>JAZKJV010004305.1:0-420842 GCA_037367405.1 Ottelia alismoides | reverse complement strand
TTGAGAACCAATATTATTAATCATGATAGTTGACATTTGATGATATCTCCATATGTGTTCTCTTCTTGAGATATTATATGAATATTAAATGCAATTGGTGACATATGTAGCAATTGATTTTGAATGTCATATTTACCTCACGGATTACGACAACTTAGAGGATTGTCACTATCTGAAAACTTAAAGCAATCGGAATCCTAATATTGTGAATGTGTGTAGCAAGTACCACAACTCTGATACCAAACTACAACACATGTGGATCTGGGTACCCATTTAATGACATTCGTAGCGTTAGATTCTTATTTGATTGCATTAGTTCAACAAAATTGAAGATTAATTTTTCACTTGTTACAATGACATTAACAATCAATATATTACACTCATGGAGCCAACGAGAATTGTCACCAACTTTTCATTGCATTAATCTCTGTATAGTTTACATGTAATAAAAAGGAATATTAAATCATGTACATGCATCCCCAAAATGTGACAGAAGAGAAAAAAACATTATACATTTGTTGAACAAAACCATCTGGTATAATAGTGGATGCTCGGGATCATCAATCAGCTACTGAGACGCAGGCTCTTTGCCTACCAAGCACGCAAGGAACAAAAGGATGTCAATAGTTGTTGCATACAATCTATCGTATTGAAAATAATAATAAATAATCTAGTGTTTCTAAAAGAAAGCAATTAGATAGGTATTGAAAATTTAAGAATAACAATCTAATTGCGTTGAAAAAGGTTTTCAAGCTACTATATGTAAAACCCATGTTCACCCATCGCCCCATAACATTTCCATGTATAATATTTTGATATCTTAATTAGTGGTCTATCTATATGTTATTATCTTTTTATCGAATAGAGATAAGGTTGGTGGATCTTGATATTGAGAATAATAAGCTTATGATCTGATACTTGATTCTATCTAATTTCTCAAGTCTAGTGGATAGTTTGTGGTCTTGATCTAAGGGTAACCATATACTATAACTCTAAGGTGTGAAGACTTCCTTATGGTTGGGGTGCCTCTGTAGGCACGCGGTGGAGTTTAATGCATCCGAACTAAGTTCCTAACATGTCCATTAGCTTATCTTATAACTCGTAGTAGTAAGTCCAAGATCCGAGTAATTGTTGATGATTGATGTTGATTAATGATTTTGTACCAAGCTCAACTGTAGCCAAATCATCTGTAACCCTTTCTAAGTTCAATTGTAACTCCTCGCAAAGGTAATTGGCGGAATGTAACCAAACTCAAGCGGTGAGGAAATCTCCTAAGAAACCCTTTCATCTTGCCCTCTAAGTGGAAGTGTGGTCAAGTAGAGGGATAGTTCTACTCTCAAGCTATGCGATAGAGAGGGGTGAGAGAGACTCTCCAGAAAAGTCACTCTAGAAACTGGCCTGACCGATATGGGCTAACGAGCTCATAAGAAAAACTAAAACCAATGGACCCGCAGCCTAGGAACCATAAAATAGAGGGTCAACAAAACTATCCAAAAGTCAGAATCTCAATGAGGCATAAAAACACTATGAACTCACGTAAAAATCATAAAAAGGACTGGGATCCTAATCTCGCACACTTGGCGGCCACTGGCCTAACTGGGCTTCCTATCTCCTACCCAGTTGAGGGTCACCACACCCTCGCATGATCAGGTGTAAGGGTTACCATGACCAACACCATTACTTGTTGGTCATCATTAATTCATAAATACTTACTTGATTCATTAGTTGGAATATTCAATCTTTTCTCAATCTCTTTTGTAGTCGAACTTTTCATTTCTAGGTATTTTGTCACAACATATTATTAGTGATAATAGATTTTTCTCAGGATCAATCTATTGGGGATTTTTAGTCATAATGATCTTATTCATCGTTTCTAAATCATGTTTTCTCTTTCATTCTTGAACAATTAACTTTGACTGGATAATTGATCTCAATGATTCTCTCTTGTTGGCATACTTATTCACATACAATTGGCATCGTTAAGAGGTTAAGATCTTTTTTATGGGAAGAGGTAAAGATCTTGTAGGAGCGGTTAAGGGAGGGCCTAACCGGAGGTTGTTAAGATCTTATGTAATGGATAACATGAGAATGATTGTCGCAGTACAAGAGGTTATTGATTTGTTAAGAGTATCGTCATGTCAATTCTGATTTCGATAGTGAATGGAATCTAAATAATATCTTTAATCAGAAGATTAAATTTACAATAAATGCTTAAAATCTCGAAGACACAGTAGCAGAATATATATAAAGTAAACAGTTTTTTCATTTGATATATACGATTGCATTTCATTTTTCAACTACATTATTATATTTAATCTCATTTAACTCAACTTGCAAACAACAATTCAAACCCCCGATAATATACTCAAAATCTAACTAACTAAGAAAGAATGAAACTTTGTGCTCTGTAATAAAAGACGAACCTATTTCTACAGTTGGGTGTTAAGATCAACTAAGAAAGTAACTAGGATGTTAAGATCAACTTATGTGAGTATACATACATCACCTCACAAAATAAATGGACCACTGCATGATAGTCAACTTTAGCACTTGTCATATCAACAACAAATTATTTCTCGGCTTCCCATGTTACTAAATTACCACTAATAATGGCAAAACCAGTTGTGGAGTATTATCCTCAACTGAATTAACATAGTATGTATCACAATAGAAGCAATACAAAGACACCCATTATAATAAAATGAAGTCTTTTTCCTCAAAACTCTTTCAAATATACAAGATTAGACAAATAAGGATTCTTTGTGATCTCACTTGTACGACTAGTGGAAGCAAGGATATCAGGCCTCGTAACAATCATGTATAGGAGCTTCTCTATAATATCATGCAGCACCTGGTACCTTAAAGAATGGAACATCACTAGGCACGAATTTAGCAGACACATCAATAGGGATAGCTGACGCCTAGGCTCCTAAAATACTTCAAGACATTCGAATGCATAATTTCCCTGAGAAAGGACAATACCAAGTTGGTTTCTTCCAACCTCAATGCTTAGTAGATCAATAATAAAAACAACTTTCTAAATCCAACAAATCTCTATTTCCCCCAAAAAACGAGTTAAGTATCTCATGATGAAAGCATCGATAGAGGCTCTATCTTTTTCCAGCCAAACTCAATTATTTTCTCACATATAGGATCAAATAACTTGTGTAGCTACATACATGGTAGCAAAGTTGAGGGGTTAGATTGACCTTATAATCTCCAAAACTTTTGGAGGGCTTCTTTGCATGCAGGATTTCCAATTGGGGAGCAATAGCTGTTGTCCAAGAATTCTAGCAGCAAGAACTTGGTGCTCCTGTTGTAGTTAAGAACAGTTGAATCTCCAGGATTTGGTGGACAGAAACTCCAGCAAGAAGAGGGAGTTGTTGGAGAAATTAGCTGATGGTTGCTGCAAATTGCAACAATAGCAGCACCAAGGCAGTAAGGCAGTAGTTGCTCCTTCGGTTGAATAGTTTGAAGAATTTTGGGAAGGACTTGGGGGCAAAACAATGGAGTAAAGAAAGGGATTTGGGGGAGAAATGAAGAAAAGGAAGAGGGGAGGAGGCTCATCTCACTGGGAACAAAGTGGCCAAATGTCAGTTGAATGACATCAGCAAGTTCATGTCAGCTTGCTGATGTCACATTATTTTTTTTTAACCTCAAATCGTCCATACTCGCGCCTCGAATCTCTGATTTCGATAAAGAATATCTTGTTTTTACCGTCTCTAAATGACGGTCAATATGAGTATAATATTCATATACTTTGCATCGGGTATAAATTCCTGAATTTATCGAGATATGGTCTCGGTTTGCAACTAAATTTTGTTGTTTTAAAATATCAAACGACCTCCAATCGATGAACGGTCGATTCCATTGATTTTATTTCATCAAATATGATTTTCTTTGGTCTCGATTTGTTTTGTGGTTTTCAATTTTGTGTCAAGGTTTTTCCAATGGCACGTTTTACGGTACGATTGGTTTTAGTCGATAGCGGCTGAATGAATTTTGATCTGCGATCAATTGATCATTCTGGATGTATACCATATTAATTGAACATTCATTTACCATGCAAACCCTTAGTCAGGTTGGATCAGATTATTCGGATCTGAATGTTACAGGATGCCATGTTCAATATCGCACCCCAAAAGGAACTTATAAGCTTAGATAACAAAAATGTATTTCTAAGGTCTAAGGTAACTACTTGTAGCTCCCAAAATATGCAAGAGTCAGACCTAAAGACTTATAGTGGAAGTCCAGATTTTTGGTCTCTAACCTTAGAGATTCGTCTTTACCCATTCTGTCTAGGGGTATGTACCTGCATTCAATGAGAGTTTTACTACCTATCCTAAATTGAATGTATTTCAAATTATTTAATGTCAACTTGAATACATTAGTCTCCATTTTAAGATTTGATTATCACTTGATTAACGTGACCACAAGAAAATCACCTAACACACAATCCCTTTTTCTTTTATCCTTAGGTTGGAAAAATGAGGGAGAAGATGGAAAAGAGAAGGCAGGCGAAAATCAATGATTCATGCATTCATTCCAAAATACTTACAGAAATGTCCAGTAATATCCATGTGGAATCAAGATTGAGTTTATAAAAATTACTCTATATGATGCAAGTCAAAGAAAAATTCACACCTAGCATGAATTCTACTAGAGATGAAGAATATCAATTAATTTGACTAGATATAAAGTAGCTTATGTGCGTCTCAACGAATCTCCTAAGTTTTTGGTGAATCTTATGAGAGATAATTATGTGTCTTGAGTTACAATATAGATCAAACAAAAACGACCTAAGATGTCTTTATTTGAATCGTTGCTCCTAAACCTAAATTGCCACTTAAGTCCAGAATCACTCTCGACGCAACCACACAATTAGATGCCTTTTTTACAGATATTAGAACTCAATCGAAAACTATTGTAAATTGGGTAATTAATTAAATCAATATCTACAACACAAACAAAATAAAATAATACACAAAATTATTAGTTCCATTTAGTTCAGTTAATTCAATCTATAAGTTGACTTGTAAAGTGGTCTCCTAGCTAGAGCTCCACGCTCTTTACCACCACGGTCCTCCGGGCTTTGTCAACTTCGTGAGACCTACCAAAAAATAAGACAATGGTTAGACATTCTCAAGATAAATTAGTTCAATTACAATAGAGATAATCAACACTTAAAAGTAAATAAATACAACACAACAGACTTAAACTAGAAATCATTAAGAATCACTAGAAAATAATTAAGTCTAAATCAAATCAAATAATGTGCCTTACCCCTGACAGCGGTGTCATCTGATTAACCATCAATCAGCTAATATAACATGCACTCGTTGTACCACTGGCCAATCAATAATGACTCAGAATTGATAGAGTTTCTCTACGAATAGTTCTCAGCTTAAATTTATACTTGGCTAATTCCAGGGTCGAACACAACGACATGAAAAATTATTTAATTTAATTAAAGAACCATGTATCTACTTAGGTAATTTGTATGCTATTTAGGTCAAGTAAAATGCAACAAACATCATGCATGTAATATTATTAAAAATATTTTGATGCAACTTAAATTACATGAAAATAATGATGAAATGTAATACAAAACGAATAAACAAAATCCAAAAAATGATGCTCTAGGTTAGGCTATTAAATACTTCATGAAAGAAGTTAATAAATGAATTATCAATCAGTATACTAAAGAACGTAATCCAAGACAACTTTAATCAACTTTTAAATGTTAATAAAGTCAGAAAGAATCAATATATTCTCTAAATGATACAATGTCGAATATAAAATTAAATCCATCAATTTATTGCACCATTAGGAAGAGCACAAAATTATCTTTCAAACGACACCAATTTCATTCAATTTGGAAATACGGTTCACAATATATTAAAGATGCATTGCATGGGCATAGATGCAATAAAACACATTTATTTAATTACAAATGAGTCCAAATTGGATTAAATAGCAAATAATAAAACCTCATGGGATAAATTTGTAATTTTCACATCAAGTGGGACTTATCTACTATACTGAAGAACTTTGGGACTAATATGCAATTTACCTAGTGGCGCATGCACGAGCCATGCGACTAGGATCAAGTTCAGGCCACGTGTCGTGATGGCAAGCCTCGGTAATTGGTTCGAATGACCCCGAACCTCAAGGCGAAGCGTCCCTTAGGAGGGATGATGTGTCAAGCTCTAGGGCATCAGATCTCATCCAATTTGAGATAATCTAAAGGCTACTGCTACTCTCTTCCTTTGGATACTCCACCACGTGCGACGGAATTAAGAGGAAACTCATGTGAATGTCAATTTTCTCCTCCATATCCTTCTGATTCATTACAAGGTCCAACAACCTTGTGGTTGCTTGGTGAAGTAGAAGAATCTTGATGGAAAGAAAGGTGCTCTATGGAATCTTAGCAATGATGTTCTTCCGATGAGAAAAATTGGCTCTCAAATTTCCATTGACATCTCCAATTAGTGAAGAGAACAAAACCTGCATGGGTTAAAAGGCAAAGCCATGTTTCAACAACAGATATGTGTGTATGATGTGATGGAATCGAGGATTGTCTGAAGCTTTAAAAGTGATATTGTAGTGAGTTCTCTTCTTGTGCAAATAAGAGAACTGATCAGGCTGGATTGCTTTTTGGGTAGAGGTAGAAATAGAATCAAAGGTTGCACGAGGAAGATTGGCATGGAGTAAAGATAAGCATGTGTCCGGATTGTTGGTACAGAGGATGTGCTTGAAGAAAAAATTAAGAGAGAACAAGGGAAAACACAGATCAATGGTATAGAGGTAACCTAAAGGTGGAGAAACTCATCAGACGATGAAGGGATGCATGTGTTCAAAACTTAGACAGCTTTATTAGTTTTTACTAGACAAATTTGGGAAGGACTTTAAACTTGAACAGTACCAATGAGGGTCTGCAACTTGGCCCACATGCCAAGGATCTCACGGAGGAATAGACCTTATTTGTTGACCAATGGAATCTCTAACTGTCACTCTGAGATTATGGGGTCTCGGAGCATCCTCGCTAGAATGCAGATGACGACTGTTGGATGCGGAGAGAGGGTTTTGAGATGGTGGAAGTTAGGTGGATGGTGAACACGAGGCGATGGTTTCAACCATGGCATGTTGCAAAAAGAGGTAGGGTTGAAAGAGGTTAGGTGGTTGGCGTGTATGTGGGAAGTTGGAGGAAGAACTTGGCAGTAGTTTCACTGGGGGAGGTTGGCGACGATGGTTGGGAGAAAGTGGTAAAGAGAGGTAGTTTGATGGATTGCAACTCTTGGAAGTAGAGGGCTGAAGGTTGAAGATGCGAGAGAGCCGTTGCATATGGGGATCCAATGGCTGAGGAAGAGGTGTGTGGATGAATGGAAATGGGCCACATGGTGCGATACGAAGGCACCATGTGGCCCAGTCAGAATTGAGGGAAATATAAAAAATAAAATTAATTAAAAATAAAATAGTTAGAATTTTAATTAAGAAAAAAATTAACATGGAGATTGTAGATCTCGATGAGATCTTATAACGTTCATCTAGAACTCAAGAAGAAATAAAGTCATGTCTACACATAAAATAATTTTGCAAGTAATTTAAGGTATTTCATAACTTATTTTAATTTCTTTTATTATTTTTTGAATTTTTATTTTAGAAATTAAGTTAAATTAATTATATATAATATTAATCTATTTTTTTAGATTTTTAATATATAACAGACATGTAAAATAATAGCCAAAATAATAGATTATTTAGTATAGAATAAATATGGTTAATTATTTACAAACACTATATAAATTAATTAAAGTTAATTGTGAGTTACTTTTATTGGTTTTCTTAAGAAAGAGAGATAATATAGATAAATTTGGGATTTATCAGTTGTCCAGTACCTTTAAGATGAAAGATCTCAAAGAAGCCTCTTGTATCTTGAATCTGAAGCTATTCAAAACCAAACAAAAGAGGGTGCTAAGACTATCACAATAAGGGTACATCTAAAAGAACTTAGAAAGATTTAGTATGGATAATTGCAAGAAAATCTTCCTTCTATTAGGACACTGAATTCACCTATTTAAAGGGATGGCCCCTCAATCTGTTGAGGAAAAGAAGGAAATGTCATATGCATTACACATCATTTGTAGGAAGTTGATGTATGCCATGATGTGTACTAGACTAGATATCGGCCATGCAGTAGGAGTGGTAAGATGTTATCAATATTGTTATGGAGAGAAACACTAATTGTAGTGAAAAGGGATCACCACGTCATGGGGTACGCCTATTCAAACTTCTAATCAGATGTTGATGATAGGAAGTCAATGGCAGAGTTTTTATTCATGTTGAACGGTGGTGCTATGAGCTGGAAAAGCAAGAAGTAGGACACCACGGTTGATTCAACATCGAAGCAGAATACATAGGAGCAACACATGCTTCTAAAAGGGTTGTGTGGTTGCCCAAGTTCATCCTAGAACTTGGCATAGTTTCCTCATTGGAATCTCCCATCTCATTGATCTGTGTAACAGTGGTGCCATATCACAAGAGAAGGAACCCTAGTGGCATCAAAGAAGCAAATGCATGGAGAGGAAATATCACATCATATGGAAGATCCAGAAGCGTAGTGATATCACGATCACCAAGTTTGCCTCTGCCAACAACATTTATGATATGATAACCAATTTGTTGACTAAAAAGGTCTTCGAAAAGGATGTAATGAATATGGGGTTGAGAGTTGTACATGAATGGCTCGAAGGACTAGTGGGAGGCAGTTGGACTTGTAAGCCCATGGCGATCCTTTAATCAATAAAAGTAATTATTTTATCATGTCCAACTGAATTAAAATGAATGAATGAATGTGAATGTACTTTACTATTAAGGTCCCTTTGTACAATGAACATTATGCAACATGACCACATTGAATACCATGCAGTAGGGAGGACACAGCTAACTTCAAACAAGTGATATTCAATAAAGATCTCTATTATGAGAAAGAGATGACAATATTTTCTTTAAATATTGATTCCAAACCAACTTTTTGGTGCATTCCCTATGCATAGGAGTGAATATTCGAAAGTATTGGCATAATTAAGTCAAATATTGACTTGATGAGGTTTAAATAAACTAAGACTTGAATCGTAATTGTCATGACCAGGCACACATCCTTTGATCTAAGATAGATATGCATCTTTTTGCATGAGTAAGCACATTTGACAGACTAATAGGTTGGTGACTTAACCAAGGTCCATATACCAACGAGTTGGTGTGAATATGAAGACATATGAGAAGTATGATCTCTCAAAGGAATCATACAAGTTCATAGTTAATGAACTAAAGACAGAGCTCAATCAAGAGACAAGTAGGGGTCAAAATAAATTCCATGCGTAATCGTCTTGTTTATGAAATAATACATGAATTCAAGATATTGATGTATGCTTTTGGAAAGTATATGATTAATATTGTCTTCCAACTATTAAATGAGAAATTAATTGATATGTTTTGAATAAGATAGTCAAAGTAGCGTTTGAAATTTTGATATATCAAAGTCTTCAAGTATAAATGATGATTGAGTATTGGGAATACATATGGTTAAATCTATCATAATAGATCATCTACCATGACTCTTCTATTCCGAAGGAGTGATGAAACATGATGGATTTTAGTGGATCCATTTAGCTAGATGATTTGAGGATTTAATTGGGTTAAATTATGGTTCATTTAAATGTAATTTCCAATTCCAATTTCAATGTCCAAATGTTGGCAATAGAAATGGTCGTGGAAATGGATATAAACAAGCTCCTTAAGCTCATTTCTAGGCTCTAAAAGGTTTGGACTATGATTTAAATGCTTGAGGAAGCTAGATCCTTCTCGCACGTAGTTTTGTCAAGATCACATAGAGTGTCTCGCGTTTCATTGAGCACACTTAGAGTGTGAAGAGTTAGTGAATAAGTTCCTTCACTGGAACCTTATTAAGTATATTGTACCTGATATTAATGATGATTTGTTCCACTCGAGAGAAATTGATAAAAGTGTATTAATTTCAAGATAAAATGGTATAAACATTGAAGTTGGATTGATATCTAGATTCCAAGTCACTATACATGGATAGTATGATCTCCTGACATTATCTCCTAAAATTTGCATTTGTATCTTGTGGGTCCTATTAAATTAGGACTCATACTTATTTATGTTAATATTGTAAAAATAATTGTTATTATTATATTTTATTCATAAGGTCATTTTTGTGAATATGATTCGTAACTATAATTCACTAATTATTATGAATAGTGATTCACAATAATTAACATTTATATGGATATGATTCACATAAATATTTATGTAAATATGATTTACATAACTATGTCTAGGGCATGAATTATGTCAATTTAATTCACATTAATTCTGTAGATGTAAATTGGATTTACATTTAATATAGTGCCTGTGAATATGATTCATAAGCTATAAATATTATGTGATTGTTTACTTAATTAATAAACTCAACGACAATGCTTATTTTATGCAAATTTAGGGTATGTATATGATGATGTACACATGGCATCGTGGTGTTATGTCGTTATTGATTAAGGACTCAATGTTGTTGCTTATTTAATTAAATAATATTAATTGAAGATAAAAAGGAGATAATTCTTGTTGAACAAGGCCCTTGATCAACAATCTGAAGGACACAATTTCAATCTCCTATTGAAGCCTGATGAATCGCAGATTCATCACTCTAAATCTCATTAATTAAGCTCAAATCCCTCAAAATCATCACCATTCCTTCATTTATTTGGCATAATTAGCATTCATGCATGTTTTGATAAGAATTGCATTTTAGCACTTATTTCTGCACAAAATAAGAAGCCAAAAATCCCAGCCAAAAATGACCTATAAATAGCCTAACTTCCCTGATTTTTAACTAGTTTATGCTAACTCCGAATGACCCAAAATCACCTCTACTGTGTACATATACCTAACAAGAATCAATGAAAAATACAAAAAAAATCACTAACCCAAATAAGTGGACCAAAAACCCAAACCATGGTTCTAGAATTTTCGGACTAAAACCCTCATATCTCCCCCATCCAGTGTCCAATTTGATCCAACTCACTTTTGAACTAATGTACATTCAATTACCTTCAAAACAAGACCAAGTTCAAGTGTATCGGAGCTCATATGTGAAAGTTGGGTTTTGGGCCTCTTCTGTACATTTTGTATTTTAGCGGTTTTTGACCTATTATTTTATGTACATATTTAACCTATTTTAGATTATTTATTTTTCATTTTTCTTCTTTGATAAAAGTTTTATTAAAATGCGTAAAAATCCAAATCCAAACTGAGTTTGAAATCAAAGAAACAAATTGAGTCCGAGTCCTCATTAATTGTCTGTACAAAATGGGTCTTTTTCATATTTTGATTTATTCCTTCATTTTCTTAATTAAAAAAATAGAAAAAAATAGATTAATGTGTAAATAATTATCTTTTATTGTACCATGTTTTTATCAGGTTTAAAAATGATAAAAAATTGTAAAACCCAAAAATCAAGGTATTCTATGTACATGGGATACCCCAAAAAATCACTTTGTGCATTTTATCGATTTTGGTTTTGATGTCTTCATGAAAGTTGTAGGTCTCATCGAGACGAGCAATTTTCGTAAAGAAACAGATCTGATGTTGTTTGCTATTTATTTTGGATTTTACAAAGTATTTAATTTTGGATTTTTATGGTGCAGACACATGGCAGCTCCTGGAGCCGCCACGTGTCAGCCTTTTTTGGGGGGTTATTTGAATTAGTTTTTATTAAATAAAAATAAAAATAAAAAAGGCCCCCACATGAAAGGCACGTGCCGCCCAGGAACGCGTCAAGCACGTGTGTCGCGCCTCTCTCCCCCAGGCTGCCATGTGTCATCTCTGGGGTTGTCCAATCTCGGCTCATCGGACGGTCCAGCACCTTCGTCTTCCCAAGCACCTTTCCCAAATCAAAACGCCACCCGAGTCCGTCGTGTATCTCACGGCCGCCATCTCTGTTCCTCCAATCACCACCACCTTCCCCCAAATCTTGTCGTTTGCCATAGCTCTCCACCATCTCCACGATCTCCTGCGCTGACCAAATCTCGTCAAATCCCCCTAAATCCCTAGAATGTTGCACGAATCACTCACGTCTCCCTTTCCTTCTCCGGCGAGGACCACATCTCCCTATTTAAGAACCAACGCCGCCCTAGAGGATCGGCATCTGTCGAGTGCCCCTTCACGGACGTCGGGGTGACAGACCGGTGCTTCTTCCCTCTCTGCCGAGATCCGACCGCCCCCTCCACGGCCGTCGCAGCGCCGCCAGCGGTGTACTGCTATGATCCGGCCTTTGCCCGTCGAGCCTACGATCTCCATCAACATTCGTCTTCTCCGACAACGAGCCACCGCTGACACCCTCGAAGATCTTCTTCGCCAACACCAACAGATCCTCCGCCACCGACAACGCCACCACTGAGCACTCCTGCTTCGATCAATGATCCAACATCGTCGGAGCTTCGCTTCTCCATCTCCGACCACTAACTTCGGCCATCTTCACCGCCTCGCCTCAGCCGCGCCGCCAGGGGTTGTTCTGAGACCCCCACGTACGTGTTAGGCACGTGCGTCCCAGGAGGGACGTCAGCACCAACGTCACCAAGGGTCACGTGCCGCGCACGTGACCCACTGGGTAAATTTGCAAGACACCCCCGAAGGTCCTCCATATTGCCATCCAACCCTCGCGGATCAGAGGGAACGTGCTGCGTGCATGCCCCTCTGGTGAATTTTTTCAAAAAGCCCCCTTAATTATCGGTAATTACAAATAGGACCCTGCACTTTATTTTTTACATTTATTTTATTTATTGTATTGCAGTTATACCCTTGTGTTCCCCTGTGTTTTCTGACTCTTCTCTGCATCATTTTTTAATTAATAATTGTCATTTTATTCTTCATTTAATTCTCTACATTTTTACATATTGTGGATATTTTTGTGATCATTGGTTAGATAATAAATAATTGTTTTGTGAAAAATTGTATACTTTACCCCTTTTATGCTCTCAAATTTTCCATTGATTAACCGTTGTTCTAAAAATTCCCGGAAAATCACGGATTGTAGATTTAATTGTGCTTAACATTGTTCCCAAAAAGAATCGAATTTACATGCATATTTTGCCTTGTAAAAATCAGTTTGCATATATCAGTGTTTAATTTTTAGTTAGTATTCAAACTACTATTTTCAAAGTTTAGGATTTTTCTGAGATCTATTACCTAGTGATAGATCTTAGATAATTTTATTCCTTGAAAATAAATAGGTTTAATATTTATTATAATTAAATATTTAAATTCATCTTGTTTGCATTTAAAAATTCATAAAAAATCTCTTGCATCCAAAAATTCCAAAAACATATAGTGCATCCATTTCATCATATTTGCATAATGGCCAAGTTTCATATTTTTCGGACATTGTTTGAGCGTAATTTATATTTTAGTCCCTAAAATAGGCCAAATTTGCATTTTGCATCCTTTATTGCATTAAAAATTACAACAAAAAGACTGCCTCGAAAACCGCACACGATTTCTGATAGACATAATTCTAGGTCATTCCTTTGCCTCCTTGTATTCTATCTTGGGACTTGATCAAGTAAAATAAACATAAAACCACGAGATTAAAAATTGAATAATTATTTGTGGTTATTTTCTTGACCGATTCTGATTGCCAACTACAATGAAACGAGAAAATCAAATCATTTTTTACGCACGATCTATTACACAAAAACACAAATATCTTCATTTAACACAGCGAATCTCGGACTCATCAGATGGCGTCGTTACCGGGGAGGCAAACGGCTTAGTTTTGTGTTTTGAAAATTTTCATTAGATTTTCCACATTCAGGTCGTCTGATCCCTGAATTTCTCACTGTACATTCCATTTTTTTCAGCATTTATTTTCTTATTTATTTTATTATCTTTTGAGTCACTTTCTTACATTTTCTCTCTTATTTTTTTACGAGGTACCTGACGTACGTGAAGCAGTTTTTCGAAAACGAAGCACCTTCACCGACTCCTGAAAAGCCGCAATTAATTTAAGAACGAGTCGAGTCGTGAGAGAGCGTAGAGTCTAGGATTTTATTTCTGCAACTTTAATTTCTGTAATTAATTGCTCATTTATAGCGGTGTCTGCTTGGACTCTCACGTGTGTAAAATACTTTGAACTCTTTCTGTGGTGTGTCGTGGCATGTTTCACTCTCCGGTGAGGGTGGGGCCCAACTTGAGTGGCAATTAGGATAGACATGCACATACAGCTCTCAGAGCATTCTAAATTTTTGATTGTATTTGTAGGACCTAAAGCCACACTTCACTTTAATCTAGACGCATATAGATCGTTCAATTTAGCCAAATTCATCTCAATTCTTTCCCGCTAATAGAACTTTCTTCTAGGTGTGGTTTTTCATCAGGTTGCATTAGTTTCGATTAATTTTTCAATTTCTGTATAGATCCCACATGGAGATTGTGAGGATTCACTGTAAGTCTTCTAACTGAGCATACATCATCGTTTTTCGCGTGCATCAGCTTTTCCTGAATTTCTCCCTCTTGTATTGTCACATAATTTTAAAAGGAAATGGGGACTGGATGGTAGACGTGTATTTCTGGTCACTTAAATTCTTCAGTGGTTACCTAATTAAAATTGGGATTGCTAAATATAGTCTATTTCAAATTAACCCATAAAATCGAGAATTTTTACGGGAGAGCAACCCCGACCTTGGATGCTTTTATTTTTCTGAGTGAGCGAGAGACGACACTTAAGGCTAGAGCCCAAAACCCGAATTTTCATTCAGACTACTATTTTTAAAAAAGATTAGCTACTTCTCAGTGAGGAATACAGGTAGCCGATAAACGATCCGGACTTCCTTATTAGAGTGGGTGGTTTAAAGGACACTACGTAAGGCTCCATCTTTAAGTAACATGGGTAGCCGTTTTACGGTCCGTACTTACACCTATACTGGTTGAAAGTAGATGCAACTAGTCGTAGGAATACAGGACAGTCTTTATGAAAAATGGCTCTTTTAAAAATGGCCGAACATTTATCTGAAAATCCATCAGAGATATACTATGAAAATGACTTTGTCTTGGTTAGGCCCAAATCAACTACATACTCTTCTTTCAATAATCCTCCAACATTAGCAGGAGTCATTCACCCGCGGATGAATTTCGTTCCTTATCATTGAATTCCTACTCGAATCATCCGACCGCACATGACCACCTACCATCTTGGACTGAACCGTCTTGTTCTTTGTTTCTCACTAATGAACCATTTCAAGATCAAAATACCTTTGAGTCTAATGACAGGCCAAGAAACCAAACCCATATGGAAAGACCCACACTTAATGATCATCAGCGTTGGATTGACCGCAACGATCAAATCTCTATTTACCAACCTGAATATCACTCATCTGATCAACCTATCCATACAGAGGGCCACATGGTTGATATCGACACATATGCACCATGTATGACCACATTATTTGAGGATATGATCAATCATGACCATAGGAGTAGACTCTACTCAATCCAGCATGGCATTCCTGAGTCACGACATGTTGAGTATGAGAACTACACATTCTCGCAAAATCCTTCCGCTGAGCAGCCTCCTTCCATAATTTTTTAGGCGAAAGTTTCAGAAAATAACGATCATATATTGGATATTTCAAGAGACTATTCTCCTACCACATATAGAAAAATGGAAGATGAGATTATTGAAAATCAAAAACACAAATGACTGCTCCCATGATTGATCATGAAAAATATTTTGAGGATGATATCTCGAGGGTAAAAAGGAGATTCGAATTAATGGAGGATAGATTTCAAAAATTTGTCGATCGATTAATTTCAATCTCCAGTAGCTCGGAGAAAAAATGAATGAGGAAATGATTGGATCTCATGCTGAAAATTTTGAGGATATTCAAAAACCTAGGGATGATTCTAACATCGACACTTTTGCATATTATTCCCCTAGAAATGACTATGCCTCTGACTCTTACTCTGAACATCAGAACCCCTGCTCATCTGAGGAACATACCACATCATCACACCACACAGAAAATACCAAAAATTGGAATATTCGAAACCACAAAAAAGTCGAAAATCTTGAAAAATACATAAAAATTGAATCTGAAGAAGATCTGAAGAATTTGGATCCTGCTTTACGAGAAGCCTTGGAGAAAAGATTAATTTTTAACTTCCCTTTATAAAGATTAAACACTTCCCCGACCTTAAAGGTTTTGTAATGGACAAATTAATGATGAAAAAGTCAGGCTAGATTAGAACAAAGACTGAAAGACATATCTTGTCAATGGCCTCCTCCTTTGTTGAGGAGAAAATCCAAGAGCCGCATAGTGAAGCGGTTGCCCAGATTTGACTTTAGAATCAAAGACATAATTTTTACCCATGCTCGGATTGATGACGATTCACCGATCAATATCCTCTTGACCTCTGTATTTCACGAACTCAAACTCGGACCGATCAAGAAGATACGAGATATTGTTCAATTGGTTGACCGATCAATAAAGCGGCCGAGAGTAATCATTTCTGTCATCATGATATTCCAAGGTGCTCCACTCAAAGTAGAATTCACGATCGTTGATATTGAGCATCAAGAAAAATTCATCAACTCTCCAATTATTCTCAGAAAGCCATTCTTAGCATTGGCTAAGGCAATTATTGATTGCGAGACTCGGGAAATAAATTTTACAGCATTGGAAGCACTTCAATCTGACACGGTCTTTGAGGAACCACGATTTTCTGAGGCAACCCACAAAGTCCCGACAACCGCGACCATGAAGCGGTAGAAGAGACCTACCCCACTGCTACACCTCAAATAGTGGTTGTTGATGAGACGATTGGTTTAGAGGATCTCCCTCCTGCTCCATTCCCAGCCACTTTCACCATGGAAAATCAAGTATATGAATTATATGATCCGGAGACTTATGCGTGGGCACACCCTGGGTTAACTTATTCTGACTACATGGATCACATCAACTTGACAAAGGAATGCTCCAATGTCAAATCAATTGAGAACGAATATGCAGAGACTCTCCCCAGTATTTCAATTCCTGCAGATCTCAAAATAGAAGAATATTTCTTATATGATCCTGAGACTTATGCCTGGTCGCACCCTGGAGCAAACTTCTCTAAATACATTGACCAAATCATCCCAAATCAGAAGTGCAAAAATATTCAGGAGACTAAGAACAAACACGCAGGCCGAACACCAACCAAGGAGAATTCCAATGGTTATTCATCTGGGTACTCAAGTGGACCGACACCTTCACAAAACAAGAAAAAGAATGTCACCTTTGACCTTTCAGAAGAGGAATCAGCTGATGATCACTCATCAGGTCCGGAAAAGGTAATCTACATGATTGAAGTCTGTTTGGCAGCTCTAAAACCATATCTTCGTAAGGATCCAAGATTCGATTCTCGTTGGACAACTCTCGTTCCTAACTATTATTCATCCAAAGCTGATGCTCCTTCCCTCAACAAGTACGCTGGAATTATTTCTTATGAGCTAATTGAGACTGGTGCTTCTGAATATTCATCCGAGGATAAACCGCTTGATCCCAAGAAGGAACGAATTCTGATAAAACAACTGAAGAAACAAAAAGACCAGAATATTTGGAGTATGTCCACTTTCAAATACTATTCCTCCTAGGATAATTCCAATGATGAATATCTTTCATCTGACTCAAACATTTCATCCACTATCCATCATGATTTTCCTGAGGATGACACTGATAATAGTTGGGAGTCATATGCTTCATCTCCTTCTAGTCATTACGATCTCCCACCGCAGGGTCACAAAAAGATCAACCAAAAATCAAATTAATCATCGGCTACCCACCCTCCCTCTCGACCACATCGGTCTCCTTGTACAGCTTCCTCCTCTACTTAGTCCTAGGCCTAAGTATAGGGGGAACCGATGCCATCTCTACATTCCATTCTCCCTATCTCACGATCATTCCATTTCTACCCTTCTTCCATACTTAGGCTGACCAAAGCCAAAGTATAGGGGGAACCGATACCCATTGTATATACTCTCTTCATCCACATATCCCGACCATCTCATTTTTTTCGCTCTTCTTTTATACTTAGACTGTTCTCGGCCTAAGTATAGGGGGGTGTTCCAATCCATCTTTTTTACTCTCTTACGCTTAGCCCGAGCTATGTCCTCTTTACGCTTCTTGTTCTCTGAGGACACACCACTCGCTAAGCATAGGGGGGGTCTATATATATAATACTGTGTATATATTTTACCCATATCTCGTACTTTCGTATAAGTCTATATGTATTTACTGTTGGACATGCGAGCCCACGGCGACCCATTATGCAATAAATGTTATTGCACAAATCATTCCCTGATCTGAAATGAAGAATAACTAATTTGCAAAATAGGACCCTTAGTACAATTAGGGTTATGTACCATGGCTATCTTAATGATCATACAGTTGTTGATTCAATTATTGAGTCATATAGGCGGGTACTTGGATGAATATCTAAAGAGTTAGATTGAGGACTCATCAAGCACCGTCAAATGATTGTTAAGATGTGATCTCCAACCTGAGTATGAGATCGCAATCCTTTCTCACATAGGCTGATATCTGACCGACCTCTTGATGCAGGTCCTCTACATAGGGATAGAGATTCGGAGGTGTCAGATTAGTTAGGTCAAAGAGTTGACCTAACGAGATCGAGATAACCAAAGATCTATATCGTATGCTGTCATGGTATAGGCACGCATCCTCTGACTGGAGAAAAATGTGTTACTATATGTCTAAGTATGTACATTTGGCAGACCAATAGGTTGATGACCAAACCAAGGTCTATACACTGACGCGCTGGTGTGCATATAAGGGCATATGAGTAATACGATCTCTCAAAGGGATCATACAGGTTCACTACTGAACCGGAAGACATGAGCTCATTCATGAGATATTGGGAAGAATCAAATTCCGTCCACGGTCGTCTCGCTTTGGAAGCTTGATTGAATTTGTAGGTTTGATATATAATTTTGGAAAGTATATAATCAAGACCTAGGTATGATATATGCTTTTGGAAAGTATATGATCGATACCAAATCCCAATGATCAAATGAGAAACTTACTGATAAAACCCTGAAGTAGACAGTATAAAGTTGATCTAATACTTCGGGCTTATTCACGGTCTTCCAGTATGCAGGATGTACAGGTACTGGGAATACCTAAGAGTGATGTGATCATAAACGATTGTATAACCATGACGCTTCCATTCCTAGGGAGTGATGAAATGGGTCTGGATTTTAGTGAGTCCTCTCTGTATAGAAGTAATCTGATCTTGGTCCAAATGTTGGACATTGATCTGAATGTGATTCAAATGCAATGAGAAGATTAGATTTGCGGTCTTGATTTAATCAAGCATCTATGGGAGGCTTGAGATCTGGATTTGAGATGTGATCTCAATATCCAAGTCACTATACGTGGAACAATACAATCACCCTGTCCTTATCTCAAAGTATCCACGGAGAAAGCGCATTCTCCTTGAAAGAGTTCATGGATAATTTCATTGTTGATATAAGCATCCAAGCATCAAGAAAATTGATAATTAAATGTAATTTTTTTATCATGGATAATATGAATTTGATTCATATTATCAGGAGAGATATCTAAGAAAATTAAATGTGATTTAATTATCAAAGATATGAATAATGTGAATGTGATTCATGTTATTTAGGCACATGAGAAAAGAGATCCAAGATGATTAGATCTGATTTAATTATCATGGATATGAATAATGTGGATATCACTATCCATATTAATCATATATATTATAAATGTGATTTGTCATATATTAGAGAGAGCATATTGTGCTTTATATTTTTTGATTAATTGTTAATGTGAATGGGATTCACATTGAATGATTAATTGAAAATATAATTACATTTGGTTTTGGGTTGTGAATAAGATTCACATAACTTCAATGGTATGATTGATATTTTCCATAAGATAATTTGAAATTATTTTTTGTGAAAATATTGTGAAAAAGAGATGATGATATATATCATGAGATAATGAGATCTCATGATAATTTGAAGAGATAGACCAAGTCCACAAAAGAGGAGTGGACCGCTACAACTCTCCATGAGGAGAAGAGTGGTCGTCCCCTCTTATGGGGAGATTGGTTTAAACTCTTCATTATTTTTCTCTTAAAAAGATGATTTAATTTCGAATTAATTTTGTTGATTTATCAATGAAAATTAATTTAAATTAAATCATTAGTTGTTGTGTTTTTACAACAACATCTTGGCCATTGAAAGAAATACAAATCAATCTCAACCATTGATTGTGGGTTGTCCATGGATTGAGATCCATGGACTCCCAGAACCCTATATAAGAAGAGGCATGCCCTGCTCTTCGAATTGCACTGATTCGATGAGTCTCTCTCTAATTCTCTATACACGTCCTCTCTCTTCCTCTCTCATGGTCGTCCACCATGGATGCCCTGGAGGGGTTCTCCATCGTTGCAATGTCGTCGATATGCTGCCCGATCGTTTGCTCGTGGATCTCCGTCTCCTTCGGTGCACTTCGCTCGTGAAGAAGACGTCTGATCTCATGTGTCGAGATCAGGAGATTGACCGCTTGGATCATCAACATGGATTGCGAGAAGCACGCGACTCATCCCCGCGCTCACAAGCGTCTCCTCCGTCGGATCGGACTTGAGACAGGAGGTCTCTTCGTTTAGAGACTCGATCGCAACCACGCTTCAAGAGGTAATCCAATTACTTGCTTGTGGTTTAGATGAAACAATCGGAGAAGTGTTCTCAGATCGTGTGGTTTCATCACATAAAAAGAATTAATTTCCACTACATCAAGCAACTAGTGTGACTAGTCGCTCCCGATCGCATTCGATGCGATCATCACACTTCCATGATGGGCTTGAGGATTTTTCTCGTATCCTTCATGTGGTATTAGAGCCAGGTTGTCGAAGGTTTTGTATTAGATCCATGAACCTACGAAGAATTTGGATCGTTTGGGTTCGTGAAGATTTTAGCATTTCAATTTTCGCAGTCCTGTCTTGTAATAAAATTTCGGCCCTGTTTAAAATGTTTAAAACACGAAATTTAAATTGTTAATGTTCTCATTAATCAAGGAAACAGTAGGATTTGAGTTTGCCTAATTTGGATTCCGTTTGCTCAAGATATGGTCGTTTCATTAACCATATATCCATTGTTTCGGGTTGGCGATTAGAGACGTAATTAAGATGTTAATTACGGTTTTAAAACCCCTTGAAATGCATGTTTATCACATGGTTTCATTTTTAAATCAAGTTCAATCTCTGGATTTTGATTTTGCATAATTTGGATTTAAAATGAATGAGATATGTTATTTTTAGTTAGTGAGGGTCAGTGCTGGAAATTGCATGATTATCCAAAACCTTAAGATAGTCATTCAAATAAATTGATGAAAATTAATCGTTAATTTTCTAAAATGATTATTGATAAATATTTGTGAAATATTTAAAGATGATAATCAATTCCTTGAATGACATTTCACTAACCAAAATGATAAGATAGTTGATCTTGATCATGATTGGTTGATATGAAATCATCAACAAACATTGTTTTCATGCAAATCCCTAGTTTATCCTACAAAAGTTGTAGGACAACTTTTACATGAAAAACCCTCTTGCTTGAATAGGATTAGGGATTTGTTTAGCAAATCTCCTTATAATATAATCAAAATTGTTTTGATGTATATTGTATGGTATAATTTCGGTTGAAAAACTGATGAGCATCTCAAAGTACATAGTGATCTATCTGGCATTATCCTTTCCTGAGGTGGATATAGTGTCTAGTCGGAGAGCATTGGGGTAGAAGGTTGCAACGTATGTGGTCTGTCCCACTCTCATCGGTACTGGCCATGACAGCGGGTAGGGACTCGATAATGCCAGAGAAGTCAAAGTGTATTTTTCTAATTATTAAAAATCGAATAATACGTACTTTGAGATTATACCTACTATTCAAGTAAAAATCAAGTTTGTTGATTGATAATTAATTTAATGTGATTAAATTGATTACATCCAATTAAAAAACACTCTATTATGAATAGTTGTGTATTTCCCTTAGAAGAATTGATCATAATGAATGTGATTCATGATGATAAATTAGAATTTGAATATGATATGGAGGATCACATAAGTGACATCCATGGTCTCCCGTTAAGGCGAAGGGTTCCGTCGCCAGGGATTGTATCTAGGAGACGCATGTTCGAAGTGACAACTCCTATATGCAAGCGCATCTAGATCGGGCTCTTTGCTTCTCGAAAGAGTAAGGTCGTAGGCGTAGTGACCCCAATATCGATTCCTCATATTATTGGGGTGATATTGGATTGCGCATAGCAAGTTCTACTCCTGTTGACGGTTGGTTCAATTAACAACGGGTCAACATTGCCTTAGGGGTGGTGGGCCCAGGTTTTAAAGACCGAATTGGGAGATGCAAGGAGGAATGTGTTTCCGCTTCTTTTTATCAGAGTCACAAGTTCTCATATTATTGGGATGTGACAAAGATAAGGAAGGAGATCCCAGATCTTGCTTGAGATATAATCGTAAGTATATCTCTTATTTTAAAAGTGATTAAGGGAATGAACTTTCATTGTTGACACGGCAAGCCGACTTTGATATAAAAACTCCTAAATCAAAGTAGAATACGTGTATATATACACACACACACACACACTTATGCAAATTTCTTATTTCAGATATTCCTTCATTAAACCCACTCAATATTATACTCAATAATAACCAGTAAGATATCATGGATTGGACTCAGGATCTAGATATTGTACTTGCAGTTGGACACATAATGTGTGTGGTTGCATTGTGCAAGATTCCTCAACATAATGTGGTATGATAATTAAATAAGACAATAAGACATCACCTTAGGATTTGTATGTCTCTATAGTCTTGATCTTTCACCGAGTGTACTTTGGAAGTGACATGTTGATGGTGATCGTAATTGTCGAATAATCCTTATAAAATCAAAGAAGATATTTTGGCATACATATGTGCTCTAGACATTAAAGCATGAATGACATGGTTCTCTGCATTATGCAAAATGGTAGCTCGAAAGAGATGATGTATTCAAAATGTTTGAATACCTACCTGAACCAATGTTTTAAGAGTCTAGATGGATGTAGAAATGATGAATGTCATCATTCTACTGTCTATACTCAAGTCATTCATGAATCTTCATAATATTCATATTGTATGAATTAAATGAAACATGCATAAATATTGAAGTTCTCTTATATTGAAATCTTTTGAGTTCAACATAAGAGATCCTTTGTCTTGAGCAATGGTTGTTCATAGATAAAGAGAGCGTAGTGGAATCATGGGTTTGACCCAAGCAAGAAGGAAAGTCAAAGAGTTGACCTACTTCTGTGACTTCCATATGGCATCCAGATAGTTGGATGAATGCCAATACTGCAATGAGTCAATGAATTGATAGTATGACTATATGGACTATCTAGGATCCTTAGAGAAGGACTCGGATAGTGCATCGAAATAATCTACATTTGATCATTGAAATTGACTTTCTTATAAGACAAGATTAAAGTCTAATAGTTGTATCTCATTCTTCTAATGACACTTGCAATTGTTTCATATGTTTTAGAAGACTGAAAAATTTGATCTTAAGGTTTAAAGTTATCCACATGGATATTTATGCAATTGTTGCAACAATCTCTGTTGAATTGATAGACTTCAAAGTTTCAGTGGGAGAGTCTTAGTCTTTGAGAATGTCTCTATGACCTAGATGTTAGAACACTCATTGTTTGTTTCTAAATATTGGAAATAAACATGAATTCTGAGATAGAATTATCATAAAAGGTTATGATGGATATATTTCAGATAGTAATCTAACATCTAGTGGACTCCATAAAATTAGGAAATTAATGAATGGTTCATTAAAATTTCTAATACTGAAAATTAAACCTTAACATATCAATAGGAGGATGAAGATCATTTGACAATGATCCGGCATCCACTCTTGGACTTATATCTATTGACATGATCAATAGACTAGTGAGGTATTGAACTTTAGATTGTCTGAAGGTTCAAATCTTACATACTTGTGAATATTGTATTCAAAATAAATATGTCCAATACACTCTTCTCTGGGAATAGTGTAAGATGCCAGGGTATTCATGATCTTATACATATTGATGTATGTGGATCATCTGTATCATAATAAACATTAATGATATGTGATATCATTCAATGCTTATTTGTGATATGAGATTTCTTATCTTCATCTAAGAAACCTTTGAAATGTTCAAAGATTTCACAATTTTGGTTTAGAACCAAAGTTTGGAGAAAGATGAAATGAATTTGATCTAACCTAGGTAGCTTGTACCTCTTAGATAAAAATTCAAAGAATACCTTATGGAGATATGAATATCATATCTATCTCACTCCTCTTGATAAACCTAAACTCAATAGAGTTGTAGGGAGATACAATTGGATAATGTGAGACATGATTTGATCAATGATGTTTTTTAGCATAATTACCTCTTAGTTTCTAGGTATAATATGTAGTAGAGACTATATTATATATCCTTAATAAGATTCCATGCAAGTAAGCTGGAAATAAGCACTAGAGAGTGCTACTTCATTAGGAAAATAAAGGATGGTATGGTATACCTACTTTATGACCTTGATATTCTTAAAAGATCTCATCTCTGAGAATGTGATTCTTAGAGGATGACTCTCTTGAGAATCAAGATGAAATGAAGTATAGGAACTCATTTAATCTTGAGAAGATAATGAGGCACCTGAAATCGGAAACTAAAAGGACGATTAAAGATGAAACATTAATACCTCTTCAAATGAGTTTGAGGATGTATTCCATGTGTCAGTTAAGTCTGACAATAATCGGACTTCATGTGATGAAGCTCATGAGAATCATGACATGGAAAGATGGATTTTAGCAATAAAGTCTAAAGTAGACTTCATATACAAGTGTTGTATATGGACCCTCGAGGATCCACCTATATGGGTAAGACCCATAAAGGTGTAAATGGATCTTCAAGAGAAAGGGAATATGATGATAAGGTAGAGACCTTCAAAGCTCAGTTTGTAGCCATGAGCTACACACTTGAAGAGAAGACATTGCTTGCGATGAGACTTGCTCTTCAGTAACCATGCTTAAACCCATCGGATTATTGCTAACTATATCTACACAACTTGGCTTTGACATCTTCGAGATGGAAGTCAAGATGGCATTCCTCTATGAAGCCTCTCTGAGGATATTCACATGAAGTAGCCCCAGGGCTTCATGATTGAGGAAAGAAAGGTGTGCAAGCTAAAGAAATCCAACTATAGACTCAACCAAGCTTCTTGTTGTTGGAACATAAAATTTGATGAAATTATAAATGTTATGATCTTAGATAGAATCTTGATGAACCATATGAAGCTTAGTGGGAGTGCCATTGTGTTCATCATGCTAAATGTAGATAATATCCTAATCATTTGGAATGATATAAGGATGATAATAAGTCTTTTAAGATCTGGATATTCCATACCTTGAGATATGATCTTAAAAGATGCCTCTTGGATCTTAGTTCTGAAGGTGTTCAGAAGCTAAGAGAAGAAGCTATTGGGACCGTCACATTTGTAGTACACCTTGGACATGTTCCATTCTTGGAAAATCCCAAGGAGGGCTTCCTTCCCTTAAGATACGGTACTGACCTATCTAAAGTGATAGTTCCTCAAAGAGTTGAGGAAGTGAGTGCTAGAACTGCTTGCACTTGTGCATCAAATACGAGAAGCTGAGGGTTTGCTAGATGTGTACAAAAGCCAGATATCTGCCATGCAGTGGGAGTAGCAAAGTGTTGCTAATCCTACTATGGAGAGAAAACACTCGATTGCAGTAATAACAAAATCTTCAAAGATGACAAGACTTAGAGATAATGATCTCAAAGTCTCGTCATCAAGAACCTAAGATTTTATAGATAGTGATCTAAAAGGTCTTAACTGTATATGCCTTGGGAGATAGATATCTCCAGGAATAAAGGTATTCTGATAAGGATTATGGAAATACTGGTTATAATAATTACTGAGCAATAGTGTAGATTGAGTATTGGTTGCATAAGATGCAACATTTGCATTGGATGCGAGCACTGTTACTTGGGGATATGCAAGTGTCGTAAAAGGACTTGGCGTAGTCTCGCAGGAACAAAGTGACTGATCAACTTACCTAGCTATTTTCTAAAATAGCCTATGATTGTCACATGAGTGTGGGTTTAAATTATTAGCCCATTAATGGATCTTTGGGCTAGTGGGAGATTGTTGGACATGCGAGCCCACGACGAGCCATTGTGCAATAAATGTTATTGACCATATCATTCCCTGATCTTAAATGAAGAATAACTAATTTTCATAATAGGTCCCTTAGTACAATTAGGGTTATGTACCATGGCTATCTTAATGATAATACTGTTGTTGATTCAATTATTGAATCATAGAGGCTGGTGCTTGGATGAATATCTAAAGAGTTAGACTGAGGACTCATCAAGCACCGTCAAATGATTGTTAAGATGTGATCTCCAGCCTGAGTAGGAGATGGCAATCCTTTCTCACATAGGCCGATATCTGACCGACCTCTTGATGCAGGTCCTCTACATAGGAATAGAGATTCGGAGGTGTCAGATTAGTTAGGTCAAAGAGTTGACTTAACGAGATCGAGATAACCAAAGACCTATATCGTATGCTGTCAC
Source organism: Ottelia alismoides (assembly GCA_037367405.1). Classification (NCBI taxonomy): domain Eukaryota; kingdom Viridiplantae; phylum Streptophyta; class Magnoliopsida; order Alismatales; family Hydrocharitaceae; genus Ottelia; species Ottelia alismoides. Next base: position 394,038 of record JAZKJV010004305.1, on the reverse strand, counting down.
GGTATAGGCACACATCCTCTGACCGGAGACAGATGTGTTACTATATGCCTAAGTATGTACATTTGGCAAACCAATAGGTTGATGACCTAACAAAGGTCTATACACCGGCGCGCTGGTGTGCATATAAGGACATATGAGTAATACGATCTCTCAAAGGTATCATACCGGTTCACTACTGAACCAGAAGATATGAGCTCACTCAAGAGATATTGGGAAGAATCAAAATTCATGCACGGTCGTCTCGCTTTGGAAGCTTGACTGAATTTGTAGGTTTGATATGTACTTTTGGAAAGTATATGATCAAGACCTAGGTATGATATATGCTTTTGGAAAGTATATGATCGATATCAAATCCCAATGATCAAATGAGAAACTTACTGATAAAACTCTGAAGGAGACAGTATAAAGTTGATCTAATACTTCGGGTTTATTCTCGGTCTTCCAGTTTGCAGGATGAACATGTATTGGGAATACCTGAGGGTGATGTGATCATAAACAATTGTATAACCATGATGCTTCCATTCCTAGGTTGTGATGAAACGGGTCTGGATTTTAGTGACTCCTCTCTGTAGACAAGTAATCTGATCTTGGTTCAAATGTTGGACATTGATCTGAATGTGATTCAGATGCAATGAGAATATTAGATTTGCGGTCTTGATTTAATCAAGCATCTATGGGAGGACCGAGATCTGGATTTGAGATGTGATCTCAATATCCAAGTCACTATACGTGGAACAATACAATCGCCCTGTCCTTATCTCCAAGTATCCGCGTAGAAAGTGCATTATCCTTGAAAGAGTTCATGGATAATTTCATTGTTGATATAAGTATCCAAGCATCGAGAATATTGATAATTAAATGTGATTTAATTATCATGGATAATATGAATTTGATTCATATTATAAGGAGAGATATCTAAGATTATTAAATGTGATTTAATTATCAAAGATATGAATAATGTGAATGTGATTCATGTTATTTGGGAACATGAGAAAAGAGATCCAAGATGAATAAATGTTATTTAATTATCATGGATATGAATAATGTGGATATCACTATCCATATTAATCATAAATATTATAAATGTGATTTATAATACATTAGAGAGAGCATATTGTGATTTATATTTGTTGATCAATTGTTAATGTGAATGGGATTCACATTGAATGATTAATTGAAAATATAATTACATTTTGTTTTGGGTTGTGAATAAGATTCACATAATTTCAATGGCATGATTGATATTTTCCATAAGATAATTTGGAATTATTTTTTATGAAAATATTGTCAACAAGAGATGACGATATATATCATGAGATAGTGAGATCTGATGATGATAATATGAAGAGATAGACCAAGTCTACAAAAGAGGAGTGGACGGCTACAACTCTCCATGAGGAGAAGAGTAGCCGTCCCCTCCTATGGGGAGATTGGTTTAAACTCTTCATTATTTTTCTCTTATCAAAGATGTTTTAATTTCAAATTAATGTTTTTGATTTATCAATGGAAATTAATTTAAATTAACATTAGTTGTTGTGTTTTTTCAACAACATCTTGGCCAATGAAAGAAACACAAATCAATCTCAACCATTGATTGTGTGTTGTCCATGAATTGAGATCCGTGGACTCCCAGAACCCTATATAAGAAGAGGCATGACCTGCTCTTCGACTTGCACTAACTCAATGAGTCTCTCTCTCTCTTATTCTCTATACACATCCTCTCTCTTCCTCTCTCATGGTCGTCCACCATGGATTCCCTCGAGGGGTTCTTCATCGCCGCAGTGTCGTCGATATGTTGCCCGATCGTTTGCTCATGGATCTCCGTCTCCTTCGGTGCGCTTCACTCGTGAAGAATAGTCTGATCTCATGTATCTAGATCAGGAGATTCGTCACTTGGATCATCAACATGGATTGCAAGAAGCACACGACTCATCCCCGTGCTTGTAAGTGTCTCCTCCGTCGGATCGAACTTGAACCGGAGGTCTTTTCGTTAAGAGACTCGATCGTAACCACGCTTCAAGAGGTAATCCTATTACTTGTTTGTGGTTTAGATGAAACAATCCGAGAAGTGTTCTTGGATCATGTGATTTTTATCAAATAAAAAAAATTAATTTCCGCTGCATCGAGCAACTAGTGCGACTAGTCGCTCCCGATCGCATTCGATGCGATCATCACGCTTCCGTGACGTGCTTGAGGATTTTTCCCGTATCCTTCATTTACCGAGTGGGTAACTAACTTAAAAAAATGAATAAAAAAGTTGTTGCTGCTAACACTAACTGTGTCCAACACAAAATTTTTGAAAAATATGGCTTCTTATTCATTTTTTCCTTTGCATAAAAATAAAAAAAATCAATCAAAAAAATCACAAAAAAATGTGTCTGCATTTCACACTCATGGACTTCATCAAGCATTTCATGCATTTACATCTATGAAAAGTCTTTGGGTTCTGAACCGAGTTATGAGCAGAAATCGAGAGTGGCCTGGACTTGACCTTAATCCACCTAATTTTCTGAGGAACTTCACGGAGAAATAAGATTTTAGAAGCTTCAGGTCTTCGACTTAATTCTTTGAGTTCCACATGACAATGTGCAGTGTTTAACTCTTAGTGTCTAACCTGGTCTCTTTATTCTGGGTGCAACTCTGGAATAGGGAATTAATTTGTACTCTCGCACTATGCACTTAACTCAACTCAGACGGGGTGTTGGAAGACTGTGTGAGTTTCTTTTCTGGTAGCGTGGAAATCTAAAGACCAGAGTACGGGTTGAATTAAAGTTTCAGAAAAGGGATGTACGACTTGGCACAATTTTTTTCTAAGACCCCAAAACATGTACGGAAAAAAAGATTCTATATCCGTAGGGGCATAACAAGATCCAAGCAGAACCACCAAAAATTCCAAATACAAAGAAGCCACTACCAAATAAATATCTGACCAAAAAGGTCCAAGCTTCAAAAAAAACCTGCAGATCTTGGTGGAGACTCAGCTACACTAGTCAGCTTCACAAGGAGAGGTAACTACACTGGCCACCCTCCAGTTCATTTCTCCTTCTTCTAACTTCTCCCCCAATTCGATTGTGAACACAGCACGACAGACCTTAGAAGGAAATACCTGACTCCCTGAGGACGAGTTACTGGAGAGGAGGTTTGTGTGGTAGTCTGGCATTCTGGATGGGAAGAGTTAAAACCTTTCACATGCATGAGTCGATTGTTCAATGTTCATAGGGTATACTTTGGTAAGAGGATTGATCTAAGATGACTTCTGAGCTGACACTGTGATAATGATGTGTAGAACATGAAGGTTGTTCATTTTGAAATTCTAAGTCTCATAGAAGTTTCGCCAAACTCATAATCCAAAGGTCGAGTTTAGTTTTCATTTTCACCTTTAGCTCATGGTCTTGGTATGGAACCCAATCTCATTTCACCTCATGGCATTTCTTTTTGATGCTGAGGGACGAGCATGGTTTAAGTAGAGGGGGATAATGAATCTCAGATTCATCACTCTAAATCTCATTAATTAAGATCAAATCCCTCAAAATCATCAGCATTCCTTCATTTATTTGGCATAATTAGCATTCATGCAAGTTTTGGTAAGAATTGCATTTTAGCACTTATTTATAGACAAAATAAGAAGCCAAAAATCCCAGCCAAAAATGACCTGTAAATAGCCTAACTTCCCTGATTTTTAAAAGGTTCATGCTAACTCCGAATGACCCAAAACCACCTCCACTGTGTACATATCACTAACAAAAATCAATGAAAAATACAAAAAAATCACTAACCCAAATAAGTGGACCAAAAACTCAAACCCTAGTTCTAGGATTTTTCGGACTAAAATCCTCTTATCTCCCCTATCCAGTGTCCTATTTGATCCTACTCACTTTTTAACTAATGTACATTCAATTACATTCAAAACAAGACCAAGTTCAAGTGAATCGGAACTCATATGCAAAAGTTGGGTTTTGGGCCTCTTTTGTACATTTTGTATTTTAGAAGTTTTTGACCTATTATTTTATGTACATATTTAACCTATTTTAGATTATTTCTTTTTCATTTGTCTTCTTTGATAAAAGTTTTATTAAAATGCGTGAAATCCAAATCCAAACTGAGTTTGAAATCAAAGAAACAAATTGAGTATGTGTCCTCACTCATTGTCTATACAAAATTGGTCTTTTTCATATTTTATTTTATTCCTTCATTTTTTTAGTAATAAAAATCCTAAAAACATATATTAATGTGTAAATAAATATCTTTTATTTTACCATATTTTTTCGGATTTTTATCTATTTTTAAAATGACAAAACAATTGTAAAATAAAAAAATCAAAGTATTTTATTTACATAGCATACACCAGAAATTCACTTTGTGTATTTTATCGATTTTGGGTTTTGATAAAAGTTGTAGATCTCATCGAGACGAGCAATTTTTGTGAAGAAACTTTTTCGATCCGAGGTCGTTTGCTATTTATTTTTGATTTTATAAAGTATTTAATTTCGGATTTTTTGTGGGGCTGACACGTGGCAGCTACTGGAGTCGACATGTGTCAGTCTTTTTTGGGGTTATTTGAATTAGTTTTTATTTAAAAAAATTAAAAATTAAAAAGGTCCGCACGTGCAAGGCACGTGCCGCCCAGGCAGGTGCCAAGCACGTGTGTTGTGCCTCTCCCCCAGGCCGCCACGTGTCATCGCTGGGGCCGTCCGATCTCGGTTGATCAGACGGTCCAGCAACTGCGTCTTCCCCAGCACCTTTCCCAAATCGAAACGCCACCTGAGTCTGCCACATATCTCGCGGCCGCCATCTCCATTCCTCCAATCACCGCTGCCTTCCCCCAAATCTCGCCGTTTGCCACAGCTCCCTGCCATCTCCACGATCTCGTGAGCCGATCACGTCTCCCTTTCCTTCTCCGGCGAGGACCACATCTCCCTATTTAAGAACCAACGCCGCCCTAGAGAATCGACATCCGCCGAGTGCCCCTTCACGGAAGCAGGGTTGACAGACCGGTGCTTCTTCCCTCTCCAGCGAGATCCGGCCGCCCCCTTCACGACTGTCACAGCGTCGCCAGAGATGTACTGCTACGCTCCGGCCTTTTCCCATCGTGCCTACAATCTCCATCAACATTCATCTTCTCCGACAATGAGCCACCGCGGACACACCCGAAGATCTTCTTCACCAATGCCAGCAGATCCTCCGCCACCGACAAAGCATCCACCGAGCGCTCCTGCTTCGATCAATGATCCAACGCTGCAGGAGCTCCGCTTCTCCATCTCCGACCACCAGCTTCGGCCATCTTCACCGCCTCGCCTCAGGCGCGTCGCTGGGGCTATACCGAGACACCCTCCACACGTCCGAGGCACGTACGTCCCGGGGGGACGTCAACAACAAGGTCACCAGGGGTCACATGCCACACACGTGACCCACTGGGTAAATTTGCAAGACCCCCCGAAGGTCCTCCATATTGCCATCCAGCCCCCACCGATTAGAGGGCAGGTCCTGCGCGCATGCCCCTCTAGTGAATTTTTTCAAAAGCCCCCTTAATTATAGGTAATTACAAATAGGACCCCGCACTTTATTTTTTATATTTATTTTATTTATTGTATTGCAGTTATACATGTGTGTTCCCTTGTGTTTTCTGACTATTCTCTGCATCATCTTATTTATTAATAATTGACATTTTATTCTTCATTTAATTCTCTACATTTTGACATATTGTGAATATTTTTGTGACATTAGTAAATTAATAAGTAATTGTTTTGTGAAAAATTGCATACTTTACCCATTTTGTGCTCTCAAATTTGCCATTGATTAACCGTTGTTCTTAAAATTCCCAAAAAATCAAGGATTGTAGATTTAATTGTGCCTAACATTGTGCCAAAAAAGAATTGCATTTGCATCCATAGTTTGCCTTGTAAAAATCAGTTTGCATATTTCGGTGTTTAATTTTTAATAGGTATTGAAACTAGTATTTTCGAGGTTTAGCATTTTTCTGAGATCTATTACCCAGTGATAGATCTTAGTAATTCTATTCCTTAAAATAATTAGGTTTAATATTTATTATAATTAAATATTGATATTCATCTTGTTTGCATTTAAAAAATCATAAAAAAAATTCATCTTGCATCCAAAAATTCCAAAAAAAATGACAGTGCTTCCATTTCATCATATTTTCCATAGTGGCCAAGTTTCATATTTTTTGGACATCGTTTGAGTGTAATTAATTTTTTAGTTCCTAAAATAGGCCGATTTTGCATTCTTGATTGCATTAAAAATTACAACAAAAAGACCGCCTCGAAAACCATGCACGATTTTTGATAGACATAATTCTAGGTTGTTCCTTTGCCTCCTTGTGTTAGACCATGGGACTTGCTTAAATAAATAAACATAAAACCACGAGATTAAAAATTGAATAATTATTTGTGGTTATTTTCTTGACCGATTCCGATTGCTGCCTACAACGAAACGACAAAATCAAATCATTTTTTACGCACGATCAAATACACAAAAACACAAATACCTTCATTTAACAAAGTGAATCTCGGACTCGTCAAAGCCATCGTCTTCAGGAGACGTGTTTTTTGTGTATAAAAGTAGAGCAAGTCTCTCTCTTGTATTAACTTGTGTTTTAGAGAGCCTAGTCCCATGGAAATTTTGTGCCTTGTAGAAGAATAAGAGACTTGAGAGTATCCATCCCTCATGCCTCTTCTTGAAGCCATGTTCGTGAAGACGACGTCCAAGTTCATAGAAAGGAATGTGATTCATTTCTGCACCCACGAGAGAGAGACACCGTTGATCAAACTTGATTCAGGGCTTTTTTACTAGAAACTCATGCTTTAAGAGATTACACTAATCTATTCTATATATCCATTTGGATATTAGAAATCATTTTGGAAATTGTTTCCTTAGAATTAATGATTTCAAAATGCACAAATCATTGTGCTAAAATTTCTTGTTCATGTGATGAACATATAATGTTTTAAGAAATTTGCTAAATGTTATATATTTCTGTGAAGTTTTTAAATATTTAATTACTTCCTTCACCCATCATGAACATTTTCAGGTTAAACATCATGAGGAACATAAACTCGGAACCTTTGTTAGAGATATAAATTGCATGTAGCAATTCGAGTCTAAGAGATTCACCTCCAAGTATCAATTGAAGACCATCCAATGTTTTGAGATTAAGCTGCAAAACCTGACAGAGATCCGCTTCTGATTTGAGTATAACACTACTGCAATTGAAGAGCTCTAGATGATCGAACCATCACCTGGAGGGAGACACATCGAGGCCCGAACAAAATCAGAAGCTTCACATGGAAGCTTTCGAATTGGGGAGTAACAACCACCCTTCCATATCTAAGGAGGATCGTTCGATTGTGATCGAGATTCGATGTCTATCCATTGAGCCACACAGACGTACAAGAACCCCATGATCAGATTCCATCGAATCAACACCATCTGCTGCCCCATTGCTTTAGCCTATATCTCGCCCGAGGCAGGAGCGTGGATGAAGAAACTTTTGGACTTTTGAATTTATTTTCCTTGCATTTTTTGCGATTCAAAACGTCTGCTACAGGTCTGGATTAGAGCACCTAACTCAGATCACACATTTGTTTGGTGAATTTAGGATTAATGCCCTGAACTTTCCGGAATCTTCTTACAGGTCCAGACGAATTGATCTCGCATGATCATTCACATGATTGACTGGGAATTTATGAATAGTTCTGTAATAGAGAGAACAAATGATGAACATGTGTATCTTTGGGTGAAATTTCATGGGTACCTTCAATTGTATTTCAAAATCCTTGCATGTACTATCCAACAGGTCCTCACGTGGTCTATCATGTGCTCGTTGGAACGTTTGCGCGTACACCTCGGTTCATTGTTTATTTGCACGCACCCCTTTTTAGTTCTGATTAATTACATATGTACCCCAATATACATTATATAAAATAACAAATACTATACTCTATGCAATTTATTTTTACTTTTAAAAAATAAATGCAAAAATACAGACAAGTTTCTAAAATACAAAAAATATAACTACAACTCCAAAAAATCAATAAAAAATATATTAGCTATATTCTACTATATTCTAAACATTAAACCAAAGGAAAGTAATACAAAAACATATCAAATTCATAATTAATTCATACAAATCATAAAAAACATACAATACCATGTTTTAAAGTTTTCCCTATCCTATACAATAAAATTAATATCAAGTATTTTATTTATAGTTTGGTTTTTCAAAAATGCAAAATACTCTCTATTTTGAATATATAAATAATTTATTTTAAATTACAAAATATATTTTAAAAATAAAAACTCTATAAAATAACCTTAAAATTTCTAAAAATGGTAAACTAATTATAAAATATAAAAACATTAGAAATATAAATCATCTACAAAAATATAAAATTAATGCATGCACTTCTTTACATATATGTTTATAAAAGAATACGAAAAAACACTATTAAAATAAACTAAAAATCTTAAAACACTTAAAAATCATTAAAAACAATAAAAATCTGCACTTTAGATCACTCTACCTATTATACCTTAGTTTACACAGCCTCCATGAGTTCGACACTCTCGTATTTACCATACACACAAGTTTAGGAGTATAAATAAATAATTCTAGAAAAATTTTTCTACTTTATTTGTCAGATTGATTCAGCGACGTTATTTTATCTTTTAGGCAACATATAAGGCATATTCAATAACTACATATGATGACTTCAAGATATTTGTAAAATATTATATTTATGTTGACTGGGCATTTACGTAGAGTTGTTTGGTTTATGATTGGGATATGGAAATATGTCATCCTAAAATTTTGCCTAATATAGTGTTAATATTTTATTATTAGGAACGTACATGTAAAAAATGTCTTCCACCTGCACACATCAAAATCCACAATCATTGGATTAGGATATCTCATCCCAAAGTGAGTCCAATAGTTTTTTGAAAAAACAAAAAAAACACTTTGGAAATTCTGAAATCTTCCAATGTATTGCATACATTTTTTGTTGTATAAGGCCACACACCACCCGATGTAGAGGGATGCATTGTATATCGTTTTGTGTGATTTATTATCAAATTAATGATTAAACTTATAAACTACATATATACAAACTAATGTGATGCACATGTCCAAATTAATTAAACTTTAATGTGATAAATAATCACAAGAGGTCTACTTAGCTAGAAAAAAAAGAAGTAAATAGCCTGGGTTGAATACACATTATTCATAAACAAAAATCCATACTCACATACACACATTGCACAACCTTCATTTATATGGTTTTACTATAGTTTTATCTCATTTTAATATGATTTAATATGCGCCTAAATAAATTTAATATGTAAAATTGGGATTTATAAGAATTATTTGATTTTACATAAATTGTTAAAATGAAAAGATAATGTTATAAACTTTTTTATTTCTTTAAAATATATAATGAATTATATTTCTATTATAATATATAGGTACATATATGTTTTATGTACTTTTTTTAACTTTTCATAGTCATTTTTCAAATTAATGGTATTATATAATTATTAATTGAACTAAATTCTTTCTATAAAATAATAAAATTGAATAATTTTCTTTTCTTATTATTGCTAAAGGAATTTATTTGTTTGAAAATTTTTGATAGCATTATTTACATGAATTATATATAATTTATTTTTTACAACTTTTAAGTCCACGTAAATACGTATGGGTTTTATTTTGTTTTATTAATTCTATTTTAAATATGTGAGTCCTAAATATATGTGATGTAATCTTTTTGCAATTGTAATTTGCTAATATGATTTTTTTAAATAGTTATGATATACTTACATTCCATCAATTATTTGCATTATATGAAAATATTTTTGGATATACGAACTCAAGAACTCATTATAGTGTGTAATTTTGACAACACAAAGTATATCGACATTGTTGAGACAAAACTAAATTGTATTTCAAATTAATTTAATTACATATATAACGTACTACCCCATCCAACCACAATGTCTATGCAATATACACAATTATTCCCATATATATTGCTTCATCATAACTACATATATTATCCCACTCTCCCATATCTATAGGATCAAGTCCTGGATCTTGAAGCAAAAAAATCAAGAAAGGATTTTTTTTAGTCTAAGAACAAGATCAATTCCCAATAATCTATATATAATTTTTCACAGTGTCATACATAATGTAAGAACTAAAGGAAAATTAACCAATAAAAAGATACAGATTCAAAGGGTCTCTGAATCACAAAATAAAATATAGTAAGAGTCTGCAAATAAGCTCCATACATTAACTTACAAAAACTAGAAAACTCGAAGATCCTTTAATTCCGCGAATCTCTCTCACTTTTCTCCTGCTAAGATGCATGTGCATCAGAATATAATGCTCTTTGAAGAGTTTGGCAAACTCGTCCCACAAAATGATTTCTCCTTTTTCAAATTTCCACAACTGGCAACTGGTCCACCGATCCTTATTAGGTCCTCTAAATTGATGGGTAGTGAAAGATAACTTGCTTTGCCACAAATATCTATCTGCATCAAAAAGCTTCTCAATTTCCTCCAGCCATCTATCTACTACCTCTGCATCAACAATACCTTCAAAGGTCAGTGGGTTAACCTTTAAGGATCTCTCAAAGGTGACTTCATCCCTACACTCCTCACAAAGTCACCTTTCTCTATCTAGACTCCTCTCACGACATCTATGATCCTTGTCCTTACTCTAATGGTATTCATCTTTTGATCTCAAATCAGGTATAAGATCTCCTCTACATTCTTCAGCAAATTAGCATTTTGAACTGTCAAATAAAGGGAGCGACGACTCCTCTTACAGTTCGAGACAGTCAACATCTACAAATAGCAACAATCATTTAGTCAGCTATTTCAATCCATATCAATAAATATTATAAGTCATCCTAAAAATTGGATAAAATTTTTGTAATCTTCCATTTGGCTCTTATACCACGTTACCATGTCCCTAATCTTATAGCACAAAAAATTATGGAAGCAGTTTTCCGAGTCCACGGATGAGACCAATTATCAATCTTCCATAAATAATTTTTCAGAGTAATATACATAATGTAAGAACTAAAGAAAAATTAACCAATAAAAACAAACTAACTCAAAGGATCTTTGAACCCACAAAACAAAATATAATAAGAGCCTACAAATACGCCCCAACATTAACTTAAGAAAATAAGAATAACTCTAAGATCCTTCGACTTTTCTGTCTTATTTTGCTTCTACTAAGCTACAAGTGCATTGAATATACTTCTCTTGGAAGAGTTTAAAAAAATTCATCCCACGAGATGATTTTTCCTTTTTCAGATTTCCATAACTATCAACTGGTCCACTATTCATTAGCAAGTCCTTTCAATTGATGGGTGGTGAAAGAGACCATGCTATGATCTGGACTTCTAATTGCATCAAATACTTATCTACTTCCTCCAACCACCTATCTGACCTCAGCATAAACAACACCTTCAAAGCTCGGAAGGTTCATTTTAAGAATTTTTCAAAGGTAACTTCATCCATACACTCCTCATGAAGTTGCCTTTCTCTATCTAGACAACTCTCGTGACATCTTTGATCCTTGTCCTTACTCTGATGGTGGTCAGCTTGATCTAATTCAATTGTGAGAGGTCCTCTATTGTCTTCATCAATTTGGCATTGGGAGCTGCCAAACCAGGGAGCGACGACTCCTCCTACGGTTCGAGACAACCAACGTCTACAAATAGCGATGATCTTTTATTCATTTATTTCAGTCCTTATCAATAAATATTATAAGCTATCCTAGAATTGGTTGATTTTATTTTGTTTCTTCCATTATGTAAGGAAATTTGAAAATTATTTATGGATTATTGAGAATTGGTCTTGTACCTAGATTCAAAATAAAAATAATATCTTTGTTTAAGTGTGCTTCCGTAAAATTTCAATGCTTTGAGATCTAGATGTGGCCTATACACTTTATGAGGATGTGTATGTACATAGAGAAACACATATACACATTATAAATGGTTCTCAAATAAATTGATCATAATTGGTAAGTAAATAATATAATCCAAGCCATGTATAGAATTCTTCACATTCTATAATGGCATCATATTAACAAGTTATACCCCAAGTTATTTAAGCACAATAATACCCAATCATGGCATGATATTCTTATCTTCTAGTTTTAGTTATTATAAATCATCAACAAGGCATAAACTTGTCAATGGTATTTTGTATTTCAAGTTATTATACAAATTTAGATATGTTACTAGTCGTGGCATTTCATCGTACACCTTGCATGCAAGTAGATTTACATCTATAATAGACAAGAATAATCAAATCTAATAACAACTAGACATTCTAGTCGAATGAAACATAAATAACTTGTTGAAGCACTCAAAACATATGTAATAACAGAAAACCTATCAAAAATATAGAAATCTTAAAACATCATAACATGCATGATACATTATGAAATGCTAAAAAGGAGATAAAAGGTGTAGCGATATACCTAAGGGAAGCTGTGTGTGTGGTTGGATGACCCAAACGAGGATCGATGGAGGCATGGATGGTGGAGCAATGATCATCGAAGCAAGGGTTTGGGGGATGGGTTGCAGGTAAAATGAGAAAGAAAACCCTAGAGTTGTTCTATTTATAGAGGAGGGTATGTACTCTCCTGGTGTTAGCCCAAGTACGTCCCCTTAATTAATAATATGCCACGTGTTGCATCTTATGAAATTCAAATGGGTAAGCACTACAAGTGAGCATGTGTATTGCTCGGGTGTTCACCCACTAATTCAAAGAGGCGCCACCCTATAATTAGCGTGAAATTCAAGTGGGCGAGTGATGAATACCCATTCATCACTCTTTATTCTTATATTTTAGCTTCAAAAACCTTTGCAAATACATGTATATTCATGTAAATACAAATAATTACTAAAAGCATGCACTGTATAAAGTTTAATAATTAGCATGTTTTTGTGCAAAAATAAAAGAATAAAGAGACAAAAGAAAAAGAGGGAAATATTTAGAATAAATATTGAGCAACCTAATCCCAAGGGAGGGCTCAGCATGGGCCTGACCGCATAAAAGACAAAGTAGAGGGAGATAGGGGCTCATGTGTATAAATACACCTGTAAATACAACAAAAATATTTTCCTCCAAAAATAGAATAAAAGTGGCTTGTATATATTGTATATATTTGATAATACAAAAATCAAAGCAAAAATAGAAAAAATTCAAAAGAAAAATATTCCTTGTACATATTCACCTTGTACATACACCCACTCCTATATTTACTTCACCCTATAAATAAATAAAATTAATTTCCATAAAATTTGTATATATTTTATCTTTTATGTTGTAAATAAGTAATATAAAAATAACAAAAATAAAAAAAATAAAAAATAAAAAGAACAAAATTAAAAACTAAAAAGAATATTGTAAATATACCATGTACATAGATGTATATATCTATTTATTTCACCTTTTTACATAGATTCGTCCACCCAGGTAGCCTTAGTTTCCTTGCCTTTTCTTTAATTTTGATTTGCCCCAAATCACCCGATCGCCGTTCACCTTCGATTCCGGCCACCTCCACCTTCGTCTCGATCATCGGACCACCCCATCACGTCCGCCTTCTCCACGCGCACGTTCTCCATCCCTCCATCCAACCCAGCTCGCACAGGAGCTGGGAGTCGAGTTCCTCCGCCGTCGCATCGCCGGAACTCGCATGCCCCGCCGCACCTACCAGCTTCACCCACGTTCATAGGGTCGAGGCACTTTGCCCTCGACCCGCGAGTCTGCTAGTGTGCTTTGCAGGTCCATTCGAGGTCGTCTGAGGGTCTCGACCATTTGAAGCAGTTGCTCCTCCTCCGCCGACCTTGCCTGAGTTCCCCAGAGCTCCGTCGAGTCATCGAAAGGTACCAGTCGACGCGGGAAGCCAGGGAGCTTCTTCTCCGATCATCAGTGGCCCGCGAGGAGGCCGGGAGTGCACGCAGCGAGTCGGCGAAGGTCGTTGGCCATCAGTTCTTCCTCGACCTCCAGATACCGTCGGATCGTCTCCTAGCTCCAGTTTGCATCTCCACCGTCCATCTGAGGAGCCATCAGCAGCGCTCGATCCTTGGAGGAGCGATCCAGACCGTCAGCTCAGCGAGGCTTAGCCACAGGCCTCCCTTGTCGTCCGATCTACCACGTGGTGAGGTCCTAGTCGTCGATCAGCATCGAAGACCCTAGCGTTGGGCGCCACCCTTCCACGACCGTCTGATTGCACACGTGGCGCCCATCTGACGGTCTACTTAATAAAGGGTAAATATCCCCTTAGGCCCTTAGTTTCTGAGTAGTTTAGTTTTAGTCTGGTAAATACTTTAGGTAGTTTATTTCCGTTAGCTAAATTGCACTTTGGACCCTGTCATTTCTTGCATTTACATGTATGCCCCTGTGTGTAGTGGATCACGTGCGTCGACACGTGTTTTGTTGGGATATTTGCAAGTTTAGCCTTGTATTTCTAGGGTGTTAATGAATGAACGAAACTTTTTAGTTAATTGCAGATATACCCCTGTGCGTGTTGAATTTGTGCATGTGCGTTATATTTTGGGTATTTTACACTAAGGTACCTGGACTTTTAATACTTGTTATTAATTAGTCCAAAAACCTTGGTTTCTTTGCAATTAGGTCCCTGAGTGCCCAAGTCACGCGCCTCGCACGTGTTTTCTTGGAATTTTTGCACCAGACCCCCTGGAACTTCTTCTTTTTGCATACAGGTCCCTGTGCACTAGATCTTAGTTTTGATTTTTAATAAAATAGCAAATTAACTCCAAATTCAATGAAAATTAGATACATGGTTCTTGCCATGGTGTAAAATTTTCTTTGAATTTTGGGTACATTTTTTGTTGCATTTATTATTTTTAAAAATTCAAAAACAAGCTTTTTCTTTACTGTCTGAATTAAAAATTCACAAAAAATACTAAAACACTTCTAAAAATTACAAAAATATTAGACAATAGTTGTTTTATATTGTTTGATTTTCTGACCAATTTTGGTCATTTTTGGATATAGAGAACCCTTACAAATTACAAAACACTAAAAACCCCATAAAAATTCTAATAATTAATTTAAAAATCCAAAAACAATAATTCCAGTGCCCAAATTTTCCTTAGACTTTCTAGTGTTTAGCAAAATTACCTTCAAACCTTGATAGGGCCCTTATCTATTTTATATTGGCCCTCCAAGTCTGATTGGACAATACCTTCATATTTCTGTCTTGTTTGATTTTTAGAAAATTCCATAAAAATCATAAAATTACCAAAAATTAACCAAAAACAGTAAAAAAATATAAAACACATAAAAATATTTTTATTTGAATTTTTGGATGATTTTTGAGTAGATAAATAATTGTGTGTAATTGGTTGTTTTATTGGTTTCTTTATTTTCTTCATTAATCAAAAATACAAAAAAATATATAAAAAAATTAAAAATCCACCAAAAATACTTTTATTTTGTTTTATTATTTTAGACTACATCGTAGGCTGCAAGGCCATTACGTGCTCCTTGTGTTCGACCCTGGTCACTATACCAGGTTAATATTATAGCAAGACCGCTATTTGATTTTGAGTTGATTTTTGTCCGATTTGGTGGTCTATTTTTCTCGATTGACACCGCTTGGTGACTTGGGTCGCAACGATCCTCGATTACCTTTTACCCGAGCCATCAGGCGTGTCATCAGAATGGCGTCGTTGTCGGGGAACACGGCTTAGTAGTCAGCTTTTTCCGCGGCTTTCTTTTTCATGGTTTTCTGTATAAATTTGTGTATATATTTTTCTGACATTGTTTATAAAATAATCTGATCTGTGACACTTATCTTCTTTCTTGCGAGGGCCCGAGGATCGAGGAGGCGACTTTCGAGGAGCCGGCGCAACCGCGGGATTCGGAGGCGGTTCCCTTCTGCACGGAGCCGCAGGAGAGAGTGAGAAAGTAGATGAGTGGGAAAGGAGTAGTTTAGGTCTATTTTAGCACATTTGATTATTGTAATAATACAGGTACACTCAGCAGCAGGACTTGGACTGAGACTGTTCTCGGGTCTGTTTCGCCGAGCACCGGTGTGCTCGGGGGACCCTTTAGCTAGCCTAGATTTTTCATGGCTTTTTCGCAGCTTTTTGGTTTTTCGCTGCCTTTTACAGTTTTACGCGGTTTTACTCAAGCCCCTAGCCGTAAGACTTTCTATTTAACTATGCTGTAACTAGTAGGATCCACACGCTTAATAGATTGCCTGCTCCTATAGATCGTTAATTGGACCTACTAATAAAAGATTAATAAAAATAGCTGATTCATTTTCCTTCAAGCCTACACGCCGCGAGCCTGCCCCGTTAAGTGCTACTCCTGAACTCGACCTGTCGAGAAGAGGAGGGGTGGGTCTAGACCAGACTCTCTGGATCGAAGGCGAGTGACCAGCAAGACGGTTCTGTCGTGTAGAAGTTGCCTGCTTAGGACTCGGCTTTTCCCGCTGCACCATATAGGTAGTTTACTTTTCTATCTTTACATTATGCACGGATCATATTGTATGTAGAGTGTTGGAGTCAGGTACGCCTTTCTTACTTTGCATGCATCATTGATTTTCGCGCATCGGCTTTTTCGACTTCTCCCCCTGTTTTGGACTTAATAACCAGGAGAACCGAAAAATTCATTAGGCATTTTTGCTTGTATTGAAAAAGACCTAAATAGAAAAACCATAAAATTGAGACTGCTAAAAACTATTGATCACTAAAAGACACTTGACTGAGAAACTTGTCTTGGGGAGAGCAACCCCCTCATTGCTTGGTTTGATTGTGCGAGAGAGTGACCCGAACACTAGGTAGAGCCCTCCGGTACTATTCTCGACTGATTACCGACTCTTCTGTGCGGGACAGTCGGTTGGAAGAGTATCGGGTATCCCAACAGGTCACGTAATCGCTCTGATATCTTGATTGTTCACCAAAATAAAATTGACAAGATAAATTGATCGAACCATTACGGACTTCAGCTCGCGTTGCGTTGGTGAACTGGGGGTTTGCTTGTGATCATAGTTTTCCAGATCTCATCCGCCTTACTCGCCAGATCACGATGATGGGCAGGAGGTCTCTTAGGCAGCCTCTGGCTGCACCGCTTTTTAGCACTCCCGCCCATTCATCTAGGTCGGTTCGTGGGAGCTCAGACCCGCTCTCCGAACCCAAGTACGACTCCGCCCTGTTACCCCTCGACCACCCTTCTTCTTCTGATACCGAGATACCAGTGCCAGAGGAGAGACAGACAGATGATTTATCGGCACCTGAGTTCGGTTGTTTTGACTTTGCATAGACCATGGCCGGCGCTAGTGATGATCGCTCCAGAGGTCCGTAGGAGGATCACTTTGTTCTGGACCAGAGATCGATCAACTCCACCCTGATCGCCTCCCTCGAGTCAGTGCAGCAGTAGTTGAGGGATCAGGGAGCTTTCATGATAGAGATGAGACGAGAGCTTGAGCAGTTGAGAGCCGACCGTGAGAACCGCGGAGGAGGACCCGACGATGCGGCAGCTGTCGCAGCAGCCGCAGCCGCGGCCGTAGCCGCAGCAGCAGGAGCAGGACCTCCGAGATCGATGCGGGACAACCACAATCCCGGATCGACTCTGACGTACCGTTGGGTGGTGATACCAGCGACCGTGGGGGACTTCAAGTTCCCCCCGAACACTTTGCAGCTTCTACCCTAGTTCCATGGGTTGGTTACTGAGGAGCCTCATCTCCACCTTCAGAAGTTTGAGATGATTTGTGGTACTGTCACCGATCGTCAGGTGGACCAGGATACCATCAGGATGATTGCCTTCCCCTTCCCTTTAGCAGACAGATCAGCCACCTGGCTGAAACATCTAGGGAAGTTCGTCTACACTTGGGAGCAGCTCCGTACCGAGTACTTGCACAAGTACTATCCACTTGGGCGGACCAATGCCGCGAGAGCCCTGATTAGCAACTTCTCCATGCTCCCCAACGAGCAGTTCCATGAGGCATGGGAGAGGTTCAGAGAGCTGACTGATAGATGCCCGCACCACGACATTTCCAAGCCGAACCTTGTGCAGAGCTTTTTCAGCGAGCTGACACCAGAGCTTCAGGGCTTGGTGAACGCTTCTTGTGGCAGGTCTTACTTCGCCAAGGATCACGACCAGGTCTGGGCCATCTACGAGGAGATGGCCGAGAACTACATGGTGATGTCCCAAACCCGGTTGTACACTCAGCGCAGACCCCAGCAGCCACAGACCGTGCAGTACCAGAGGATAGCACGGGTCGACACCGGTCCTTTCAGTTCATCCGCACTAGCAGCAGCACAGGCCGAGTCATCAGCCGCGGACATGGGGATCATCAGCAAGAAGCTAGACCGGATGGAGTTGATTAAGAAGAAGCAGTGCCAGGGCATCACTCAGATGGAGCAGATGGCACAAAATCTGAGCGACATGAAGACCCAGCTCTTGTGTCTCCAGGAGGCACAGACGGCTTCCCAGCCCCGTCTTCAGTCGCGAGGCGATCACGGCAGCAGCAGCAGCTCGTCCCAGCGCTCCAGCTCACACCAACACCCTAGACAGGTTCACCTTGTACAGGCGGAGCCGTACCAGCAACCGCAGCCCACCTACCAGTCACCACCATCTCCAGACTTGCAGATGGTGGTATACGAGCTGGATCAGCCTCTTGTAGTGCTCCCACCACCCCAGTACGATGCAGAGTCGTTGATGGATGTCAACGGGATTTGGTATGACCGCCCTTAGCCCGGTATCTAACGAGATCATCCCGGATTCCGGTGGGGAACCGGAGGTACCCAGCCCCAGCAGCAGCCGTCAGGACAGGGTGGTCAGTACGGCCATGAGAGAGAGCACCAGCCGCAGCAGCAGCCCCCAGTGTACCCACCACCACAGCAGTAGCAGTCGTCCTATGGTCCTCGTCCCTACTAGCAGGGACAGTCTTGGAGGTGAGATCAGTCTCACCAGCAGAAGCAGCAGCATCACCCATACCCCTCTCAACAGCAACAGCTCCAGCAGCCTCACTACCATAGAGGCTACCCATCGGGTTCCCATGAGAACCCTGTCTTGGATGATATAGCCCGCATTCTCACAGATCAGCAGGCTACTTTTCGACGGGAGATGGACGAGTTCTGCCAGGAGATGCGGGACATCGTGAGAGGGGAGGCCGCCATCCATGCCCAGATTGAGCCGAACCCCAACAGCCTGAAGCGGAAATCTGAGCAGGTAGCTTGTATTGAGTATACCACTCCTAGTGATGCATTTGGTGATATGACTGGATATTTGTTTGATACTGATTTTGTCACACTTAGGAGGGTAGGATGCCAGCAGGCGGCGCCTCGTCTGAGCCACATCATGAGGATCCACCCAGAGAGCCCGACGAGGAGGAGGAGAGTGGTACTGAGGCCACCCATTTTGCCGAGCCAGAGCGCGGTACTGAGGCCGCGAGTCTTCCAGCCGATCCAGCCGATGGTGGTACTGAAGCCACCCATACTTCTGAGAGACATGTAGTTTTTCCGTCTTCTACACCTATATCTCGGAACATTTCTGTGAATAAAGGAAAGGGTTTATTTTCTTCTCGTCCCACTGTGGTACATGATGTATGTGTGGATCCGGTCGTCGAACCGGCTAGACCCTTTCCTAGTCCTTCATCTGAGAAGGATCATGTGATCCCCTTCCCTAGAGCCCTTCAGATGGGGAAGGGGAAGAAAAAATAAAATCCAAAAAAGAGAGATCAGGAAGAGTTCAGCCAGCAGATGATAGATCGATTTCACATACGGCTGACTCTTCAGGAGGCTTTGCAGCACATTCCCCTTCTTCAGCGTTCCCTTAGAGACAGAACCACAGTCAGGAGGAAGAGGAGGAACCACCACTCAGAAATCCATGTGCTGACGAAAGCCACGTGTTTCGCGATCCAGAATCGTCTGCCGGCCAAGAGGCCAGATTCAGGAGCCCCTTATGTTAGATGCCACATCAGAGAGCAGAGGTTCGACTGTACTCTATTAGATAGCGGATCGTCGATCAACCTCCTTCCGACAGCCCTTCTCGACCGCTTCAAGTTGGGCACTCTTAGACAGAGCAGGACAGTCCTTCAGTTTGTTGATCGATCTGTCAAGAGGCCGAAGGGGTTGTTGCGAGACGTTGTCGTCACAATTCAGGGCGTGCAATTCCCCATGGACTTCGTAGTGTTGGACATGGAGATCCCTGAGTCCGTGACCGATACCCCCATCATTCTCGGTCGTCCGTTCTTGGCCACAACCAAGGTGGTAACTGACCATGATAGCGAGAAGGTATACTTTCGCGTCAAGGGCGAAAGCGTACAAATAGAGACGATCGAGGACAGCCGAGTTAGAGACAGATAATGCTCAGAGACTACTTCAGACACAGAGCAGCTGACAGATGCAGGGCTAGACATCCACCAGGATTGTGACTTTGTGATCACAGACGATGAGGCAGTTTGGGCAGATCCAGCAGCACAGGCCATCCTCTCATTTTCAGACACCGCTGATGTAGAGACGATAGCAGAGGAGAGCCTGGAGAGCACATTACTGGTCCAGGATACTTTAGAGGCAGCAGAGCCGGTTCTCGATCGCGACACGGATTTTTGCGATGATGGTGGTGCTGATGCCACCTTAGACGATACAGATCCCTCGGAGTTAGAGTCTGATTGGGCAGATTGTGAGGATGACATGCCAGACCTGATTACCACTGAGCCTACAGCTGAGGAGAAGGTAGATGCCGAGCAGAGCAGAGACAGTTCAGTTGAGCAACCTTCTCCAGATCCAGTTTGTGAGAGTACGTTCTCATTCTCCCGGGCAGATTTGGCATCATACACGCGGCTTCTTTCGAAGCCAGATTTGCCAGCACCAGTTTGTCCAGAGCTGAAGCCGCTTCCTACGTCATTGAAGTATAGGCTCCTTGCGGGTGAGCCTGAGATGTACCCAGTCATCATCTCTACCGATCTGACTGAAGAGCAAGAATCCCGTCTGATGAGGGTTCTTGAAAAGAACTGCGAGGCGATAGGATGGAGCGTAGCAGATCTCCAGGGGATTAGTCCAGCTCTGTGCTCTCACCACATCTATCTCGAGGATGAGGCAAAGCCGTCGCGTGAGTTCCAGCGGCGGCTGAACCCGAATCTGAGAGAGGTTGTCATGAAGGAAATTTCGAAGTGGTGGAGCGTCGATTTTATCTACCCCATCTCCGACTCTAAGTGGGTCAGCCCTTTGCATGTGGTGCCCAAGAAGACGGGCATTACTACAGTTATCAGCGAGTCTGGAGAGGATATTGCTACACGAGTACCCACTTCTTGGCGGGTTTGTGTTGACTACAGGAGACTCAACCAGGCCACCAAGAAGTATCATTTCCCCCTATCCTTTATTGATCAGATCATTGAGAGACTGGCAGGGAAGAGCCATTATTGTTTTCTGGATGGGTACTCGGGCTACAACCAGGTGGCCATCGCTCCTGAGGACCAGGAGAAGACCACCTTTACCTGTCCCTTCGGCACATACGCCTTCCGACACATGCCATTTGGGCTATGCAATGCCCCTGCGACTTTTCAGAGATGCATGTTGTCGGTCTTTTCGGACATGGTAGGGGAGTGTTTGGAGGTCTTCATGGATGATTTCTCAGTTTACGGCGATGGATTCGACTCCTGTCTTGACTTCCTAGACCGAGTACTTCAGCGATGTATTGAGGTTCGCTTGGTTCTATCTTGGGAAAAGAGTCACTTTATGGTGACTCAAGGGACGGTGCTTGGCCACATCATCTCCAACAGGGGCATGGAGGTTGATCCGGCCAAGGTTGATGTCATTAGAAAACTCACACCACCGTCCAACTTGCGACAGTTATGGTCTTTCCTGGGGTACGTCGGTTTCTACCGGCGATTCATTCGTGGTTTCAGTAGGGTTGCCCGGCCGTTGACAGACTTGCTAACGAAAGACACCGAGTTCCTTGTCGATGACAAGTGTCTTTCGTCGTTTGAGACTCTCAAGCATTGTGTTGTTAAGGCTCCTGTCCTTCAGCCACCAGATTGG
The DNA here is from genome assembly GCA_037367405.1 of Ottelia alismoides. NCBI lineage: Eukaryota > Viridiplantae > Streptophyta > Magnoliopsida > Alismatales > Hydrocharitaceae > Ottelia > Ottelia alismoides. The sequence goes on along the minus strand of JAZKJV010004305.1, from coordinate 371,980 downwards.
TCTCTCCCATTCGAGATCATGACGGACGCCTCCGATTTTGCCGTGGGGGCTGTGCTAGGACAGAGGAGGGATGGAGTCCCATTTGCTATCCACTACGCTACCCGCACATTGGATTCCGCGCAACAAAACTATACAGTCACAGAGAAGGAGATGCTAGCCGTAGTCTTCGCCCTAGATAAGTTCAGATCGTACATTATTGGATCTAGAGTGACTGTGTACACAGATCATACCGCCATCAGGTACCTCATGGCAAAGAAGGATGCCAAGGCCAGACTGACTAGATGGATCCTTCTACTCCAGGAGTTCGACATTGAGATCAAGGATAAGCCTGGAGTCAAGAATGTGGTGGCAGATCATCTCTCCCGTTTAGAGCAGCTTGAGGATTCTGAGCAGATTGATCCCATTTGTGAGACCTTCCCAGATGAGGCGATCCTTGCTATCGCCTCTCTCCCGTGGTATGCCGACATTGTGAACTTTCTTGTTGCTAAGAAAATCCCACAAGGTTGGCCTAGGCAGAGGCTTGAGACCTTCCTCGCGAGGGCCAAGTCCTACCACTGGGAGGATCCCATCCTTTACCACGAAGGAGGGGATAGCATCTGGAGTAGGTGCATTCCTCAGGAGGAGCACCATAGCGTCCTCACTTACTGCCACAAGCTTGAGGTAGGAGGACATCACTCTGGGAGGAGAACGGCACAGAAAGTGCTCCAATCCGGACTATGGTGTCCTACCCTCTTCAAGGACTCTGATGAGTTCGTGAAGAGGTGTACTGACTATCAGAGGATGGGCACTTGTGGACAGCGTGATATGATGCCGATGCAGCCCATACACTTCTGTGAGGTTTTTGACGCATGGGGCATCGATTTCATGGGTCCATTCCCTAAGAGTCAGTGATTTGAGTACATTCTGTTGGCCGTTGACTATGTTAGTCGTTGGGTTGAGGCTATCCCCGCCCGAGCCGTTGATGCGAGGACAGTTTGCAGATTTTTGAGGAAGCACATCATCATGCGGTTTGGGGTACCTCGAGTATTGATTTCAGATGGGGGTCTCATTTCACCAACGACCAGGTGAAGGCCCTTGCTAGCGAGTTCGGCATAGACCATCGAGTTGCCACTCCATACCATCCACAGACGAATGGTCTAGCCGAGGTGTCGAACAGGGAGATCAAGACTATTTTGCAGAAAGTCATCCGCCCTGACCGAAAGGATTGGTCACAGCTTTTGGACTCGGTCTTGTGGGCATATAGGACGTCTTTCAAGACACCATTGGGCACATCTCCCTTTCACCTCGTTTATGGCAAGCCGTGCCATTTACCTATTGAGTTGAGGCACAAGTCACTTTGGGCAGTCACAGATATTCTTTTAGATCCAGATAGTGTAGGAGACCAGAGGAGGGCAGAGTTAGCAGCCCTGGAGGAGCTTCGTGATGCCGCCTTCTCAAACATCCTGCAATATAAGGAGAGAGTGAAAGAGTGGCATGATTCTCATATCAGCCACAAGCATTTTGAGCCTGGACAGAGAGTATGGCTGTTTGATGCTAGGCTTCGTCTATTTCCAGGGAAGCTACAGAGCAAATGTAAGGGACCTTATCTTGTGAGAAAGGTACACGACAACGGGAGCATTGATATATCTGAGTTGTCTTCTGAGAGTACCTTTCGAGTGAACGGCCAGCGGCTCAAGCCATTTCTAGATCACGAGCTGCGGGTCGTTGATGTTGCTCCGATTCATTTTGCGTGAGATGTGGTTTTTGACTCACATCTATTGCATCTCACGCCTGATTATCACTGTTCTCCCGACCTGTATAGATCCTGTTGTCTATATCACTCTATTCTTTAGTCCCACATCCCTTTTTCTCATCTTATGATTATGTTATACTTAAGGTGTACTTTACCCTAAGTATAGGGGGGATGTAGGACCTTCGGGTATTCTTTTTATCCTTTCTACCCCTGTTTTGCTGCCTATACTTAGGGATATTTCGCCCTAAGTATAGGGGGCAGCTTTTGTACATCCTTCACTCGGATTTCCCTTCATGTACAGTTTGCTATACTTAGGATTACTTGATCCTAAGTATAGGGGGAAAAGCCGAGACCCTCTTGATTCTCTTGATATTCTATTCATTCATTCCTCTTTGTATATAGCCTTCCTTTTCACTTCCCTATACTAAGCACGAGTTATGTCTTCTTCATCGCTCTTGACTCTGAGGACATCGTTCGAGCTAAGTATAGGAGGTGTGTATATATTTCATATATACTTTAGACATAACTCGTACTTTGTGTGAGTGTGTTAATAAATAAAATGGCTAAAAACTCTAAAAATCACAAAAAAAATAAAAATTTTCCTGTAAATAAACATTCTTTTATTGCACATACATAGCTAGTGTACAAATTATTTTTGTAAAAATGATTGTAAAATGATTTGTGAAAAGGATTTGTAAATATTTTTTATATCAAAGTTATGTATATAATACAAAATTTTTTCCAAAATGTTTTGAAAACAAAAAGTTTGCAAAAACCTTGTGTAAATGTTTGTAAATATTTTTGCAAAACTTGCATTCATGCATACATCCATGGTTTCAAAACATTTTTCAAACATTTTGCACGATTGTAAATATTTGTAAATAGCATCTTTGTAAATATTTGTATAGTTTTTCCTGGATCATGGTTGACATTTAAACTAACCTGGAATTAAATTGGGAACTGGAGCTTGATTAAGATCTTAAACCACATAATTCTAAGAGGAACCTTAAAGGGCTTAGGGTTAAGGCTTTTCAGGTCCATTGGGACTTAATTCTTTGAGTCCACTAGGCTATGAGCATATGTCATCTTGATGAGCCTAAGTACAGCACTTAACAACACACGCATGACTCTTAGAGACAATGGCTTGACTTGCACCAACACTTTACACATAGCTCTCCACGGATGAGGTGGTGAGGAGGCAGTTTCCTTTGGCTTGGGGTAGCATATGAGGGTAGTACTTCTAGGCGGAACCTCTCTTCTTCTTTTAGTGAAGGAAGTGCACCTCAACTTGGTCTAGTGGTGATGAAGGCTAAAGACAGAAGCTGTAGGTTGCAGTAAAGCTTCAAAAGAGGGATAGTCTACTGGCTCAAGAGGAAAAGTTCCTTGTATATATGTTGCACCATGTAGATATGTTGTACAGTTGCACATGAAAAAAAAGTGCAAAAAGAAAAGAACTCCAAAAAAGTGGTGGGTCGGATTGAAAATTTAATAACCCCACCGGAGTGTATATAGTCAAATAAAGCAAAGGCTTATGGTATCCATGTTACATCTCATGAAGCTTGAAGCGCGAGACTTAGCTACACTGGTTGGGCTCCCAGGGATACATGGCTACACTGGCCATGGTCCATTCTTCATCTTCTTCCCTCTCTTCTAGAGCCGGTTGCACTTGAACTTAGAAGGGAATACCCCGCTTCTCGAGGAAAGAGTTGCTAGACCGAGGCATTAGAGTTACCAGGTCGGGGGAGGTTGTTTCTTTGTTACTTCTGAGGAGGGGAGCTACATATCACTTACACTGCATGGAAAGATTCATGGTCATTAGAGTTTGTGTATGTAGACTTGTTCTGATCTGGTTTATTGAGGAGTCTTGTCCATAGATTGATGGAACTTAGAGGCTGTTGAGTTTTAAGCTTAAGTCCAACTAAGGTTCCGACACATTAATAATCCAAAGATCTGATCGAGCTCCATATTTCAATTTAATGAAGGAAAGTTTATTAATAATCAGCCTAAATCCATGTATATTCTCCTCTTTTTCTCTTTCTTTCTCTTTTTCACTTCTTTTTCAAAAAAGTGTTTGCTAAGGGACTAGCAATGTTAAGTATAAGGGGATAATGAATACCCATTCATCACTCTTTATTCTTATATTTTAGCTACAAAAACCTTTGCAAATACATGTATATTCATGTAAATACAAATAACTACTAAAAGAATGCATTGTATAAAGTTTAATAATTAGCATGTTTTTTATGCAAAAATAAAAGAATAAAGAGACAAAAGAAAAAGAGGGAAATATTTAGAATATATATTGAGCAACCTAATCACAAGGGAGGGCTCAGCATGGGCCTGACCGCATAAAAGCCAAAGTAGAGGGAGATAGGGGCTCATTTGTGTAAATACACCTGTAAATACAACAAAAATATTTTCCTCCAATAATAGAATATAAGTGGCTTGTATATATTGTATATATTTGATAATACAAAAATTAAAGCAAAAATAGAAAAAATTCAAAAGAAAAATATTCCTTGTACATATTCACCTTGTACATACACCCACTCCTATATTTACTTCACCCTATAAATAAATAAAATTAATTTCCATAAAATTTGTATATATTTTATCTTTTATGTTGTAAATAAGTAAAATAAAAATAACAAAAACAAAAAAAATAAAAAAATAAAAAGAACAAAATTAAAAACCAAAAAGAATATTGTAAATATACCATGTACATAGATGTATATATCTATTTATTTCACCTTTGTATATAAATAATAAAAACAAAATAAAATACCTCTTTATTCCTAATTTTATGCTATAAATAAATAAAATATAAAATAGGAATAAAAATGCACAAAAATAACTAATTAAAAATCAAAAATCAAAAACATATATTATATATATACCTATATATAGCCCTATTATGTAAATACCCTATTTTTATTTCAAAAAAATAATTAAAAATCACAAAAAAAATAGAAAAAATTAAAACAAAGATTTTTCATGTTTTAAGTTTTTTATAATTCGGCCATTTGTTATTTTTAATTTAATTTTTAAATCATTTCCAGGTGGTTGATTCTCATTGGTCCATGGGGATGTTGACCGCCCGGTCAACTCCCCCTGTGGACCACTTCCCACCGGTTCTAGACGCCCGACCTGATTTCTCCACATTTTAGCGTCCAGACCCGATCATCTCTCACCCAAACCCAGGGTCCTAATTGTCCTTTCCAGATCCGACACCCTCGCCAGGATGCCCGCATCGGGGTCCGCGCATTGAGCTGCCCTACCCGATTGTTTTTAGCCGGACCCATGGCAGTATAAATCTCGAGCTCTGCCTCCCATTTCCGCATATTTGGCTCGTCATTTCTCCACCCAGTGACCTCCATCATCCTCGCGAGAGTGACAACTCACCGCCGGTGGTGTAGCAGCGAGGCAGGAGTGTGAAGACCTCAGATCCGGCGTCTTCGCGCCGCCGTGCTCCGCCTGAAGGTAAAGCTCGAGCCTCGGGCCTCGACGACCCGCGAGGCGACGACCCAGAGCTTCTAGAGCTCACGACCAGTCGATTCGTCCACCCAGGTAGCATTAGTTTCCTTGCTTTTTCTTTAATTTTGATTTTGTCTCAAATCACCCGATCGCCGTTCACCTTCGATTCCGGCCACCTCCTCCTTCGTCTCGATCATCGGACCACCCCATCATGTCCGCCTTCTCCCCGCGCATGTTCTCCATCCCTCCATCCAACCGAGCTCGCACAGGAGCTGGGAGTTGAGTTCCTCCGCCGTCGCATCGTCGGAACTCGCACGCCCCGCCGCACCTACCACCTTCACCCACGTTCACAGGGTCGAGGCACTTTGCCCTCAACCCGTGAGTCTGCTAGTGTGCTTTACAGGTCCATTCGAGGCCGTCTGAGGGTCTCGACCATTTGAAGCAGCCGCTCCTCCTCCGCCGACCTCGTCTGAGCTCCCCAGAGCTCCGTCGAGTCATTGGAGGGTACCAGTCGACGCGGGAAGCCAGGGAGCTTCTTCTCCAATCATCAGTGGCATGCGAGGAGGCCGGGAGCGCATGCAGCGAGCCGACGAAGGTCGCCGGCCATCAGTTCTTCCTCGACCTCCAGATACCATGGGATCGTCTCCTAGCTCCAGTTTGCATCTCCACCGTCCATCTGAGGAACCATCAGCAGCGCTCGATCCTTGGAGGAGCGATCCAGACCGTCGGCTCAGCGAGGCTTAGCCACAGGCCTCCCCTGTCGTCCGATCTACCACGTGACGAGGTCCCAGCCGTCGATCAGCATCGAAGACCCTAGCGTTGGGCGCCACCCTTCCACGACCGTCTGATTGCACACGTGGCGCCCATCTGACGGTCTACTTAATAAAGGGTAAATATCCCCTTAGGCCCTTAGTTTCTGAGTAGTTTAGTTTTAGTCCAGTAAATATTTTAGATAGTTTATTTCCGTTAGGTAAATTGCACTTTGGACCATATCATTTCTTGCATTTACATGTATGCCACTGTGTGTAGTAAATCACGTGCGTCGACACGTGTTTTGTTGGGTTATTAGCATGTTTAGCCTTGTATTTCTAGGGTGTTAATGAATGAACGAAACTTTTTAGTTAATTGCAGATATACCCCTGTGTGTGTTGAATTTGTGCATGTGCGTTATATTTTGGGTATTTTACACTAAGGTACCTGGACTTTTAATAATTGTTATTAATTAGTACAGAAACCTTGGTTTCTTTGCAATTAGGTCCCTGAGTGCCCAAGTCACGCGTCTCGTGCGTGTTTTCATGGAATTTTTGCACGGACCCCCTGGAACTTCTTCTATTTGCATACAGGTCCCCGTGCACTTTACCTTAGTTTTGATTTTTAATAAAATAGCAAATTAACTCCAAATTCAATGAAAATTGGATACATGGCTCTTGCCATGGTGTAAAATTTTCTGTGAATATTGGGGACATTTTTGATTGCATTTATTATTTTTAAAAATTCAAAAACAAGATTTTTCTTTACTGTCTGAATTAAAAATTCACAAAAAAAATACTAAACACTTCTAAAAATAACAAAAAAAATAGACAATAGTTGTTTTATCTTGTTCGATTTTTTGACCAATTTTGGTCATTTTTGGATATAGAAAACACTTAAAAATTACAAAACACTAAAAACCCCATAAAATTCTATTAATTAATTTAAAAATCCAAAAACAATAATTCCAGTACCCAAATTTTCCTTAGACTTTCTTTGTTTATGAAAATTACCTTCAGGCCTTGATAGAGCCCTTATCTATTTTATATTGGCCCTCCAAGTCTGATTGGACAGCACCTTCATATTTCTGTCTTGTTTGATTTTTAGAAAATTTCATAAAAATCATAAAATTACCAAAAATTAACCAAAAATAGTAAAAAATATAAAACACATAAAAATATTTTTATTTGAATTTTTGGGTGATTTTTGAGTAGATAAATAATTGTGTGTAATTGGTTGTTTTATTGGTTTTTTTATTTTCTTCATTAATCAAAAATCCAAATATATATATATATATATAAATTAAAAATCCACCAAAAATACTTTTATTTTGTTTTATTATTTTAACTACTTCGTAGGCCGCAAAACCATTACGTGCTCCTTGTGTTCGACCCTGGTCGCTATACCAGGTTAATATAATAGCAAGACCGCTATTTGATTTTGAGTTGATTTTTGTCCGATTTGGTGGTCTATTTTTCTCGATTGACACCGCTTGGTGACTTGGGTCGCAACGACCCTCGATTACCTTTTACCCGAGCCATCAGGCGTGTCATCAGAATGGGTGTGTATATACAAGGTGAATATGTACTAGGAATATTTTTCTTTTGAATTTTTCTTTTTTTGCTTTGATTTTTGTATTATCAAATATATACAATATATACAAGCCACTTTTATTCTATTTTTGGAGGAAAATATTTTTGTTGTATTTACTGGTGTATTTACACACATGAGCCCCTATCTCCCTCTACTTTGACTTTTATGCGGTCAGGCCCATGCTGAGCCCTCCCTTGGGATTAGGTTGCTCAATATTTATTCTAAGTATTTCCCTCTTTTCCTTTTGTCTCTTTATTCTTTTATTTTTGCACAAAAACATGCTAATTATTAAACTTTATACAATGCATGCTTTTAGTAGTTATTTGTATTTACATGAATATACATGTATTTGCAAAGGTTTTTGTAGCTAAAATATAAGAATAAAGAGTGATGAATGTGTATTCATCACCGAGGCAATAGGCATGCACATATGCTAGTTTAGTGCTCGCCTATCCCCAACAAACATGTGTTCTCACCCTAACCTCGCTCACATGTGCTTGTCATTATTGCCTTTTTTGGAGTAGAGTTGTTCAGTTTTGTACTTGTAGATTACTTTTTATATCTTCCTCATTCTTATAAATTTTTGGTCATGTAATTCAACAAAATTGAGGAATCCTATCATTAATGCATTGTATAAATTGTTGGGAACTAGAAATAAAATGTGTTGTTGGAGCATTTTTTATTTTAATGTTTCTTTCCATCTTTACATTATGGAAGATAACCATGATGTATGAATGTGGTTGTTGCTGAGTATCAGGATCCTAGTATCACGAGGCGTCCTAGGCTCAGATTTGGTATCGTGGGTGTCATAGGTTCAGATTTGGTTCCTTATTCCATTCTCCTTTTCCCTCCCTCCCTATTGATGTTGTACCTAACTCCCACAAAAAGATAATCCCATGAAGAATATCCTTAGGCATAGACTCATGAATTGGTGGAAAGAAGTAAACGTATAGGTGGAGACCCATTTAAATATGAAGTTGGTGGTTACATAAGGTGAATGTGATTTTTTCAACCATCGAGCATTTGCCCATGTCAATAGGTCGTCGATTTAGAGGGAATCACATGAGAGAGAGGTGAGTGGGCAACATATAGGAGGTGGAGCGAGGTGAAGAGTTGGCGTAGGAAAGTTGGAAGGAAGTGGAGAAGGTGGGGGTGAGAAGGGGCGTCATGTGGAAGGAAAGGTTACATAGGAGGAAGATGAAGCAATGGATGTTGGATCTGAAGATCCAATGACTAATGGAGGGGCACACGTGAGTGGTTGTGATCATTATGATCAAAGTGATCGAAGGGATGAGAGTGAGGGGGAAGCAAAGGTCTCAGATGTGATCAATCGATCCCATCCAAGGGATAAGATGGTACGTAGTTGCTAACAAAGGGTCGGGCCACGTGGTGTTTCCAAGGAAAGCCACGTGGCCCTAAAAGAAAAGAAACAAAACAAAGGAAAAAATTCAAAAGAAATAATTACATGTGTCAGATGAAAACGTGTAAAACATGAAAGTTGTAGGTCTTTTTGAGATCTGCATGTTTTATGTTCAACACAAAATCAAAATAGGTCATTTGTACATAGTTCTATTTTTGTAAATATTTTTAAGTAATCAAGAATGCTTGTTTTAATTCCTTTTGATATCTTTTGTATTTTTAATTTATAACTAATATCAAAACAAATATGTACAATATTTATCTGATTTTTATGGATTTTTAAAATTTTGGAAAATACAAAAAATAAAAGCACATTTATAAGATTATTTATGTCCAATAATTAGGGATAATTATATACAAAAGGTTAGTGGTTAAAGTTAGTTAATTAAGGTTGCATTTTATTTAATAGTTTAAGTAACGGGAATAATAAATAAGAGTTATGATTATAATTCACGGATTTATCACCCTCCTTCTCTCCATCATCCCTCACAAGCGCTCATCCTCCCTCTATCGGTGCACTTCCTCCCTTATGAGCGCCTTGAGGCACCATCCTCATCTAGCCATCTCCGTATCTCCTCCAACCCATCATCCACGAGCCATACTTCAACATCGATGCCATGGTCTTGAATGCCTATGTGTGCCATTGTCATCTCCATCCTACATGACATCATTAGTAGATGTCTATAACATCACTTTATTTGCAATCATCCTCAACCCACCAACAACTACAAGCCGCTTTCATCGATGGGGTTGGGGTGCTCATGAAGTCTCTCGCACGTAGTTGCTTTTAATAACTCTACTAAGAAAAAAACATATGTTATTCGAGTTGGAATCCTTTGCACTGTGATAAAAACATATTACAAAGTGCAATTTTCCTTGTATTTGCATTTTTTTCTCTTTTAATGACCTAACTATATGGATCTTTATAAATTTAAAGTCTGGGAAGAATATTGAAATATACAAATATTTGACTTCATAAAATTATCAATGATTAAATAAAGGTTTTGCATTTGTTTTTTGCGATATTTTTTAAAGGAAACAAATAATGGTATCTTTTTTAGTTCTAATTATGCATTATGCATTGACATTTATTTCATGCTCAGATTAGGGAAAGGAAATAGTTTAAATTCTCCCTCTATTTTTTTAGTTGGTTTGAGGGATATGAGTAAAATTTTTGACAAAACCCTAATGGAATAAAAACCATTATCCCTCCAAAATTAATCATTAGATTTTAACTATGAATGTTTAATTTTAAGGACAGATTTATGTTAACTTGATTAAGTGTAAAGACCACTCTTTCATATGGAAAGCACACTACTAAACCGCCTGACTAATTAAATGGGTTTATTAATAGATTTAAGAAACTTATTACTCAAGAAATTTCTCACCTCAAAGATTAGAACATAGGCATGAAGTTTAATTTCATAACTTTTTATTTATGTATCAACTTTTTGAGACATGAAAATACGATTTTATATATTAATTGTATTACTAAACTATATTATTTCATTTTTATTATATGATAAAAATAGAAAACAAGTCAAACATCATAAGAACCACGAGCAATCAAGCACAAAACTCAATCACATGCACAATTGCAAACAAGCGGGATTTTAACGTGGAAACCCCCAAATAAAAGGGAGGAAAACCCACGAAACCTTTGACGCAACCAAACTTCTCTACTAGATATGACGATCAAAATAGTTCTCCATAAAGGCTATACAAAACTAAAAACTTCTCCCCAAGGTGTTTCAGCAATAAATCACACCAATGCACATAAAAGGGGAAGAAGATGGAGACATATCACCCAAAGTTACAATCCAAACTTGATCCACAATAGCCCAAACTTGGCGCCTCCTCGACATGATCTGTAGCGACTAATCGTGGCTAGATTTTAATGATTTAAAGGCGGATAAGAGATGAGAATTTACAACCCTAAACTCCCAAAATGCAGTAGCCTCCGCACATGAATAGGGTAAAAAATTTATGAATACCCTTCATGGTTTTGTCTGTCAAATCTAAAATTTGCTTGGTAAATTTTAGTCATGCCCATCTTGGGTGATTATGCATGAATGCCCAGAATATGTTGGAATAAACTTGGGTGCATATCCCAACAAATCTCCCCTCCATTCCATGAGAAGGAGATCAGTCGCAAAGCTCCATGTGTAGAATATGGACTCTTAGTCACATCACAATCGTTGATTCCGCATAGAATGGAGCTCACCATTTAAAACACTCATCATCTACAAAGAGGGGTCCGCTCCAATCCAACAAGGGAGATACAATCTTCAAACTTTCTCAATGACAATGCCTTGGTCATCATGTCTTAACCATCGTCATTTGTGTAGATTTTATCAAGAACAAGTTGCTTCTCTTCTAGTATATTTTGTATCCAATGATTCCTCACATCAATGTGCTTGGACATCGCATGGAAGGTGGTGTTCTTGCCAAGATGAATGGTACTCTGTCTATCACAATAAAGTGCATACTTCTCCTAACCAAAACCAAGTTCATGCATGAACTTTTTCATCCACAAGGACTTCTTACACACCCCTGTAGCTATAATGAACTCGACCTCTATAGTGGATAAAGCAACAGATTCTGGAGATGAGATTTCCAAGAAACTGCACCTCCTACTAATGACATCATGTAACTCCATATGGATCTTCTCCCATTAATATCACATGTCATGTCTGAGTTCGTGTAACTAAGAAGAGTAATCTTCTCTGCTCCAAAACAAAGAGAGTAGTTTATAGTACCTCGAAGATATATCAAGATCCACTTAACTGTTTTCTAATGTTGTTTCCCTGATTTGAGACGAGCCTATTAACAACTCAAACTACATGAGAAATACCCAGCCTTGTACAAATCACGGCATACATGGGGCTACTTTTGATTGATGTGTAGAGAACGCTTTCCATATCTTTCTTATCTTCATTGTTTTATGAGCTATCTTTGGAACTTAGCTTGAAATACAACCAAGAGGGGTGCTAGCTGGCTTTGCCTTCTCCATATGAAATTCCTCTTTGGTTACTTAGAAAAACTCTCTATTGACTTATTTTCTACTTATTCCAAACTATTAGGATAGGACTTTGAATTCTCAAGTAGGGCCCTCTGAGCGAGTTCCCTTTGAGGTAAGATCCCTAGTCCAGAGCGGTACGGTGAGGTAGGCCTCGCAGGGCAAGGACATGAGGAAGTAGGTGATAAATCTATGATTCTCATTCTTTATTCTTTTATTTTAGCTCCTCTTTTTAGAAAAAAACACATGTAAATACATGTAAATACAATAACTTATCACCGTGCATGCCTTTGTTAATATTGCATACCTAACAACTATTTTTTAAAAATAAAAGAATAAAGAGAAAAGAAAAAGAATGAGGTATTTAGAATAAATACAGACTGACCCAAACCCCAAGAGAAGGTCAAGTCTTGACCTGATCGCAAAAGGAGATAAGTAGAGAGAGATAAGGGTTCACTATGTATTGTACATATCATCAACACTTGTGTATAATATTTATTTATTTATTTTTAACAAAATAAAAATACTTTATTCTTTTTACACCCTTGTATATAACCCTAGAAATAATTTAAAAATAAAATAAAAAATAGAAAAGCAAAACAAACAAAAATAAAATCATTAAACATTTATACAAATTACACATGTACATAATACATCACCTATTTATTTTACCAATTAATTATTTTATAAAAATAAAATAAAAATTATTTTATACTCCTAAAATTTGTAAATAAATAAAATATAAATTAAAGTATTTTTGTAAAAATAATAAAATAAAAATACTTGTACATAATACATATGTATATTATGTTTGTATATAATATAATATATATTGTACATACATTATTTTATTTTTCATAAAAATAACAAAAACTCACTAGAAAATTTGTTTAATGAAAAACAAACATTTTTATTTTATATACTTTTTTATTTAAATTCATTTACTATTTTTAATTTAATTTTCTTTGATTTTCGTAAATCCTAATTTCTGATTGGTCAACATAAAACCATTGACCCCACTCAACGGTCTCTTCCAAGCTGGGTCAGGTTGCATTCCTCTTGTTAGAGCTTTTTCTTTGAATTTTCACACCTGAACACTACCACTTCTCGCCTCTATTTCTACGCCTGATTGCAACCCTTACTTCCATGATCCTCATGGATCCCAAGGCGCAATAGAATATGCCAAGGGTTCTGCATTATACTCTGATCTTTTGGGACCCTTGAGCAGCCTATAAATCTTCTTTTCCTTGCCTCCAAACTGGCACTCCTCCCTTGCATCACCACATACCCTTAGCCACTTTCCTTAGAGTGACAGCTATCGAAGGAGAGGCTTAGGACCATATGGAGACTCGAAGCTCATGACGTGGTCGGAGCTCCGCAACATGAAGCCTTCCAACCAGCCGCAGCTCGGTTGAGGCTAAGTCATCGATTCTCATCTTTGCCTTAAGCTTAGGAATTCATCTGAACCTTCAGGTATCGCCTTTTATCTCCGCATTTCCGCTTTCGACCCATCTTGTCCATTTCACCTCTGCCATCGTTCGTTAGCTCCGACCAAACGGTCGGAGCTCTGCTACGCACCTCCATCCGTTCAGATCGCTTTCTTGACTAACGCCTCATCTTTCTCCACAACCTTATCATCTCGAGGCTCGCCTATCAGAGCGAGATTAGGACCTAGAACCCCTTCCCCCACCTTCGACGGAGATCGAACACCATACCACCCTCCTTCCCTTTCTATTTTGCTTAAATAACCCCCAGTCGAAGCTTCATCTCCGAGCATCGCATCCTTTGCAGGTAGTATCGCATGCGGAGAGAGCATTTGGGATATTTACCTGCTAAGGCAGAGTAGCTCCAGGAGAGCCTTTACCGTGATTCCCATCTGACCGACGCCTCCTTCATCGGAGCCCTCCATCGGATGTCGAGCACCCTCACATACTACCAGAGCGCTCAAAGCCTTCATCAGGTTGATAGATCTCTTCCCTCACTTGATTGAAGTTCGACCTAGGCATGTTCTTGCAGTTCCTTCTCCGACCGTTGGATACATACCCTCCTGCCAGATCCGATCAGAACCATTAGATAGTCTCAACCTTAGGATTATTATATCAGAGTCGCTGACACATCTGCCTCGCACGTCCTCGACATTCTCTATAGACCCTCAGATCCACCTAGGCGGCAATCAGAGCCGTACGTCAGTGCCCTCCTCCGTGCGTGCCACGTGCCCCTGCCAAGGGTATATTTCCTTTGTGTCCTTGCATGTCTCTATATTTTGTTATAGTCCTTTAAATAAAAGTTGTACTTAAGAATATTTACAGTTAGGACCTCGTACTTTTTATATTTGCACTTTAGTCCCTCCGAGTCTGAGGCACGTGTGCGCTTACCTGAACTTTGGGTAATTTGCATTTCCTCCCATCAATTTTTCTGTTGTTAGTGTATGGATGTTATCTTTTAGAAATTGCATTTATACCCATATTTGTTGGATATTTAGCATGTGTATCAATTGGGTGGACTTTTTGCAGAATTGGCCCTAGGATTTTATATGGTGTTATGTGTTTAGCCCACAAACTTAAAGTATTTGTGTTTCACTTCCTGTGAAATGTGATTAAATACATGATTTTTATAGGACTTAATAAATATAAAATTAATTCTAAAAATTATTGTTAACTTCTACTTGTTTGTAGTTTTTATTGTGAATTTCTTGGATTAATTTGATCGTATTTTCTATTTTTATAAAATTCAAATATCACCAAAAAAAACTCCATGTTTGTCTTATAAAAATTATAAAAACTCGACAAATGTGTTAAAAATTCCAAAAAAAATCATGTATGTGTCTTTTATTGTGCTTTTAATTTCAACATTGATTTTTTTTGAAAATTTGTTATAAAATCCTGAAAATTATAAAACAATCAAAATCTTATAAAAATCTTATAAAATCAAAGAAAACTCTAAAAATTCCATTTTCGATTCTTGTTTATAGTTTTATAACTTTGTATTATCATAAAATTGCTAATCAGGACCTTGGGCAATTTAAATAATTTTAATTTGCATTTTGATCTTGGGCACTGTTTTGAGTTTTGAACCTTGTTTGATTTTTATAAAATCACAGAAAAATTGGAAAATTTTAGAAAAATTACCAAACACTTTAAAAATCTTAAAACCCAAATACTTTTAGTTTGTTTTTTAGCATTTTTGATCTGTTTAAAGAATTCAAAAAGAGCGTTTGGTGTGTGTTTTAAATGTTTCTGTTTGCTTGCTTTTATTCAAAATTTAAAAACTAAAAATTTTAAAACCACTAAAAAATATTTTATCTTTGAAATTTGACTACTTAGTTCTTTAATCTTGCTCCTTGTTTTCTTCCCTGGTGGCTATACCAGGTAAATAAAAATAACGAATCGCTTACATTTCATTGCTTGATTTATCTTAGTGGTTTTATTCCTTGTGATCGATTTGGTTGATTAGGGACAACGACCTTTGTATTAATCCACCTTAACCGGCATGAAAATCGCATCCCCATTAGGCATCCTTAAGGTCTGACAACATTATCGGAGTCTATTACCTGATAGTTGCTCCTTCAACTGTCCCTCAAAGACTGGTAGGATAAGGTCATATAAAGAAGAAAGAACATTGCTCCGTTTAAATCCACTTTCAAATATCTAATACTGGACGATGAGGGTGATTGAGTTTCTTAGGAAAGCTACAAACTCCTGGTGTTTTGATCCCTTGTGATATTCATACCCAAAATTTATCTTGCATGTTACAAGTCCTTCTTAGAAAAGGGCTTGCTCAACTCCTTCATCAAATAAGAAATTCTCCCACTGTTGTTGCCAAAAATCAACATATCATCAACATAAATGAACAAAATGATGAAGTCGGCACATAAGATTACTTCATGAAATACAATGGTCTAAAATAGGCTTGGAATAACTGTGCTCCCCCATGAATAACTCAAACTTCTTGTGCCATTGTCTTGGCACCTGCTTTAAGTCATATAGACTTTTATTTAGCATGTAAATGTGGTCTTCCTTACTTTTGACTACAAAGTCCTCTAGTTGAAACATGTAAATTTCCTCCTCAAGGTCATCATGGAGGAAAGCAATCTTCACGTCCATCTATTCAACCTTCAAATCAAGGCTATCTACCAAGCTGAGAACCACCCTGATAGAAGAGATCTTCACCATAGGAAAAAAATCTCCTCAAAGTCATCTTTTTTTCTTTGTTCAAAACCTTTCACAACACCCCTAGATTTGTACTTTGGGTTTGTAAAGTATTCATAATTTTTCACTCTATAAACCCACTTGTTCCTAAATGGAATCTTGCCTTTGGGCAACTTGACAAGCTCAAAGGTGTGATTGTCATAATGGGACTCCATTCTTTCTTTCATGGCCTCTACCCAATTTTTTGCACCTTGGAGAGCTTCCCCATAGCATTCATGCCAACCACTGTCTGTCAACAAAATATAGTCACGGGTAGAATATCTATGGATGATCACCTCCCCCTTACAGGTCTTTGTGGTCGGAGAGCCTCGAAAGAAGAAGAGCTATCATCATCATGCCTAATGAATCCCCATTTCATCACCTTTATTCTGTCATTTTGGCCTTAAAA
Source organism: Ottelia alismoides (assembly GCA_037367405.1). Lineage (NCBI taxonomy): Eukaryota > Viridiplantae > Streptophyta > Magnoliopsida > Alismatales > Hydrocharitaceae > Ottelia > Ottelia alismoides. Next base: position 355,397 of record JAZKJV010004305.1, on the reverse strand, counting down.
ATCCTAGCTAATGCATGTACATAGCATTATTTTGTATAAATTAACATTCATTATTTGTTCCACTTATTATATATAAAATATAGTTTTTAATGTCAAAATTATAGAACAAAGAAAAGAAAAAGAATAAAATGCCAAAGGTATTTTATGACCCTAAACTCCAAGATCTAGGTAGCTTGATGACTAGGTCAATAAGGAATAAAGTATGGGGAGATCAGGGTCAAAAATCCATTAAAATTCCTTTCTTTTATTCATAAATATTACATTTTTAGACCTATTTTATTTTTATCTTTTATACCTCAAACAAATAAACTCTGTTACATGAATGTTGTAGATAATAATATATAGAAAAAGACAAAATTGAGTTTTCACAAAAATAATGTACAGTGTACTTTTTATACTCAAAATAAAGAGCAAAAACTCAAATTCTCATATCCATATATCCTAAATAAAAAAACTCAAAATGTATTAAAGTCATTTTCGTTGTATATATCTTTTAATAAGCTATTTAATGAAGGTGGTTTCATCCAATTTGGAGTTAAGCTTTCAAAGTTAGGTTTTGGTCCCCTATTGTACAATATACCTATATAAAATAATCATTTTATTTATTATTTATTATTTTAATACTTTTATATTTTTATAATTTTGTAAAAGCTATTTGTAATATATGTACATATTTAGAATATAATAAAACAGTCAAAAAAATACAAAAATAAAATAGTATATAAAATTACAAATTTGAAATACATGTACTAATACCTATATATTGTATTCCTATATTTATTTTTGTGTTCAGAATATATCAAAAAATATAATAATAATTTACTTATGTATATAAAAATAAGTTATAATTATATAAATTAAGAAAATAAAATAATAAAATACAAAAGAAAAATATAATATGCAAAACATAGATGAATATACCTATAAATATGCACCCAAACAAATAACTTGTAATAAATTAACTCGAAAAAATAAATAATAATAATACTATTAAAATACTATAAAAATAAAAAACAACTTTAATTTTAGAAATTTTAATTTAATAAAATTGTTTATTATTTATTAAAAATTTTATAGTAATTTCTTGGCAAGGTTTTTCTTATTTGGTCCGCGTGGACCAACGAGGTCGAGTCTACAATTGACCTCAGTCAACTGTCCTTCCTTAGGGCTAGGTCTGGCATACTTAGCATTGACCTCATTTTTACCATTTTCTCTCATCGATGCAAGCATTGATTGGGAATGATTCCTTCATCGGTTTTTGTCCTTGATCCTCCCTCTATCACACGCATATGATCCCTCGAGGACTGAGTCTTTGTTTCACCGTTGGACCTCGATCTTCACCACCTCCCAGTCGCATGTACATAACTGAGTCCTCCTTTAATTTTTGAATCCCCTTAGCTCCCTTTTCTCTCCTCCTTTTGTGATCCCAAGCTCGAGCTCTGTGAAAGGGAGCTCTCCTATCTCTTTGTTGGATCAAGGAAGTGGTACGAGGGCCAGTTCCACCATCTCCACTGCTTGCCGACGTGTGGTCCATCTTGCGTCCCAACACTACTCGAGTTTTGTTTTCTTCATTTTTAAGTATATTTTTGTTTCTTCTTTGATTTACCACAATTAGTTTTAGGTATTATTGATTGTATTAGCTTTAAAAACCAAATTCGTAGTTCTTTGGAGCTCCACTCTAGTGAACCATCCACCGTACCTTGCATTGTTTTCCAACTGCCAACCACCTCACCTTGCTTCCCCAATCGATTCCCTATGCCTCGCCACATTCCATTCAACATGCTCCTTCCAGGAGCAGGATCCTAGTGCTCCTTTTCCTCCCCTCATCGGAGTAGCTGCCACTACGCCCCATTTTACCTTGTTTCTACTTGCTAATGGGTCGAGGCAGTTTGCCCTCGATCCCTCATTCTTCCTATGTAGGGAATGGCATTGAATGTAAATTTGACAAACAAAATGGGTATAATGTAATCGAATATAATGGAATCTGGTTAATTTTAATGGACAAATGGATGGGGGTTAACCACAGGGTCTGTAGGGTATGGGTTAGCAAGTTTATGAGGTCGAGGGAGGAATATCGATGTTTCAAAGGTCGTAGAGGTAATTGGCAAAGATTATAGAGTCTGCCGGGTAAAAATCCCTTATAATATTTGCATTAGATACCCTATTGTTCTCTCATGTTGTTTTTTTGTCCAGTCCATGTCACCTCATGTGCCCTCCTACGTGAGGTTGAAATTTTTCATATGTACCCTTGCATGTATGTGTATTTCCATTTTATCCATAAATTTTTAATTCTAGATATATTTTTGGGTAAATTGTAGGATGCACCTCAAATTTCATATTTATTTACATTTATGCACTTCTGGTTCATTAATTTTTGTGGTTGTTTTCATAAAAAAAGTATCGGTTTTCCAAAAAAATCCACAAAATAGAGTTAATTTCCTGCTAGAACATAATTTCATGCCACATTTTTTGTTTCGCATTTTAGTACTTTCCTATTTTAAAAAATAGAAAAAGCAGAAAAATTCCCTATTTGACTTAGAAAATACCATAAAATATATAATCTTTTTAAAAATTTTCAAGAATATATATATATATATATATTATCTATTTACATTACAACTCCAGAACCCAAAATCTATAAATATATAAAAAGAATACACATAAATAGTAAAAAAACTCCAAAATCTTTTATAAAAATCTAAAATACTAAAAAAGAAAATATTTAATTTTGTCTCTTGATTTTATTTTAATATATATTTTTTATAAAAAAAATTTTAAAATATTTTTGACTTAGTTTCTATGTGTAATTTCCAAAACAATCTGACCTATTTATTTAGTCCCTAATTTGGGATATTTTTGACTTTAAATATCCATAAAAGTTAGCAAAAAAATACTCAAAAATCATAAAATAATAAAAATTTATTTAAAACCCAAAAATATTTAGTTATGCCATTTTTATTTATTTGTTTTGTCTCTATAAATATATTATCTTCATTGTATATATATATATAGCTTTGTATATCCTTATATTAATACTTAAAAAATTAAAATTTAGAAAATATAAAAAGGAAAAAAAATTATATCATTAAAAATATATAAATAAAGAATAAATAAAATATTAAAAAATACAAAATTAAAAACCTGCACAAAAAATCGATAAGTAGAACCCACATTTTTTATTGATTTCCCGGATCTACCGTTTGCTCCATGTGTTCGACACTTTAGATATTTACCTCTATACACATCCACTGTAGACTTGTACAAAAATTTAACTCCAAATATTTTGCTTTTCATTGCTTTATACATATTGTGGGTTAATTGTTGAATTAGTCAGAGATTCTTGTCGGTCTCTTTGATGATTGTTTTCTTGCTTTGTGTGGACACAAGATCGATAGAATCTTTGGATTTTCAAATGGTGTCATTACCGAGGAGCAACGTCATATAAACTAGATTTTTACCCGTATCTTCTTATTTGTACATTTTTCTCTTTATTTCTATTTAATTTTTTATTTGATATTATTTTGCGAGTTGTCTTACCATCCTCTTTGTTTGATTTTTTTGTAAGGAATGTAGATCGAGGGAGGTACTCCTAGGAGCACCTACATACCCACATGAAGCAGGCTCAAACTTTTTCACATGGCAGCAAAAGAAAACTTTGAGGATTTTTTAAGACGGTGCACCTTGCTTTGTATTTATTCTATTACATTTTATTTTTAATTTAAAGTTTGTGTGAGAGAGATATATTATTGTAATAATTAAGGATTCTCAGGACACTACTAAACTTCACGAGGTCCAGTACCCAAACGATTGTTCGCTTGGAGGCCTCGTTGTTTTTGTAACATTTTCATCGCTTTTATTATTCTTTGTTTTTCACTTTTATTTTAATTTTAATTTTTCTGATTGATCCCTACGTTAGGATTTGCTTGACGATAGATAAAGCCAAACACTTAATTGCCATTGCATGTACCTATAGTTCTTGTTTGGACTTAGACAAATGTTGGATTGTTATTTGCTTAGTTTTGGAAACGTACGCCACGAGAGTCCTCCATAGAACGCATGCAGGATCCACTGTGGTGGGCATCGAGGAGGTTCCAAGACTGAACCCTTTGATTTATTTCTAGGTGTTTAGCATTTTTTTCTTCACGATAATAGTAATTTCTAATTTAAGGCGATTCATTGACTTTGCATGTTCATATAGATAGGCTTCAATTATTCTTAGCATCCTTGCATGAAGAGAGCACGAGGCAAGATGAGCATTTCTACTTAGCATTCAGCGTCGCTTTCTCTTGCATTTCTTTTCCGCTCTCTCCCCTGATTTTGACCACATAGGATCTAAAAAGAAATGACTCCTCGATAGATTTGTACATTCCAATTAAAAATACAAAAAAAAGTGATAACAATAAAATTGGGATTGCTAAGATTACTCAACCCTAAAATCAAAAAGAAAAATTTTTGTCTTAGGGAGAGTAACACACTCATTGTATTCGCATTTAGTTTGTTACGTACATACTAAGGAGTAGTACCCAAATTCCAGGACAACCTAAGTGCTTGTACAATTTTGTATTCTCACCTAACCCTAAAAATAGACAAGATATAAAGACTGAACTTTCACGATCCTCATTGTGTTTAGTAAGTAAATTGAGGGGTTTGTTTTGTGAATATTTGTTTGTTTGTGCATACTCGATTTTCATTGTGCATTTGCGCCTTTATCTCACATCTCTTGATTTTACCATCGTGTTCTCTCGATCATTTTCCTTTTCTTTCAGAGATGGTTGAGTCGAGTGATTTTTATCAGGACTTTGCGGATCCCTCGTACCCTCCATATAGACCACCTCCATTTATCAGGCTAACTTTGTTCTTGACTTTTCTTTTTGTACATATCTACCCAACCCATTATTTCAGGCATTAGATTTCGAATTTCACCCACCACCACCACCCTCATATTTCAACAATCTATTTTTCAGGAGGATTTTGCTCCGGATTTGAATTTTTTCCCACATCCAGCACCCTCTTTCCATTCACCTGATATTGAGATTTTGGAGTCACATCTTATGGAGACCACATTTGAGACCTTGACCCAAATGATGGACCATATGAGACAATGGATAAATGACCTCACTTGCCTAAATAAGAGCCCCGTCGATGTTTCACCTTTTGGATTTATGGACTCATTTGAGAACACCCATGAGAGTTTGAAATCACTCAAAATACAAAAAAATGAGAAATATTCAAAAATCCAAAAATATCTGGGATCCATATAGTTGAGTTAGCTTGTTAGGAGAGGGCACACCTGCCAGATTCTTTGACCACATAAACACATACACCAGTTTCCACCTTTGACCCCAAGGATGACACTATATAGACTGCTCTTAGTCATCCTTGTGTAGATGATGATTCCAATCTTCTCCCTTGTTTGGAGGAGATACAAATTTTTTAAAAAAATGTTGATTGAACCTGATGTGGTGGCAGATAGTAATGAGATCATTGAAGCCCCACTTCATCAGGACATGACTCAATTATCTGCTCCTAAACCCAAGAAGAGAAAGCAAAGAGAAGATCTAAGTGACGTTTTGACCATGTCCACTGCCTAAGTCATTACTCACTGTCCACCCATTAGGAAAGGGAACACAGTGACACCTCTTGTGAGTTACACGATCTCTAACTATTCTTGTGATAACACTCTCCTTGATGGAGATGCTTCAATTAATATAATACCCTTCTCGTTGGTACAGTCTTTTCATATAGGACCTCTTAAGAAGACTAAGATGATTGTCCAATTTGTTGATGGATCTATCAAGAGGCTGAAGGATATTCTAGAGAACGATGCCATTAAGACTCAAGGCATGAGCTTCATTGCTGACTTTGTCATATTTCTCATGAAGACCTCTGCCCCTATGGAGTATCCCCCAATCATCCTAAGATGGCCTTTCCTCACCTCTATGAGAGACATTATAGATTATGGATCTGGAGAAATTCGCTTTCATTCTAATGTCAGGACTAATATATTAATCACTACACCCATTGTTGACTAGAGACTTGCATCCCATGAGAGTGTTCTTGTGTTAGCAGACCCCAAGGACTATGACCTTAATGATGATATAAGATAATTTTGTTGTATGTTGGATGACATTGCAACCTGAGAGTTCATCTCTAAGGAGGAAGACTCCGAAAACATTGACCTTGGAGTTTCCCTTTCCTGTGAGTGGAGTTACATTGATGACATTCGTGGGATTTACACGATTGACACTTTAGAGTGGAGGGCAGACTTAGTAGAGATCGAAGCAACTGAATTTGACCTTATTGCTTTCATAAAGAATTCGGACCTTTTGATGATGACTTGGTTGAGGCCTTATAGGATGAAACTAACCTGACTACTTCCATAGATGAGTTCGTTCCTTTTTTCTAACCTAGCTAAGACCCCCAGATCCGAACACGACCACACTACTTCCACTTACCAGTTTGTGTCTTTCCACTTTGATACTATTGAGGATCTTCATAAGGTCGATCTTGATCGATTGTTTCTACTAAGGGCCACGGTATCGACCTGCACCTTGTCAGATCTATTCCTCAGCGATCATACAAGAAGGTCTGCTTTCTACCTTCTTGATCCTTTATTTATCCATCTCTTTGTATATTTGCTTTCATTTTACCTCTACCCATCTATCATTTTTCTCATACACCTCATTTTATGTGTTTTGCCTTGCTTAGGATGTATTCTATCCTAAGTATATAAGAGGTGGATGAGTTGAGTGATCTTTTCTTTTTTTCATTTCATTTAGTATATGGTAGGTGGATGAGTTGAGCGATCTTTTCTTTTTTTTCATTTTCATTTTCTTTATAACGAAAAGGCACCGCCCCCTTTGATCATTGTTATACTTAGTATGTACTTTGCCCTAAGTATAGGGGTGTGTACCCAGAGTTTTTCATTCTTTGATCCCCTCCATTGTCTCCTCTTCTTATCTATACTTAAGGATATCTTACCCTAAGTATAAGGGGAGACAAACTGAGTTATGATTTATTCATTCCCACCCTTGACCCTTCATGACTTGTGTACATTTTATTATAGTTAGTATTATTTCATCCTAAGTATAGGGGGGATGGTCGACTTCTCCTTCTTTTGTTACTTTATTCTTTCATTCCTTTATTCTTCAGACTTTTCTATACTCAATACGAGTTATGTCTTATTTTTTCTCTCTAATCTATGATGATATAACTCAAGCTAAGTATAGGGGGGTCCTATATACTTTATCTATAAATCGTACTTTCACATTTTTAATAAATATTGCTAAAATACTATATATACATATACAATTCATCAAATCAATTAATAAAATGATGTTTATTATTCCTCAAATTATTTTTGTATTTACTAATTAATAAATCATGTAAGCTAAAAATGTTTTTTACAAAATGTTAAAAAAATAGTTTGAAAATTTTTTTTTGAAAAATCTTCTGAAAGCTATTTGGAAAATGTTCTTTTCAAATATTTTCAACCTTTGCAAAAATATTTTGTTTGTAAAAATTTCTTTTCTTTGTGTAAATTAAAAATCTTTTGAAAATCTATTTTTAAATGGTTTTGAAAATCGTTGCAAAAATATTTGAAAATTCTATATATACTTTTGAAAAACCATTGCAAAATGATTTTTAAATATTTGTAATGTTTATAAAAATTATTTGCAAAAATTATTTTAGACTATAGTTTTCAAAATTATTTGTAAAATTATGTTCAAATAAGTTTGAGGAATACACATCATCCTAATAAATAAATACTTTACACCAACTATATATATGTGTGCGTGTGTGTGTATATATAAAAATAATAACACATACCTTATGTAAATCCTTAAAAACCTTAATTCCTGTAAATAGTTGATGCACTCCCATGTAAATATTTGTACATATCTCTTTTTCAAAATCTTTTTCTATGAAAAATATCAAAAATATTTGTAAAATTAAAAATCTCAAAAAAAATTTGCAAAATGTTTTTGAAAAATTATAGAAACATTTGCAAAATAATTTTCAAAACCCATAAAAAGTTCAAAATTTGAAAATTACATCACAAAAATATTTTCTGCATTGTCTATATCATTTGCATTTTTAGATTAAGTTTGATAATTGAACAAGTCTAAGTAAAATCCGAATATTGGAGCTTGCTTGGACCATAAATCTACCTAATCACAGGAACCTTATAGGAACTAGAATTAAGGTACTTCAGATCTAGTTGACTTAATTCTTTGAGAATCGTAAGACTTGGTTCAGTGTCGTCTTGACTGCCTAAGTAGAATATTTTGGAGCACACACATGACTTGTTGATAATGATCTAGCTTTTACACATGCACCTTTCACTTTGCTCACCTTAGTGGAAGGGGGAGAGGGCTAGATTTGCTGGCATGAAACACCTGCCAATGGAAACATCAGAAGTCATACATTTGCGGCCATTGTACCCAAATCCAAACCAATGACGATGAGGTCTAAGGACATAAGTTGTGGGCTGCAATAAAGCTTCAAACGGGGGATATTCTACTAGATCAAGAAGAAAAGGTCCTTATGTATATGTTATTGCATATAGTATTAAAAAATTACAAAATCAAAAACTTCAAAAAAGTGAACAAGACTGATTGAAAATAGAATGCCTATTGGAGTGCACATATTTGTATAGTCAATAAGAAACTTGAGCTTCAAAGTCATATGTTTGTGAGACTGCAGTCGGATGACTTGGGTACACTGGTCAAGCATCCTAGGATAGGTAGCTACACTGGCTACGGTCCTTTATTCTCTCCACCTCCTCTTCTTGAGCCAGTTGTCACTTAAACATAGAAGGGAATATCCCACTTCTCGAGGAAAGAGTTATTGGATTAGGTAACTAGGGACACCATGTTGGAGAAGACTGACTTCGACCGCTTCTGCCAATGAGAGCCGCATATCACACACATTATCCCAGATAGATTCATATTCATAAGGGTTTGTGTATGAGTTGATTTGTTCTGACCTGGTTATTGAGGAGACTTGAGCAGAGTTTTGGGATTCTCGAAGATTGTTGTGTTTCAAATCTAATTCCCAATAAAGGTTCCGATCGCACTGAAAATCTAAAGATCCAACTTATGCTCCAAACTTTTATTTTATGAAGACAAGTTTGAAAATTAAATTCAATCCACTTCTTTTTATTTTCTTTATTTTTATTTTCTGCACTTATTATATAAGTGTTTGCCAGGAACTAGCAAAGGCAAGTATAAGGGGGTAATGCATCTCCACTTCATCACCTTTATTCTATCATTTTGACCTTAAAAACTCTAGCTAATGCATCTAATTATCAGATTCTTTGTAAAAAATAACACTCATTATTTATTGCATTTATTTAAACAAAATACATTCTTAAAGCCAAAGTTATAGAATAAAGAAAAGAAAAGAAAAGAATAAAATATGAAAGGTACTTTATGACCCTAAACCCTGAGGCCTAGGCATCTTGATGATTGGATCAACAAGGAATAAAGTTGGGGAGATAAGGGGCAAAATTCATTAAAAGCCATTCTTTTATTCATCAATATTGCATTTTTAAGATCTATTTTATTTTTCATTTTTTATACCTCAAATAAAGAAACTTTGTACATGAAAGTTGTAGATAATAATATATAGAACGATGCAAAATTGAGTATACATAAAATATTATATTATGTACTTTTAATATTCAAAATAAAAAGCCAAAACTCAAACTTCCCAAACCCATATCTCATAATAAAAACTCAAAATGTATCAAAATCACCTTTAATTCTATAAAACTTTTAATAACCTATTTAATAAAGGTAGTTTCATCCTATTTGGAGTTAAGGTGTGAAAGATAAGTTTTGGACCCCAATTTACTCGAACAAAATAATCATTTTATTTACTCTTATTATTTCATAATTTTAATTTTTAATAATTTTGTAAATACAATTGTTAATATATGTAGATATTTAAAATAGAATAAAATCATAAATAAAATACAAAAGTAAAATATTATATAAAAATATATAGATGAAATACCTATACTTGTACCTATATATTACATACCTATATTTATTTTAGTGTACATAATATATCAAAAAAATATAATACAAATATATTTATGAATATAAAAATAATTCATAATTATATAAATTATGAAAATAAAATAATAAATTCAAAAATACAAAATAAAAATAAAATATGCAAAATTTAAATGAATATATTTATAAATATACACCCAAAAAATAACTTCTAATAATTGAACTTGAAAAAATAAATAAAAATAATATTAAAAATAACAAAAACCTTTTATTTTATAAATTAAATATAATAAAATCTTTTATTATTTATTAATGATTTTATAATAATTTATGGGTAAGGTTTTTCCTAGTTGGTCCACGTGGACCAACAAGGTTGAGTCTACAGTTGACCTTGGTCAACTATCCTTTCCTAGGGCTAGGCCTGTTAGACCTAACTTTGACCCCATTTTCGCCCTTTTTCTCCCATTGATGAAAGCATCGATTGGGAATGATTTCTTAATTTCTTTTTATCCTTGATCCACCCTCTATTACGTGTATATGATCTCTCGAGGATTGAGTCTCTATTTCTCCCATTGGACGTCGATCTTAACCACCTCCCAGTTGCCTGTACATAACTGAGTCCTCCTCATCCTTTCATTTTTAAATCTCCTTAGATCCCTTTTCTCTCATGCTTTTGTGCTCCCAAGCTCGAGCTCCGAGATCGGGACCTCGCTTAGCTCGTGGTTGGATTGAGGAAGCGGTGCGAGGGCCTGTTCCACCATCTCTGTCGCTCGTCAGTGTGAGGTCCATCTCACAGGCCAACATAGATCGAGGTTGGTTTTCATCATTTTTATATAGATTTTTGTTTCTGATGTGATTTACCGTAATTAGTTTTAAGTAGTTTTAGATTTAATTGATTGTGTTTCTTTAAAAACCAAATTCGTAGTTCACCGGAGCATAACCCTCCACCATACCTCACCTTGTTTTCCAACCGCCAACCACCTCACCTCGCTTCCACTATCAATTCTCTATGCCCCGCCACATTCCAATCAACCTGCTTCTTCTAGGAGCAGGATCCCGGTGCTCCTTCTGCCCTCATCGGAGCAGTCGCCGCTACGCCCACTTTACCTCCTTTCCACCCGCTAATGGGTTGAGGCAATTTGCCCTCGACTCCTCGTTCTTCCTGTGTAGGTCTCCGAAGCCCACAACCATTTGGAGGCAATTTTGGAGCTCGCTAAAGGTTCTTGGATCTCTCTAGATTCTCCGACCTCTTAGGAGCACATCGGCCATCTCCGGAGCTTTTTGAGCCTTCCAGCTAGTAGTCGACATCGCTAGAAACCTTTGGGGACACCTTGCATCGAAAGAGGACGCTACAGGCATGCACCACATCTGATCAAATCTTAGAGACATGGTAGTTCTTCCCTGTTCTTTGAGGTTGCTCCATCGATGTCCGATTGTGCCCCTTCGCCCAGATGTCCAACCGCCGTCGGATCTTCTGCACCTCCACCGTTGATCTCACCCCTAAGATCTAATCAGGATCGTTCGAGGAGAACCGTCATCATGCGACATGGGCATGTCATGTGTATAAGTGAGATCATCCAAGTCGTTCGTTCGTGTCATATAAGGGGTATTTTGCAACCTCCACACCCTACTTTTTGTACTTTATTATTTAGCATATAAACTTCCATCTACCATTATATTAGTTTATAATATTTCCATTGGATACACTATTGTTCTCTCATATCGATTTTTTGTCCAGTCCACATCACATCATGTGCCCTCCCACTTGAGGTGGCAATTTTGCATATATACCATTGCATGTATGTGTATTTCGATTCAATACAGAAATGTTTAATTCTAGATATATAATTTCGGTTAAATTACAAGAAGCATATCTAATTTTATTTGCATTTATGCCTCTGTTAGTTCATTAATTTTTTTGGTCATTTTCAATTTATTAAAAATACTACGTGTGCTCCAAAAAATCTACATAAAGAGGGTTAAGTTTATCGTTGCACATACTTTCACGCCACATTTTTAGTTTTGCAATTTAGAATTTTTTCCTATTTTATAAGAATCAAAAAGAGCACAAAAACTCTTTGTTTGACTTAAAAAATACTAAAAAATATAAAACCTTTTAAAATACTTAAAATATATTTTTTCCTATTTATGTTAAAACTTCATAATACAAAATACCTAAAATATAAAAATAATACACGTAAAAATTTAAAACTCCAAATCATTTATAAAAATCCTAAAATTCCAAAAATATTTATTTTTATATCTAGATTATATATATGGGAAAAGGGAGCCTACACCCATGTGTAGGTAACTTTCCTACACCCACTCATTTTATCTCTATTTTTTATTTTTTGAATTCATTCCTTAGGGGATTTAGATCACAATATATCACCAAGTGGTCCATTAGATTTCAACTTATTTCGCACTTCTAACTTGTCTATCAAGACAATCAATTTTTAGCGGTCTAAAATTTGCTGAAATCGACCCCTTCTGATGGAGATGTTAGGAATGTTTATTTTGCACAAAATTTGAAACACATATTCCACTAAATATTCTATGTAAATCCCCTAAAGATCTATTTCAAAAAAATCAAAGAAATAGAGTGAAAAAGAGGTGGATGTAGGAAAGTTACTTACACATGGGTGTAGGCTTCCCAATCCCTATATATTATTAACCAAAATGGTTTTGGAAAATTTTAACTTTATTTTCTAGTTTTAATTTTCATAATAATTTGACCTATTTATTAAAATCCTGATTTGGGATATTTTTACTTTAAAAATCCATAAAATGGAAAAAAATACTTAAAAATCATTAAAAAGGTTAAAAAATATTTAAAACCCAAAAATATTTGATTTTGCAATTTTTAATTATCTACGTGCTTTTATAAATATATTATATTGTACTATCTATATGTAGCTTTGTATATCCTTATATTACATACATATTAAGAAAAGGAACTTAAAATCAAAAAATATAAAATGAAATAAAATATATAAAACAAAAAATAAAAAAAATAAAATTCCAAAAAATACAAAATTAAAAACCCACACAAAAAATAGACAAGAAGAACACACAATTTTAGATTCATTTCCTTGATCTATCGTTTGCTTTCCTGTGTTTGACACTCTACATACTTACACTTATACACATTCATTGTATAGCTATACTAATTTTTAACTCCACATTTTTTTGATTGCTTTATATACATTTTTGCTTAATTTTTGAATTAGTCTGAGGTTCTCGTCGATCACTTCGACGATTGTGTTCCTGCCTTGTGTGGAACACAAGACCGATAACATTTTTGGTTTTTCACTGCCCACCATCATCATTACCATCATCTACATCATCATCATCATCTTGAGTGGAGATATGTGGCATGTCCTCCTCATCGCTTGCTTCTAGCACCTGCTCATAAACATCATCTAGAACCACATGTGGAGCACTGTACATTGGAATTGGCTCCACAACATCTGATTCATAGCTGCTCCAAGGAGAGTCCTTAGCAACCTTATAGATGTCCTCCATAGTTTGATCTTTAGAGAAGACAACATCCCTACTCCTCATCAGCTTCTTCTCAACGGGATCATAAAATATGTAGCTTAGCTCATCTTTACCATATCCTAAGAAAATCATTGTTTTGTCTTTGTGTCCAACTTGTACCATTCATCCTTGAGAATATGTACAAATTCATGACATCCAAACAAGACCCAACAAATTTTTGTACTTGACGTCCTTGTTGTACCAAACTTTGTTAGAAACATCACCATCCAAAGGTACATGTGGAGATAGATTTATAACATGAACAACAATATAAAATGCTTCACATTAAAAGAAGTTCGGCAACTTAGCCTTGGAAAGGAGACACATGACTCTCTCTATCAAAGTCATGCTCATTCTCTCTACTATGCCATTCAACCGTGGCATCTTGGATAGAGTCTTTTGTTGCCTGATAACGTGAGATATGTAATACTCATCAAATGACACAATATGCTCACCACCATTATCACTGCAGATACACTTAAGTTTCTTTTTAGATTGTCTCCTCACTAGCACATGAAAATCCTTGAAAGCACCAAGGACTTGATCCTTCCTCTTTAAGGCATAGATACAAAGATTTCCTGGAAAAATCATTAATAAATGTAACAAAATAAAGTGTACCACCATGAGAACTTACTTTCAAAGGACCACAAATATATGTATGAACAAGCTCCAATGGTTGCATATTCTTAGAAGGTGGATGTCTCTTGAAAAAAATTCTTGTCTGCTTCCTAGTCACGCAGTGTGTCCATCCCTCCAGCTTCTCTTCCTCACCAAGTACTACAACCCCTTCTTGCTCATGTATACCAATCATTGATGCCACAACTCAATTGATTTTGCATCTCCAGTTACATACACAACATCATGGGAAATGTATGCATCCGTGTTGTATCTATCGTTACTATACTTCTTGCCACAAGCAACAACCAAGAATCTTTGGTTAAGCTTCCATTGCATGCCACTAAAAGTATTGAGATATCCTTCATCATCAAGCTTACTTGTAGAAATGAGATTTAAGTGCATGTCTAGTGCATGACTCACATCTTTGAGTGTCAACACCATTCCATTGACATTCTCCAATGTAGCATTATAAATGCCAACGGCAGGAGACAAATGGCCATTACACATCTTCAATGTGCCAAAATCACTAGCAATGTAAGACGAGAAGAACTCTCTCTGAGATGTAACATATAGTGTAGAACCACTATCAACAAGCCAACACACCCCACCACCAACATCTCTCAAACCCCCACCACCCAAACCCAACCCCCAACCACCACCCACCCCCCCCCAACTTGTTCATTCTTTTTCTCTTTTGTCGCCATCATTCATGTTATCTCTCTTGAATTGGAAGCAACTTGATGTGCCCTTTCTTCTTATAATAGTGGCACTCCATGTTTTGATATATGGATCTGGACTTGCTCCATCTGTTATCTCTGCCCTTACCATTCTTGATCATGCTCCTCTCATTGTTCTCAGTGACAAGAACCTCTGAGTGTATATTTCTTCCTTGGATTGTTCTTCGCATCTCCTCATTAAGAATGTCACCCTTTACATCCTCTAAAGAAACAAATTCGTTAATTGCGGAGTGAGTAAGTTAAACTTTAAAAGTATCCCAAAAAATCGATAGAGTAACAAGCAATAATAGCCTCCACATCTCGTTTTTAAATTTTATTCCCATGCTTGTCAAATATCTTGTAATTCCTTAAAATCATTATAAAATTTAGCACAGAGATGCCCTTGTTGAATCTCAAGTTCACCAATCTCTTGAGAAGAAATAATTTGTTACTTCCCATCTTAGAGGCTAAAGATTTTCCAATTTCAACCACAACCTTCTAGCATTACATTCATCTTGAATGTGGTTGTAGACACTCCTATCAACGAACTGTTTGATGAGACCACAAACTTGCTCATGTTAAAATTCTCATTCCTCGTCTGTTTTGACTTCTGGGTTTTGCTTGGAAAATACCGGAAGGTGCATGACCTTATCATAAAAAAGATCCTTCATCTTGCTTCTTAAAAATTGTAATTAATCCCATTAAGGCTAATCATCCGGCTTGAACTAAGTTCTGTCTTGTAATTTGTCATTGAACCTGACTCCAATACCACTCTATTGAGAACAATCAATCCCAAAAATCTTATGAAAGCATATCAAAATGAGCAACTCAACGGATTAATGAACAAGTCAAACGTCACAAGAACTACGAGCAATCAAGCACAAAATTCAAGCACAAGCACAACCAAAATACGAGGGATTTTAACGTGGAAACCTTCAAGATGAGAGGGGAGGGGGAACTACGGGGCATACTCGACCCAACCGAACTTCTGCACTAGATATGGAGACCAAAGTAGTTACCTCTAAAGGCTATAAAATGCCAAAAGCTTCTCCCCATGATGTATCAACAATGAACCACACTAATGTAAATAAAAAGGAGAAGAAGATAGATAGATGTCACCTAAAGTTGCAGTCCAAACTTGCTCCACAACAGCTCAAACTTGATTCCTCCTCAGTGTGATCCCCGACAACGAATCGCGGCTCGATCCTAGTGATTTGAAGGTGAAGAAGATATGAGAATATGTGGTCCTAAGCTCCCAAAATGCAGCAGCCGCCGCACACGAATAGGGCAAAAAAACTGACGAATACCCTTCACGTTTCTTTCCACCAGATCTGAAATTTGCTAGACAATTTACAGTCATGCCCATTTTTGAACAATTTTGCATGAATGCACACAATGGGCTGAAATTAACTTTGTGTGCACAGTCCAAGAACATCGTACATACCTAGAAACAAATGGTAGTAGTGAGCAAACTCTTGTCCGCCAATTCGACGTCCATGAAGCTGTATTAGAGAAATTCCAATGGAATAGTAGGATTCGAACCCTAGTCTTTTAAAATGGGAGTTATTGCTTCTACCACCAGACCATTAGAGGGGTCCTTCCAATGGAATAGTAGATAGATTGAGCTCCGAATTATATTTGATATTTCTTTAACTTTTCTCAGGGAGATGTTATTTATTTGCATTTTTTCGCATCTATCCTTCGGTTGAGGAATCCATCAAAATCCGATTATCAAAGGGAAGAATTTCATGCAAATGCCCCTGAAAGACATACGACAATAAATAATTTCCACTGGTTTTATCGAAAAGTCGATCAAGTCATTTTGCCACCGCTAGAAGTTGGAATTTGTACTCCTAGGTTTAGATATCCAAATTAATTCTCATATGACTACTTGTTTTTTATATATATATATAGGAGAAACTTCAAATGAGACGGGCTCTTACCATATAAATGATGAGCCACCCTCAACAAGGACGGAGGGAGGGGGTGCGGGAGGGGGCCAGGCCCCCATGTTCCTCATGCCTCCCTTTGCTAATTTTAGAAATTCACCTTGTGTTGGCCCCCTGTATCTCCCTAATTTTAGGGGAAAAAATCGCACGTCCCTTGTCTTCTGATTTTAGAAAAATTAAATGGCACACCTTCCTCCCTAAAATTAGGAGAAATGAGATTGGCTCCCACGGATTGCTCCCTCCTCCCTTATTATTGTAACAAAGTTTAAATTCTAAAAATTGAAAATTTAATGTTAATTATTTCCCCAAATAGTGAACTTGATCACCCCTGAGATTGTCAATGTTTATTCCCATAACGCAAATAACTAGTGCATGCAGTCCGCCTATTCTCCCTCCTTTTAATTTTCAATTTCTCAATTTGACAATATCAACGAAATATATTCGGACAATTTCTTATGTCATGATTTCAATGTAGTTGTTTGGGCACCATCTCGACCTTCGCTTCTACTGATTGAATTCAACCTTCCTTCGTTGCTCGCAAGAAGTGCGTGCACGTTTCGACATCATTGAATATATTTTTATTTTATTATTCTTTTCAATAGATTTAATGATAGATGTAAATTAAATTTTTAATACATGTATATGGAAAACGTGATCACATTAAGTTGCTATTTGTTTCGATGGTAATCGTATCACCATTCACGGATGTGCCTATTTAGTTTGCACACCATTAAATTCTCAATAAGTTTATTTATATCTAATGGTGGTCATGGATTTTAGAGTAGATGTTAGAGTTTTGCTAATTAATAGAAGAAGTGATATAATGGAGTGGTACATTTAGTTGTTAATCTATTGTTGTAATGATACTAATAGTTTGTGAGTATAAAAACGAGATTTGTTTTCATAATTCTCATCTTCTAGCAATACTTTTTTTTGATGAAAAATAGGGTGACCTCCTGAGATTGGAGTCACCGCCGAATCATTATATTAAAAGAAAGAAGGGTTACATGAAAAAATTACCTTGACTACCAAAAGTTTAAGAGAGCCTTACAATGGGAAATAACATTCTCTGGATAAAATCTCTGATTGTTAAAAAGCAGGTCATTTCTTGCCACCCAAATTGTCCACAGAATGCCAAAAGGCCTTACAACATCATCAGTTGAGCTGCCACCTATCTTTCTTACCCCTTCCCAAAAGCTCATTATGCCACTCGTATCAACTCATGTGATCGCCATTTCTCTCCACACCTTCTGCGAGTACTCATAGGAGACGAAAAGATGCTCCGAGGTCTCCGTCTGATACTTACATCTGTCACAAGAAGCATCCTGAAGACCCAGGATTCTCATTCTTCTGTCTTTGTCCAGGAGCCTGTCTTCTAGCAATACTATTGCCAAAAAGTTTTATAAAAAACCTTACTTATGAACTTTGACACACTATTTATAATTGGCAAACGATTGTATCATGTTGGTTCATTCAAGTTAAGCATATGCATTATAATGAAATACTTTTTTCTTTATAACAAAATATACTAGTTGAAACCACTGATCACTAATCAAAATAAAATATGTTACTATTTATAAGAAAAAATATATTGCCATGTCTAAATACATGTATTTCACATTGTAATCTAGATTGGATCAAAGTTGTAACGATAGATATACACATGTATAAATGATCTCAATCGGTAAACTTGTATATCAAACATTACATGTACAAATGCAAACTGACATATACGAATAGATATGTAGATGTTGCCATATCTTTATTCCTTATTGAATACGAATACAAATGCGGATATGGATTTTAGTGGATATTAAAATTAACATATCCTTAAAAACAAATTTCATTGGGAAAGAAGTTTCTCATGATTTTTTTAAATACATGGATGTTTGATTTTTTTAATACGTATATGATTTTCTCAGAAATTGTCTATTGGTATTCATTAAGAAAGAAGTTGCAGAAAATATTTCAACGGAATCACATAGATAAGTATTATTCAAAGTGAAGGAGATTGCACTTTAACTAGCTTAACATAAAGGCATGCTCGATCTCTTTTATTTTTTATTATAAAAAATTATAATACGATTAATTATTTCTTTCATGAATAATTCTAAATTATAAAGTTAAGGAACTATTGCTTAAACTTATAATTTGTATATGACAAAATATTGGTACCCAAGTCATATTTAAGTGTAGTAAGTTTGTTGATAATTTTAATACTCTAGTCTCTTTTTATATTTTTAAAATATTATAATATGTTGACTAAAAATTCTTTAGTAATTTTGAAAATAATGAGATATGAAGTCGGAATAAATTCTGTATCTTAAGTAAAAAATTTCTGTATATTTTAAAAAAATATTTGTCTAGTATATTTGGCCCCCCTTAGGTAACAATCATGTCTTCATCCCTGACCCTCAATTTAGGCATCTTTCCAATATATTTTACAAGTTCTTGTTTCATACATATAACAATATATATAGAGAGAGAAAAGGGAAGTGGCTCCACGGGGCAGCTTCCCCTCCTTTTTTATTTTTTTTGAAATTTTTCATGTATATTCATCTATATATCCCTCCTACATGTCATTCAAATTTCGTGAGAAATGGAGACTCTTATACCCTCCATCGAGAACAGGTACTAACGGTCTGAAATTTGTTGTAAAGTACCTATTCTAGATGGAGGGCATAGGAGTCTCAATTTCTCACGAAATTTGAATGACATGTAGGAGGGATATATATATATATATGAATATACATGAAAAAATCAAAAAAATAGAAAAAAGAGGGGAAACTGTCCCGTGGAACATGGAGCAGCTTCTCCGTCCTCTTGTGTGTGTGTGGGGGGGGGGGGAAGGGAGTATGCTCCCTAGTTGTAGCCAACTTACATGCTCCCACCCATTTTTCCCTGAAAGGGAGTAGCCTCATTTAACCCTATATATATATATATATATATATATATATAGAGGAGAGAGAGAGAGAGAGAGGGGGGGGGCCTTCCAATGAGGTGCACCTTTCCTGGGTGCATGGAAAGCCCATGACAAGATCCATTAGATCTCGATCTAGCGGTTCTTCATCCAAAAAGGTATCTTAGTCCATACATTTTCGTTTTAAATTTGAATTTAATTTCGAAATTGAAATTTATTTTGTCCTTGTATTTTTCCATTTTTAGCATTTCTAATTTGGTATTTTTTGTTGCCTTTTAGTTAATGAAGTTTCGTCAACGTGGTAGTAATTTCGCGCAATGTAGAATAGCAGATCTTTTTATGAAATTCTCGTTGATATTGTAAAAACTGTATCCTGCATTGTAAAATAAAATCACAATTAGTAGTAGTTATATTATTATAATTGTAATTTTGATAACTATTGTAAAAATTCATGCACTTTTTGTAAAATCCGTATGAAGATTGTAAATCCACACTCACAATTATGTGTGTTTTTCACCTAAATGTACGGTACTTTCGTGCCCTGCAGAATGCCAAGCATCTTTGTAAAATTCGAATCCATACTGTAATTTTGCATCTTGCATAGTAAAATAAATGTAAATAGTGTTTGCCATATCACAGAATTTAAATAATTTAAAAAAACAATCTGAACTTTGTAAAAAATGATATGAGATTGTAAAATACGATCTGAGATTGTAAAAAAAATACTCAAGATTGTAAAATAGGATCTCTGATTGTAAAAAACTGGGCACGCCCTCCATCACCAACATCCTCTCTACTCGCACCTCCTCCGCCCTTCTCCTTCACGACCCACCTAAAATTTGTATAAAAATAATATGAGATTGTAAAATACGATCTGAGATTGTAAAAAAATAATTGAGATTGCAAAATAGGATCTCTGATTGTAAAAACCTGGGCACGCCCTCCATCTCTAGCATCCTCTCTACCCGCACCTCCTCCGCCCTTCTCCTCCACGACCCACCTCCTCCATGTACATCCTCCTCCGCACACACGTCTCCATTCACACACTCCTTTAACCTTCTTCTCCATGATTCACCTCCTCCATGCGTAGCCATCACCCCCATATGTCGTCGCCTTTATTACATACAAGAAAATAACCTTGGAGAATACCATCACCGGCCACCGTAGAGCAGCACGTTGCATCCATCGTCTTGCACGCCATCAGCGACGAGCAGCAACCTCCTCTCCTCATGCCGTCATGGAGAGAGAGAGATGGAGAAGAGGAACCTCGTGTGGCAATCGAGATCGAGAGAGACGGGGGGAGAGAGAGAGGAAGAGAGAGAAAGGAGAGGGGAGATAATTGTGGAGATATTTATTGCATTCTAAATTTAGAATATGTTAAAATAACCATAATGGATTTTTCAACATTAAAAATATATTAATAACGGACTATTAAAGACAACCATCGGATTGATTGCGTATGGTTAGGATGATAGGCTTTTCATGCACCCAGGAAAGGTGCACCTCATTGGAAATATTTCCTATATATATGGGAGAAACTTCAAATGAGGTTGGGTCTCACCAATATTGTGGTGAACCATCAATCTCGCCCTTCTATTTTTGATCGTGTGGCTACAATTAATGATTGTTTAACAATATTTTTTAAACTCGTGAAAACCTATTTTAGTCTTTTGTCACATTATAAATATAGAATATGAAAACCCACATTTATCTCCATCAATTGTCTTCCATATTTACAAAACCTAATTCAATTCGTGCAGGCAAAAGAGACGACGACACGAGGAGCGGGATCGACGTCTACATGGGAGGTGTGTAGCGGTGATGCACAGTCACGTGTGGAGGAGGAGGCATACGAGGGAGGGAACGACCGTGTATGGAGGAGGAGTGGAGGAAGGAGGACACGATCATACGAGGAGGAGGAGAAGGCGCAGGAGGGAGGGAGCGATGCCCCCCTTCCCTCACGATTTGTCAATGACGGTGCACATTCTCTCTCTCTCTCTCGATTTGTTAACAACGGTGTACCTCCTCCTCGCTCTCTCTCTCTCTCTCTCTCTGATTTATGACAACAATTGTGCGTGGAAGAGGAAATGACATGGAATAAGGTAACGAACGGAGGAGGAGAAGGGAGCATGACTGCGAAGAACGAGGCATACCGCTCTGTGGTCGCTGTGTGAATACTATTTTTTTTACAATTATCGCTTTTTTTACAAATCACAGAATGGCTTTTACATATGTCAGATTATTTTTTACATTCTCGTAGCGTTTTTTACATTTTATCAAATACTAACAGTCTACTCTTATTTTGCAGAGTTCCATACAAATATTACCAAGCGGCTACGCATTTCTACAAAGAAATGCGTAATAATTACAAAAGGACATGAAATAATTACAAAGATCCAATGTTCACATACAAATATATAAAACATGAAATTTACAAGCAGTTTGAAGAAACTGCAACTGCATATGATCTTTTACAAATGACAATAGAAAATTTACTAATTAAAATAATAATTTCACAAAAAATTATTCAATGGGAATACTAAAATATATTATCTGAATTTTACGAAATCAAAATCTAAATGTCACATAATCTCATTCGTATTTACAAAATGCATGCATTAAGTTGCATTTGTTGAGAACATTTTTGGAAATCAGCGAATAGATGAATTAACGAAAAAATCCTAATAAAAACAAGCCTAAAATGGCACCAAAGTCATTTAATATAGGGATATAGTGATGAAATTTCACGCGAAAAAGAGACTTCTATGGCCTCCATCAAGACGGGGTCAATTTTAGCAATTTTGTTACCGTTAAAAAATGACTGTCTAGATGGAGGCCATAAGAGTCTCTGTTTCACACGAAATTTTAATGACATAATATAGGGATATAGTGATGAAGTTCCACGGAAGAAAATTTCAAAAAAAAACGGGCGAAATGGGGCGGGGGAGCCAAGTTAGCTCCCCCCAGGAGGCAGCCCCATTTAACCCGTATATGGTAAAATGCGGTTGCCGCCATGGGGGGAGCTAACTTGGTTCCCCCCGCCCCATTTCATCTGTGTTTTTTATTTTTTGAAATTTTCTTCCATGGATTTTCATCAATATATCCCTATATTGTGTCATTTTAATTTCACGCGAAACAGAGACTCCTATGGCCTCCATCAAGACGGGGTCAATTTTAGCAATTCTGTTACCGTTAAAAAACGATTGTCTGGAAGGAGGTCGCACGAGTCTTTGTTTCACACGAAATTTTAATGACATAATATAAGTATAGTGACGAAATTCCACGGAAGAAAATTTCAAAAAAAAATAAAAAAACTGGACGAAATGGGGCGAGGGGAGCCAAGTTAGCTCCCCCCAGGAGTCAGCCCCATTTAACCCATATATGGTAAAATGGGGTTGCCCCATGAGGGGAGCTAATTTGGCTCCTCCCGCCCCATTTCTTCTAGATTTTTTATTTTTTTGAAATTTTCTTCCTTGGATTTTCATCAATATATCCCTACATTATGTCATTAAAATTTCACGCAAAACAGAGACTCGTATCGCCTCCATCAAGACGGGGTCAATTTTAGCAATTCTGTTACCGTTAAAAAACGACTGTCTGGATGGAGGTCGTATGAGTCTCTGTTTCACACGAAATTTTAATGATATAATATATGGATATAGTAATGAAATTTCACGGAAGAAAATTTCAAAAAAAATAAAAAAATCGGACGAAATGGGGCGGGGGGAGCCAAGTTAGCTCCCCCCAGGAGGCAACCCCATTTAACCCATATATATATATATATATATATATATATATATATATATCTGTGTGTGTGTGTGTGAAAAAATGGGTTGCCCTCGCCCCATTTTTCATCAATTTTTTTGAAAAATATCATCATGTATATTCATCTCTATATCCCTTATATATGTCATTCGAATTTCGTCAGAAACAGAGACTCCTATGGCCTCCATCGAGATGGTGTCGATTTAAAAAATCATGTTACCGTTAAAAAATAACTGTCTGGATGGAGGTCATACGAGTTTTTGTTTCTGACGAAATTCGAATGGCATATAGGAGGGATATAGGGATGAATATATATGGTGATATTTTCCAAAAAAACTAAAAAAATTGCGAAAATGTGGTGGGGGTAGCCATGTTGGCTGCCTCTTGGGGGCAGCTACATATAACCCTATATATAGGGTAAAATGGGGCTGCCCCCTGGGAGTAGCCAACTTAGCTACTGCCACCCCTATTTTTCCCTCATTTTTTTATTTCTTTGGAAATAAAAATTTGTATATTCATCACTATATTCCTCTGATATTATATTAAAATTTCGTCAGAAACAAAGACTCCTAAGCCCTCCATCCAGGCGTCATTTTTTTAACGGTCGCGGGATTTTTTAGATCGACCATGTTTGGATGGAGACCGTAAGAGTCTCTGTTTCTGACGAAATTTTAATAGAATGTTAGAGGGATATAATGATGAATTTACAAATTTTTATTTTCCAAAGAAATAAAAAAATGAGGGCAAAATAAGAGTGGGAGTAGCCAAGTTGGCTACTCCCAGGGGGCAGCCCCATTTAACCCATATATATGAGGAAATGGAGCCTACTTTGTGAAGTAGGGAACATACCTACTTCACATTTCATTTTTTGCAAATTTTTATTTTTTTTTTTGAAAAATTCCACCATGGGTTTACATAATTACATCCCTCTAATATGTCATTCAAATTTCGTCAGAAACAGAGACTCCTACGGCCTCCATCCAGACGGTCATTTTTTAACGGTCACATATTTGCTGTATTTTACATGTTCTGGATAAAGGCCGTAGGAGTCTCCGTTTCTGATGAAATTTGAATGACATATTAGAGGGATATAATTATGAAAATACACGATGGTATTTTTCAAAAAAATAAATAATTTTGCCAAAAATTGGATGTGAAGTAGGTAAGGTTACCTACTTCACAAAGTAGGCTCCCTTTCCTCTATATATATATGAGGAAAGGGAGCCTACTTTGTGAAGTAGGTAACCTTACCTACTTCACATCCAATTTTTGCAAATTTTTTATTTTTCTTTGAAAAATGTCAATGTGGATTTTTATAATTATATCCTTCTAATATGTCATTCAAATTTCATCAGAAATGAAGACTCCTACGGCCTCTATCCAGACAGTCATTTTTTAACGGACACAGATTTTCTGTATTTTACATGTTCTAGATGAAGGTCGTAAGAGTCTCCGTTTCTGATGAAATTTAAATGACAGATTAGAGGATATAATTATGAAAATCCACGGTAGCATTTTTCAAAAAAATAAAAAATTTGCCAAAAATTGGATGTGAAGTAGGTAAGGTTACCTACATCACAAAGTAGGCTCCCTTTCCTCATATATACGAGTGAAGGGAGCCTACTTTGTGAAGTAGATAACCTTACCTACTTCATATCCAATTTATGCGAATTTTTTATTTTTTTTTGAAAAATGTCACTATGGATTTTCATAATTATATGCCTCTAATATGTCATTCAAATTTCATCAGAAATGGAGACTCCTACGGCCTCCATCCAGACAGTCATTTTTTAACGGACACAGATTTGCTGTATTTTACATGTTCTGGATGAAGGCCGTAGGAGTCTCTGTTTCTGATGAAATTTGAATGACATATTATAGGGATAATTATGATGGTATTTTCAAAAAAATAAAAAAAATTGCAAAAATTGGATGTGATGTAGATAAGGTTACCTACTTCACAAAGTAGGCTCCCTTTCCTCTCTCTCTCTCTCTCTCACTCTATATATATATATATATATATATATATATATTATGTATATATTTATATATCTTATATATATAGGGAAAAAAGACCCTACACCGGCGGGTGCAGGAAATTCCCTACACCCGGCCTAATTTTTCATTGTTTTTGATTTTTTTGAAATGAAACCGTAGGGAATTTAGATCACCATGTATCACCATGTTATCGTTCCAAATTTAACTTAATTCAAACTTCTATCATCTCCATCAAGACTACCAAATTTTAACGGTCTCAAAATTGTTGAAATCGACCCCTTTTAGATGAACATATTAGGAATGTTTATTTTACATGAAATTTGAAAAAATTATTCCCCTCAACATATTAAGTAAATCCCCCTAACTTTTAATTCAAAAAAAATAAAAAAATAATGCGAAAATGGGGTAGGTACAGGAGTTCCTACACCACTGGGTGCAGGCTCCCTGCCCTTATATATATATTTATTTATTTATTTATTTATTTATTTATTTATTTATTTTATTATAAATATATATATAGGGTGCAGTTGAATTGAGGTGGCACCTTTCCTTGATTATGGAAATGTTTCATCTTAGGCCGTGGGATGAAGAATATACGAAGGAGATTGAAACCACTATGTGGTTTTCGTGCCAACTAACATTCCTATAATGTGGAATGTTTAAATTAATGCTAAATAATCGTAATACACGTCATTGAACATTCTATATTTAGCAATATGCAGTTTTAAGTACAAAACATTACAGAAACATTTGATTGAATAAAGCGCCGCATTTTGAATAATATGTTATTGAAAATACAATTGATTGAGCAATTTTACATGTACATGTCATATTTTACAACATCGTCTCTACCGATGATTCAGAAAAAAGCCTAAATACGGTGACATTTTGTGTTTATTCAATTGCATTTTACACATATTAAGTTTCATAAAATTACATTGGGTTTCGTAATAAAATAATAACTAAATTGATCAACACATTGCAAACTCTCCTATACGTATATACAAAATGAGAAATTTAGATATAAGGAAATGAGAATATGAAATACGTTATATATCTCTATTTTACAACGATATTATGATACCTTGTGAAAAATTAATGCAAACTTGTTAACTAGTTTACCAACAATTATCATATTTTACGTATACATTCTATATTTCACTAAAGGATACTATACTTTAGTAAGTTCTAATTCAATTAAGATATGTATGTTATGTATACAAAGGGTGTATTTAAATTCTCATATTCTTGACATGAGATATAATTACTATTTTATATTAATATCTTACAAAGTAACAATTTATTTTACAATAAATGATGGTATTTTACTGAGATAAAATGACATTTTGCATTAACTTATTAAGAATGTTGCTTCTATTTTACGTTACTGGATTATATTTTACAAAAACAAGTTATAATTTACAACTTTGTCTTCTATTCTACCATTTGATATTTCTCTTGGACTGATGTTCTCAATTCTACCAATAAAATGAGAACATATACAATGTATCTGCTCTCATGTTGATATTAGTATTATATAACATTTTTAAAATTTTCTTTTAGTAATTTTTCATACTTTCGGGAAAGAACATAAGCAATGATATATATACAATGTCTGTTTTACGGACTAAAAAATTCTATTAATGATTTTATATATATCAGGAAAAAAATCTCTAAAGAATGAGATTGCAAATGCTATGAATATTTTCTTGCGAGAAAAAGAAGCATACACATTTCTCATTCAAAGAAACAAAATTTGAAAGCAAACATATCTTTTGGAAATTTAAATTGTGCAGAAATATTGATGAAAACATATACAGGAATTTGGAACAAATGATAATAAGAAGAAGAATAAACATAGTATGTAGATGAAGATAAAATACCAACCTGTTTACTCGTACAGATGATATCGCAGTAATGAATTTCAAATGGATACAATAACTAACAATGGTGAAGAGCAAAGAAAAAAAGAGAAATAATGTTTTCGACTAATAATTAATTATCAAATTAATGATAATTCATTGATTAAGGTAAATCAATTTGTAATTTAAATTTTTAAATTCTTTCTATTTTTAGGCAAAACCGGAAACAAGCTCCTAGTTAATTGCCAAAAATATGATAATGTCGATAACTCAAAATTCGGGATGTATAAATTACTGAATTGAATTTTAGGAAAGTAAAAAATGAAGTATATTCATATGATAATGTTACATAAAACCTAATTTGAAATTAAACAAGAAGAGGGTTACCGCAAACAGGTGACGACGGCGAAGCAGGCGCTCTTCTAGCGAATCAATTGAGGAGAGAATCTGCACTCGAGAAATCGCTTTCTAAGGAGGAAGAAGGACATCCGGCGACGATGGAGGAGATGCAATCGAACTTGGTTGAACCCAGGAGGGAACAGGAAGACGATTCAGATCAGTACATTGAAGGTACAATGTTAGAACTCTAGATCCATCGACCGAAACAAAATATCAAAAGTAAGTAAAATTTCAAATTAATAAGAATATTTTATCATTTTTATAGAAATTATATCTCTGTTAAATGGTATGAACAGAAGGAACACAACTATTATTTAGCAAAATAAAAGAATTTGACGTTGGAGAAGGATCCTCTGAAGCTTGCAGATGATTTTCAGAGTATGAAGATTTATGTTTATTTAAATATAAATTGCATTTTTAATTTGTATGAATAAAATCATTGTTCATTGCAACCCCAAAAATGTTTTTTTGTCTCTACTTCTAGGCAAAGGGTATGTACAACACAGATGCTACATTGAACATTTTGTTCAATTCATTGATAACCATAGACCCATGCCCAAACAACAAGCACTTTTGACAAAGACGGCTTTTGGGAAACTAATTAACATTGGTCATGTTGAAATACAACGAAAAAACCTTCAATGGTTGGTTGAACAATACCAAGGAGGGAGGAATTTCAGATTTGGAAATAAGGTGGTTTGTTTTAGTGATGAAGAGGTTGGAGCAATATTGGGAAAGCAAAAGCTAGAAGAATTGTGTGACAAAAAAGCGGTTGCTTGTGTTTCACCAGCAGACGTCGTAATAAAAAAGAAACAAAAAATGTATGTGTGATGCATTTTCCATTGAGATAGAGGAGCTGAAGGAGAAAATTAAAGCAATACGTGAAACCTATACAAAAAATATTGAATAACACATCAGAATAAATTCTGAAATGAAGAAAGAGAATGATAAATTGAGATCTGAGATTCTGGAGTTGAAGGAAAAACTAAAAATGTAACCTGATCATGATATGATTGATGTTGGTCATAATGCATTGCAATCAGAAGAAATATTAGAGAATAAATCTGGAAATCTTGATGAAGGTGACATTGATAACAATAATCCAGACATGTGTGCACCGACATGCAATGTAGCTGATGTCAAAGTAGGAGATTTACATGGTGACTCAGATATCGGTGAAAAACTTCAGAATTTAATTTCTGAAATCTATGATGAAGATTCACTATAGCAATCCCAAGATACCACAAAAAAAGATTCAGCTATCAACATTGGCATGCCTTCTTTTGATCTGAACATTGGTGACCTTTCACATTCAGAAAATGTGCACACATAGACTACAACAAAGAGAAGAAAAAGGGAAAAAGTATCAGTTCAACAAAGCTCAATAATTAAAAGATTGAAACAGAGAAGAGAAGCCAGAAAAATTTTACAAGAATCGGAGAAGCAAGGGAAAGAAGATCGTGAAACACAAGAGTATGACACAACCAGTGAGGTAAGCCATATAATATATAACAACTTATTTTGTATCATTGAATACATATGACGTAGAAAGTAGATTTTCAATACTGCTCACAAAACTCTATATATTCTTTATGATTATGACAGTAATTGTTACTAACATTGTTTGTAATTTATTGAATAAGAATCAGTATCTATGCGATCTCGTAACCGATTTCATTGGTTACGAGAAAGTATCAGAACAGACAAAGAAAACCATTCAAGAATTTCTTCGTGATCCTGCAGACAAGTAAGTATTTTAAAACAAATTTCAACATTTACATGTAAAAGTCTTTAACTTTAGATATATAATATTAATTAAAGATAATTCATCAGATTGAATGCCACCTACTTTACTCCGGGGAATCGGAGTTGTAAAGGAAGAGAGATTCATAACTTTTTGTACGAAAGAATGATCGAGGATACGATACGTATATTTATATTAATTGCTTTTTTATATTTCTTTATGCCTCAATTGTTTTTGTTATTGTAGATAATTGACATGTTTATGGACGTGCTCCAACATAAATATTGCACAACTAATGATCATGTCCCATTTCTATTCACACCAATATTTCAAATGGTGAGATTGTAATTACTGATATAATTTTTATTAAATATCTTTAATCAGCATAATTTAATATTTTACTTGTATTTTTTCAGCAATATTTTGTGAATATTGTGGTTAATGCTACGGAAAATGAATTTGATAAGCTCGAGGAGCTATACAAAGAAGGAATACGCATGCCAGAGTTGGAGAAAATTTTCACGGTTATCCACACAAGAAACCATTGGCACCTTCTTGTGACTGATTTTTCATCGAGAAAGTTCCTTTCATACAATTCTATGAAGGGAACAAAATTCCATAAAAAAGATGTATTGAAATGGATATGACATAATAAAAATTTACATTTTATTAAATTTATTTAATTCAGTGTTAATAATATTCTTTCTGAATTACATATCAGTGATGAATACCCATTCATCACTCTTTATTCTTTTATTTTAGCTACAAACCTTTGCCAAACACATGTATATTCATGTAAACACAAATAATTATCAAATTGTATGCATTATATAAAATTAAATAATTAGCATGTTTTTGTGCACAAATAAAAGAATAAAGAGATAAAAGAAAAAGAGGGAGATATTTAGAATAAATATTGAGCGACATAATCCCCCAAGGGAGGGCTTAGCATGGCCTGACCGCATAAAAACCAACGTAGAGAGAGATAAGGAAGCTCATGTGTGTAAATATACATGTAAATAAAATAAAAATATTTTCCTCTTATAAAATAAAAATGAGTTTGTAAATATTTGTAATTAGTTGTAAATATTAACTTAAAAATAAAAATAACCTTCCTTGTGTATATTCACCATGTACATAGAATCATGTATCTATTTATTTATCTCTATAAATAAATCAATTAAAATCCCATAAAAATTGTACATATTCTATACTTCATAATATAAATAAATAAAATAAAAACCATAAAAACAAAAAAATAAAATAAAAAGAATAAAAATAAAAATTAAAATAAGCATTGTGTATATACCACGTACATACTTGTATATATCTATTTATTTACCCTTGTAAATAAATAATAAAAATAAAATAAAAATATCAAAATCTTCCAAATTTCATTCTATAAATAAATAAAAATATAAAATTATAATAAAAATGTACATAAATAAATAAATAAAATCAAAAATAAAAAATGCAATATTGTATATATACCTATATATAATACTATAATGAAAATACCTAATTTTTATTTCAAAAAAATAAATAAAATTCACTAAAAATTAATTTAAAATAAAAGAAACATTTTTTATGTTTTGAGTTTTTCGAAATTTGACCTATTTCTATTTATTATTGAATTTACAAAATTTGAATAATTGGCGGGCTCTGATTGGTCCACGGGGATGTTGACCCCCCGTCAACTCTCCCCCCAGGACCACCTGAGCCAGGTTTTGACTCGCCCAACCCGATTTCTTCGATTTTTCCCTGCTCAACCCGATCACCAATCACCTAAACCCCGGGCTCTATTCCTTCTTTGCAGATCTGAGACCCACGCCCGGAGGTTAGCATCGGGGTTCGTGCTCCGATCGAGTCACCCGACTCCCAACTTCTCGGACCCCTAACCCTATTTAATCCGAGCTCTGCCGCGCTTTTCACGCATCTTTGGCTTCTCATTCTCCACCCCAAGACCTCCATTGCTCTCGCCTGAGTGACAGCTCGCGATTGGATGTGTTGCAGCGAGGAGGGAGTGATCGGACCATCGATCCGGCGACCTAGCGCCGTCGTGCGCCGCCACCAGCGTGGTGCTCAAGCCTCGGGCATCAACGGCCCTCAAGGCTAGGACCAGGAGCTCCAGCAGCTCAAGCACAGTCGACATCGACCATCAGATAGCCTTAGATCTTCCTATTTTTCGCCAATTTCTATTTACCCCCAAATCGCGCCTCCGCCGTAGATCGTCGATTCCGACCACCTCAGTCCCCATTTCGATCATCGAACGACACCATCACCTTCGCCCTTATCCCACGCGCGTTCTCCACCCCTTCGTTCAATCCAGTTCGCACAGGAACTGAGATTCGAGTTCCCTCGTTGTCGCTTCGCCGGAGCTCACCCATTCCGACGCACCGACCACCCCCCATCACATCTAACCGGGTCAAGGCACTTTGCCCCCGACCCAGGAGTCTGTTGCGCCACTTTGCAGGTCAAGACAAGCCCATCTGAGGGCTTGAACGTTCAGGAGTATCGGCTCCAGCTCCGCCTTGGCCGTCGGACCATCTCTGACGCCTGCAGCTTCATCGGAGGCCCTCTTCAGACGCTGGAGGCTCAGACGCTTCTTCTCCGATCATCAGTAGCCCCCGAGGAGGACCACCGTGCGCGTACTGGGACGGCGAAGTTCGTCGGCCACCTGTTCTTCGTGGATCCTTCAATACCGTCCGATCGATCCCCACTCGCCGGTTTCGATCCTGAGCGTTCATCCGCGAGGAAGCCGTCACCGTCAGATCCACCGGAGAGTCGATCTGGACCGTTAGTGCAGCGAGGGTTAGCCACGGCGCACAGCAGCCGTTGATCATCCACGTGGCAAGCCCTCCACCGTCAGATCGTCGCCGAAGTCCTTCGTTGAGGAGCAGGCCCCTTGCAGCCGTCGGATACATCACGTGGCCTATCCTCTACCGTTCGATCCGAGCCGAGGACTCTTCGTTGAGGTGCCACCACTTCCAGCCGTTCGATCAGCTACGTGGCAGCCTCTCAGCCCTCGGATCATAATAAGGGGTAAATATCACTTAGGCCCCTCATGTTTTGCCATTATTGTTGAGTCCTATAAATATTTTATATAGTTCATTTTATTCTGGAACATTTGCACTTAGGACCTCTTGCTTATTTTATTTGCATTTATACCCATGTCTACGTGGAACACGTGCATTGTCATGTGATTTTTGTGGTGTATTTACAAAGTTTGGGCTGAAGTTTTAAGGTGTTATGGAATGAAATTTAGTTTTTAATATTTGCATCATACCCCTGTGCGTGGTTTTATTGAACATGTGCTGAATTAATTGGTGAAATTGCAATATCTTCCCTGGACTTTTAGCACATGTTGCTATTTAGTCCTCGGAAGTATTTTTTATTGCACATAGGTCCCTCCGTGCCTAGGACACGTGCTTTGTGCGTGCTATTTTGGAAATTTTACACGAGGGATGCCCCAGTTTCTTATATTTATTACGATTTAGTCCCTAGAACTTATTTTCCTTGCATTTGGGTCCCTGTGCACTGTGCCTTGTTCTTTAATTTTAATAAAATATCAAATCAAAGTCCAAATTTCGCGAAAATTGGACACATGGCTCCTGCCACTATGTAAAGTTTTCGCTAAAAATTTGGTACATTTTTTAATATTTTTAGTATTTTTAAAAATTCAAAAACACCCATTTTCTTACTGTCCAGTTTCAAAATTCACAAAGAAATATTAAAACATCTTCAAAATTCTAAAAAAATAAATTTGTTAGTTTTATTGCGTTTGATTTTCTGACTAATTTTGGTCATTTGTGGACTTATAAATAAGATAAAATTTGAAAAACCCCTAAAAACCCATAAAAATTCTAGTAATTAAAAGAAAAATCAAAAATAAATAAACTCAGCTGCTGAATTTTCCTTATTGTTTATATTTTATAAGAAAAAACCTCCAGGCTAGTTGAAGGCCATTATATATTTTATTTTGGTCTTTGAAGCCCGGTTGGACAACAGCACTGTTTTCTTGTCTTGTTTCATTTTTTATAAAATCATATCAAAATTAGAAAATTGTCAAAAATTAACCAAAAATAGTTAAAAAATATAAAAAACATAAAAATATTTTTTGTTTGAATTTTTGAATTAATTTTGAGTGTTTAAATAAATTGTCCATGTTGCTTATTTTATTGCTTTCTTATTTTCTTCATTAATTAAAAATTCTAAAAAATTATATAAAATATTAAAAATCCACCAAAAATCACTTGTTTATATTTTATCTTTTTTTTAGACTACTTCGTAGGCCGCAAGGCCATCACGTGCTCCCTGAGTTCGACCTTGGTCGTTATACCAGGCTAATCCAATAGCCAGGGCCACTATTGATTTCCTTTGATTTTTATCTCTGTTTGGTGGTATGTTCCTTCATTTTTCTTGTTGAGTTGATTGATCTTCGAGACTCGGGTCGCAATGACCCTACCTTTATTTCATTTACCTGAGTCTTGGTGATTTTTCCGGCTATCAGAATGGCGTCGTTGTCGGGGAGCACGGCTTAGTAGTCGCATTTGATTTTTCCGCGGTTTTATTTTTCGCAGCTTTTTGTAGATATTTTTGTATAGATTTTATCTGACCTATTTATAATAATCTGGTCTGTGACACTCTTCTTGTTTCTTGCGAGGGTCCGAGGACCGAGGCGGCGACTTTCGAGGAACCGATGCAACCGCGGCAATCGGAGGCGGCTCCCTTTTGTACTTAGTCGTAGGAGAGCGTGAGGAGACAGTTGAGTGCGGGAAGCCGTGGAATAGCCGTGGAGTAGATTAGTTTTTATTCTCGCATTATTTGAACTGTTATTGTAATAATACAGGGACAGCACACTTAGACTTTTGAGACACTCGGGGTCTGTTTCGTCGAGCACCGGTGTGCTCGGAGGACCCCTCGATTTTACGCGGTTTTCTTCGCGGTTTTGATTTTTCACTGCCTTTTCCGGTTTCTCGCAATTCTCGAGCCCCTAGCCTTAGGAATTTCTGCTTGATTGTGACGTAATTCATAGGATCCAAACACCCTAATACATTTGCATGTTCCTATAGTTCGGTAATTGGACCTATAATAAAAGATTAATAAAATAGTCAATTCGCTCCCTTCGAGCCTACATGCCATGAGTCCGCCATGTTAAGCGCTACTCCTGAACTCGACCTGTCGAGAAGAGGAGGGGTGGACCTAGACCGGACTTTTGGATTGGAGGTTGGTGGTTGACTAGCTATTCTTTCGAGTAGAATTGTCTGCTTAGGGACTCGGTTTTTTCGCTTGCACCAATTAGGTAGTTTATTTTCTGTCTTTCAATTCTGCGCGGATCATTTTGCATGTAGACTGCTGGAGTCAGGTACGCATTCCTTACTCTGCATGCATCATTGATTTCATCGCGCATCGGCTTTTTCGACTTCTCCCCCCTGATTTTTGGACTTAATAACCAGGAGAACCAAAAAATTTGTTAGGCGATTTGCTTGATTATTAAAAAATACCTAAAAAGAAAAACAATGAAATTAGAGACTGCTAACTTTATCGACCCTAAAAGACGCTCACCGAAAAATTTGTCTTGAGGAGAGCAATCCCCTCATTGTCTTCTTTGCTTGTGCGAGAGAGTGACCCCGAACACTAGGTAGAGCCCTCCGATATTCTTCTCGACTGATTACCGGCTCTTTCTGTACGGGACAGTCGGTTGAGAAAATATCGGGTAACCCAACAGTTCACGTAATCGCTCTGCTATCCTAACTGATCACCAAAATAAAATTGACAAGATAATTGACCGAGCCTTTACGGTCTTCAGCTCGCGTTGCATTGGTGAATCGGGGGTTTGCTTGTGATCATATTTGTTTCCAGATCCCATCCGCCCAACTCGCCAGATCACGTTGATGGGCAGGAGGTCTCTTAGGCAGCCTCTGGCTGCACCGCTTTTTAGCACTCCAGCCCACTCATCTAGGTCAGTTTGTGGGAGCTCAGACCTGCTCTCCGAACCCGAGTTCGACTCCGCCCTGTTACCCCTCGACCACCCTTCTTTTAGTTCCGAGATACCAGTGCCAGAGGAGAGACAGTCAGATGATTTATCTGCACCTGAGTTTCGGTCTTTTGCCTTTGTAGAGACCATGGTCGGCAGCAGTGATGATCGCACCAGAGGTCCCCGAGGAGAGCAGACTTTTGTCCTGGACCAGGGTGCAATTAGCTCCACCTGATCGCCTCCCTAGACTCAGTTCAGCAGCAGTTGAGGGATCAGGGAGCATTCATGATCGAGATGAGACGCGAGTTGGAGCAGATGAGAGCCGACCGCGAGCAGCACGGCCTAGGGGGAGGGCCCGACGATGCGGCAGCAGCCGCAGCAGCAGCAGACGCGGCAGCAGCCGCAGCCGCAACAGGAGCAGCAGGACCTCCGAGACCGATGCGGGAGTTGCACAACCCTGGGTCAACCTTGATGCATCATTGGGTTGTACTTCCAGCTATCGTGGGGGACTTCAAGTTCCCCTCGAACACTTTGCAGCTGCTTCCCCGATTCCACGGGCTCGCCACAGTGGAGCCCCATCTCCACCTTCAGGAGTTTTTGATGATCTGCAGCACAGTCCACGACCGTCAGGTGGACCAGGATACCATACGGATGATTGCCTTCCCCTTCTCCTTAGCAGACAGAGCAGCCACCTGGCTGAAGCACTTGGGGAAGTTCGTTTACACCTGGGAGCCGCTCCGCACCGAGTACTTGCATAAGTACTATCCACTCGGGCGGACAAACACCGCTAGAGCCCTGATCAGCAACTTCTCCATGCTCCCCAACGAGCAGTTTCATGAGGCATGGGAGAGGTTCAGAGAGCTGACAGACAGATGCCCGCACCATGATATTTCCAAGCCGAACATTGTTCAGAGCTTTTTCAGCGGGCTGACACCAGAGCTTCAGGGCTTGGTGAATGCTTCTTGTGGCAGGTCCTATTTCGCCAAGGACCACGATCAGGTCTGGGCCATCTACGAGGAGATGGTAGAGAACTACATGGTGATGTCCTAGACCCGATTGTATACTCAAGGATGAGCCCAGCCACAGACCGTGCAGTATCAGAGGATAGCACGGGTTGATGTCGGTCCATCCAGTTCGTCAGCGGCAGCAGCACAGGCCGAGTCCACAGCCGCCGACATGGGGATCATCAGCGAGAAGCTGGACCGGATGGAGATCATTGAGAAGAAGCAGTGCCAGGGTATCACGCAGATGGAGCAGATGGCACAGACTCTGAGTGACCTGAATACACAGCTCATGTGTCTCCAGGAGACACAGACGGCTTCCCAGCCCCATCTTCAGGCACGAGGCGATCCGAGTAGCAGCAGCAGCTCGTCCCAGCGCTCCAGCTCCCACCAGCAGCCTAGACAGGTTCATCTTGTACAGGCAGAGCCGTACCAACAGCCGCAACCCGCATCCCACCTACCAGTTGAAGGATATGGAATTATCCTCAAGCGCATCACGGAAGCGTGATCGTCGTATCGGATACGACGAAGAACGACTAGTCGTACTAGTTGTTCGGTGCAGCGGAATTTAAAAAATTTTATTCGATGAAACCACATGATCCGAGAACCATTCTCAGATCGTTTCATCTATAACCACAATAAGTATAATGCAATACCTCTTGAAGCGTGGTTGATCAAATCTCTAAAGAAAGAGACCTCCTGTCTCAAGTCCGATCGTCGGCGAGACTGCTTCCGAGCGCGGGGATGAACCGCGTTGTCCTCGCAATTTAAGAAGATGATCCAAGCATGGTTGCTCCTGATCTCGTCGCACGAGATCAAACGTCTCCTTCGTGAGAGTAACTCTCCAAGAAGACGGAGAACCAAAGAACGTCGAAGCGGCGGCGCGGTGGCAAAGGCGACGACGGTTCTCTCCTCTAGGGTTTGGTGGTCGGCCACCAATTAGAGGGAGAGAGGGCTGACGTGTGTAGAGAAGAAAGAGAGAGAGAGCTCCAATATTGCACGTCATTAGAGAGCATAGAATGCCTCTCTATTTATAGGGTTTTGGGATCCATGGATCTCAATCCATGGGACACATAAAATCAATGGATGAGATTGATTTGTGTCAATCCAATGGCCAAGATTGTTGTTGTCAAAAGCAACAAATTTAGGTTAAAATATATTTGAAAAAATCAAATATAATTTAGTCCTAAATCAACCCAACAAATAAGGAGAGAATGTGCATGGAGATTTTATCTCCATGCACCTTCCATGTTGGACGGCCACCCATTCCATATAGGAATGGTGTGCCGCCCACTATGGGAGTCCAAGGAGGCAATCTCATGGATTCCCATGAGATTGCATATCTCCTTGATTTTTCTCTCTTATTTATTTGCAACAAATTTGTTGGATTTTATTCTTCAAAAATAATTCACAATTATATTTGAGAATATTGCATTCTTGCCATGGAAAAAATTGTGAATCATATTCACAACCCAAAACAACATATAATTCATATTGTTAATTAATTACACAATGTGTATCCAATACACATAATAATTAATCAACACATATAAATTATAATTATCTCTCTCTAATACATTATAAATCACATTTATAATATATTATGAATAATTGGATATTTCTATCCACATTATTCTTATCCACATTAATTAAATCACATTTAATTAAATTGGATAATTTCTTCACACATCAAGATGATTATATCACATTTAATCATTATTTCTTCATTGCTCAGATCTTATGGATTTATTCTTGAACCCTTCAAGAATAATGCAATCTCTCCGCAGATACTTGGAGATAAGGACAGGGCGATTGTATTGTTCCACGTATAGTGACATGGATATTGAGATCATATCTCAAATCCAGATCGCGGGCCTCCCATAGAAGCTTGATTAAATCAAGACCGTAAATCTAATCTTCTCATTGTATCTGAATCACATCCAGATCAATGTCCAACACTTGGACCAAGATCAGATCACTTCTCTACTGAGAGGAGTCACTAAAATCCAGACCCGTTTCATCACTCCCTAGGAATGGAAGCGTCATGGTTATACAATCGTTTATGATCAAATCACCCTCAGGTATTCCCAATACCTGTACATCCTGCATACTGGAAGACTCAGACTAAACCCGAAGTATCGGATCAACTTTATACTGTCTACTTCATGGTTTTATCAGTAAGTTTCTCATTCGATCATTGGGAGTTGGTATCGATCATACACTTTCCAAAAGTGTATATCATACCTAGGTCTTGATCATATACTAAAAGTATATATCAAACCTACAAATTCAGTCAAGCTTCCAAAGCGAGACGACCATGCGCATGGAATTTGATTCTTCCCAATATCTCATGAGTGAGCTCATGTCTTCCGGTTCAGTAACTGAACCTGTATGATCCCTTTGAGAGATCGTATTACTCATATGCCCTTATATGCACACTAGCGCGCCGGTGTATAGACCTTGATTAGGTCATCAACCTATTGGTCTGCCAAATGTACATACTTGGACATATAGCAACACATCTGTCTCCGGTCAGAGGATGCGTGCCTATATCATGACAGCATATGATATAGGACTTTGGTTATCTCGATCTCGTTAAGTCAACTCTTTGACCTAACTAATCTGACACCTCCGAATCTCTATTCCTATGCAGAGGACCTGCATCAAGAGGTCGGTCAGATATCAGCCTTCAGAGATAGGATTGCCATCTCCTACTCAGGCTGGAGATCATCTCTTAATAATCATTTGACGGTGCTTGATGAGTCCTCAATCTAACTCTTTAGATATTCATCCAAGCACCAGCCTCTATGATTCAATAGTTGAATCAACAGCTGTATGATTATTAAGATGGCCATGGTACATAACCCTAATTGTACTAAGGGACCTATTATACAAATTATTCATTCTTCATTTCAGATCAGGGAATGATATATGCAATAACATTTATTGCATAATGGCTCGCTGTGGGCTCGCATTTCCAACAATCTCCCACTAGCCCAAAGAGCCATTAATGGGCTAATCATTTAAACTCATGCTCATGTGACAATCATAGGCTATTTAGAAAATAGCTAGGTAAGATGATCAGTCACTCTGTTCCCGCGAGACTACGCCAAGTCCTTTTACGGCACTTGCATATCCCCAGTAACAGTGCTCGCATCCAATGCGAATGTTGCATCTTATGCAACTAATACTCAATCTTGTTAGTTATAGTGTCCTTGACACTACAACTTAACAATTATCATAACCAGTATTTCCATAATCCTTATCAGAATATCCTTATTCCTGGAGATCACTATCTCTTAAGGTATCCACAGTTAAGACCTTTTAGATCTCTATCTATAAAGTCTTAAGTTTTTGAAGATAAGACTTTGAGATCAATATCTCAAAAATCTTGTCATCTATGAAGATTTTGTCATTACTGCAACCAAGTGTTTTATTTCCATAGTAGGATTAGCAACAGTTTACTACTCCCACTGCATGGCAGCCATCTGGCTTTTGTGCACATCTAGCACACACTTGGCTTCTCAGAACTGATGCCCAAAGGCAAGTAGTTCTAGCATTCACTTCCTCAACTCTTTGAGGTGCTATCCCTTTAGATAGGTCAGTACCATATCTTAAGGGATGGAAGCCATTACTGGAATTTTCCATAAAATGGAATATGTCCAAGATGTACTATAAATGTCACAGTCCCATTATCCTCTTCTCTTTGCTTCTGAACAACTTCAGAACTAAGATCTGAGAGGCATCTTTGAAATCATATTTCAAGTTATGGAACAACCAGATTATAAAACACTAATTATTATCCTTATATCATTTTTAAATGATTAGGATATCATCTACATTTAGCACGATGAACACAAAAGCACTCCCACTAAGCTTCATATGGTTCATCAAGATTCTATCTGAAATCATAACATTTATAATTTCATCAAATCTTATGATCCAACTTCAAGAAGCTTAATTGAGTCCATAGATGGATTCCTTAGCTTGCACACCTTGCTTTCCTCAACCATGAAGCCCTGGGGCTACTTCATAGGAATATCCTCAAAGAGGCATTCGTAGAGGAATGCAATATTGACTTACATCTTGAAGATGCAATAGTCAAGTTATGTAGCTAAGGTTAGCAATATTATGATGGTTTTAAGCATGGTCACCGAAGAGCAAGTCTCATTGCAAGCAATGTCTTCTCTTCCAGTGTGTAGCTTATGGCTACGAACCGTGCTTTGAAGATCTCTACCTTCTCATCAGGTTCCCTGTCTCTTGAAGATCCATTTACACCTTTACAGGTCTTACCCATATAGGTGGATCCTCGAGGGTCCATACACAACACTTGTATATGAAGTCTACATTAGACTTTTATTGCTATCCATTTATCCATGCTATGATCTTCAGAAGCTTCATCACATGAAGTTCGATCATTGTCAGATTTCTCTAACACATGGAATCCATCCTCAAACTCATTTGAAGAGGTATTAGTGTTTCATCTTTAATTGTCCTTTTAGTTTCCAATTTCAGGAGTCTCATTATCTTCTCAAAAAAAATGAGTTCCTATACTTCATTTTCATCTTGATTCTCAAGAGTCTCAACCTCTAAGAATCACATTCTCGGAGATGAGATATTTTAAGAATCTCAAGGTCATAAAGTAGGTATCCAATACCATCCTTTATTTTCCTAATGAAGCAGCACTCTCAAGTGCTAGATTCCAAGATACATGGAACCTTATTTAGGATATACATTGTAGTCTCTACTACACATATATACCTGGAAACTAAGGGATAATTATGCTAAAATTCAACATTGATAAGATCATGTCACACATGATCCAATTGTATCTACCTATAACTTCTTTTGAGTTAAGGTGTGTTAGGAGGATCGAGATAGAAATGATATTCATATCTCCATAAGGTATTCTTCGAATTTATCTAGTAGGTACTTGCTACCTAGATTAGATCAAATTCATTTTATCTTCCTTCAAACTTTGGTTCTAAACCA
Organism: Ottelia alismoides; assembly: GCA_037367405.1. Lineage (NCBI taxonomy): Eukaryota > Viridiplantae > Streptophyta > Magnoliopsida > Alismatales > Hydrocharitaceae > Ottelia > Ottelia alismoides. Next base: position 313,894 of record JAZKJV010004305.1, on the reverse strand, counting down.
AAATTAATGAAATCTTTGAACATTTCAAAGGTTTCTTAGGTGAAGAGAAGAAATCCCATATCATACAATCATCAATAGATATCACATATCCATAATGTTTACTATGATACAGATGATCTGCATACATCAATATGTATGAGATCCTGAATACCTTGACATCTTACACCATTCCCAAAGAAGGGTGTATTGGACATTTTTCTTTGAATACAATATTCATAAGTATGTAAGTTTTGAAATTTTAGACATTCTAAAGTTTCATCTCTTACTAGTCTATTGATCAAATCAATAGACAAATGTCCAAGGCTTGATGCTAGATCATTGTCAAATGATCTTCATCCTCCTATTGATCTTAAGGTTTAATTTCAGTATTTAGAAATGTTAATGAACCATTCATTAATTTTCTAATTTATTGGAGTCCACTAGATTATTAGATTACAATCTGAAATATATCCATCATAACTCTTTATGATAGTTCTATCTCAGAATTCATGTTTATTTCCAACATTTAGAAACAAACAATGAGTGTATTCTAATGTCTAGATCATAGAGACATTCTCTAAGACTAAAGGGCTCTCCCACTGAAATTAACAAGTCTATCAATCCAGCAGAGACTGTTGCAACAATTGCATCAATATCCATGTTGATAACTATAGACCTTAAGATCAAATTTTCTGGTCTTCTAAAACATATGCAACCTATTGCAAATGTCATCAGAAGATTGAGATACAATTATTTGACTTTATCTTATTCAATAAGTAAGTCAATATCAATGATTTATGTAGATTATTCTGATGCTCCATCCGAGTCCTTTTCTAAGGATTCTAGACAGACTTGATAGTCATACTATCAACACATCAACTTATTACAGTATTGGCATTCATCCAACTCTTTGGATGTCATATGGAAGTCACAGAAGTCCAGTCAACTCTTTGACTTTCCTTCTTTCTTGGGTCCAACCCATGCTTCCACTGCGCTCCCTTTATCTATGAGCAACCATTGCTCAGGACAGAGGATCTCTTATTTTAAATTCAAAAGGAATTCAAAGTAAGAGTTTTTCAACATTTATACATGCTTCCTTAAATTCATACAATATGAATATTATGAAGCTTCATGAATAACTAGAGTATAAAAAGCAGAATGATGACACTCATCATCTACATCCATTTAAACTCTTAAAACATTGGTTCAGGTAGGTATTCAAACATTTTGAATACATCATCTCTTATAGAGCTACCATTCTGCATGATGCAGAGAACCATGTTACTCATGATTAAATGTCAAGAGCACATATGTATGCCAGAAAATCTTCATTGATTTTATAAGGATTATATGACAATTATGATCATCATCAACATGTCACTTCCAAAGTACATTTGATGATACCAAGACTATAGAGACATACAAACCCTAGGGTTGTAGTCCTATCATCTATTTAATTGTCATTTCTCAATATTATGAGGAAATTTGCACATTGCAACCACATACATTATGTGTTCAATTGCAAGTACAATATCTGGATCATGAGTCCAATCCATGATATTCTACTGATTATTATTGAGTATATCATTGAGTGGGTTTTAATGAAGGATTATCTGAAATAAGAAATTTGCATAAATTTATATAAATATATATACACTTTTTACTTTGATTTAGGAATTTTTATATCAAAGTTGTCTTGCCATGTCAACACTGAAAGTTCATTCCCTTAATCACTTTCAATGTAAGAGATATACTTACCATTATATCTCAAGCAAGATCTGGGATCTCCTTCCTTATCTTTGTTGCATCCCAATAATATGAGAACCTACAACTCGGATAAAGAGAAGCGGGAACACATTCCTCCTTGCAAGTCCAACTTGCATCTCCCAATTCGGTCTTTAACACCCGGGCCCACCACCCCTAAGGCAATGTTGACCCGTCATTAATTGAACCAACCGTCAACAGGAATACAACTCGCTATGCGCAATCCAATATCGCCCCAATAATATGAGGACCCGATATTGGGGTCACTACGCATACGTCCTTACTCTTTCGAGAAGCGACGAGCCCGATCCAGATGCGCTTGCATACAGGAGCTGTCACTTCGGACAGGCGTCTCCCACATGCAATCCCTGGCGACGGAACCCTCCGCCTTGACGGGAGACCATGGATGTCACTTATGTGATCCTCCATAATATATTCAAATTTTAATTAATTATCGTGAATCATATTCACATAATTAATTCTTCCAAGGGAATTATTATCTCTAATCATATTAGAGTATTTCAATTGGACATAATCAATTTAATCATATTAAATTAATTATCAATCCAATTCAATCAATCAAACTTGATTATTTTACTTGAATATATATGGTAATATCTCAAAATACGTATTAATTCGAATTTTAATAATTAGAAAAATACATCTTAATCCCTCGGACATTATCCCGACCCTACCCGCTGTCATGGCCAGTACCGACGAGAGTGGGACGGACCACATACGTTGCAACCCGCAACCCCAATGCTCTCCGACTAGGCACCATATCCGCCTCAGGAAAGGATAATGCCAAATTGATTAATTTGTACTTGAGATGATCATCGGTTCTTCAACCGAAATTGTACTATATAGTAATAATCAAAACATTTTTGATTATAAGGAAATTTGCTAGACAAATTCCTAAATCCTATTCAAGCATCAAGTTTGAAAGATTGTGGTTTCCAATTATGATTTAGATCACATCTTAATCAATTATTGGTTAAGGCAATGTCATTTAAGGGAATAATTATCATCAAATATTTCACAAATATTTATGCACAATTATTATAGGAAATTAAACAATTTAATTTCACTAAATGATTAAATGACAATCACCAATCAAACATTAAGTTTGATGAATGTTTTTCCAATTAAGATTTAGATCAAATCTAATCAATTAATTGGATGAGGCCAAGTCAATTATGTAAATAATCATCTTCAAATATTTCACAAATATTTTTCATGATTATTTCACGAAATTAACAATTAATTTCACTAATTGACAATCACTTGGTTCTTGATTAGGACTGTAATTTCAGCAGTGACCCCTTCTTACTAAAATTAGCATATCTCAATCATATTAAATCCAAATTAGACAAAATCAATTTTCATAGATTGCTAATTTGATTTAGGACAGAATCCAAGTGATGTTACACGCATTTCGAGGCAAGTCTAAACAGTAATTAACATTTTAATCACGTTCAGATCTACAGTTCCCGCAACAGTGCATACATGTTCATTAAAACAACCATATCTAGAGCATACGAAATCCGATTTACGTAAACTCAGATCCTATGGTTTCCTTATTTAATGGGGAACAAAATCCAAGTATTAAATTCGTGTTTAAACAATTTAAACAGTGCCGAATTTATTTACTAAACAGATCTGCGAAATCAAATGCGATAAAAACTTTCGTGACCTAAACGAACCCAAGTCGTCCTCGGTTTTTCGAATCATATTCGAAACCGTCGACCTAAGGCTCTGATACCACTTGAAGGATATGGAATTATCCTCAAGCGCATCACGGAAGCGTGATCGTCGTATCGGATACGACGAAGAACGACTAGTCGTACTAGTTGTTCGGTGCAGCGGAATTTAAAAAATTTTATTCGATGAAACCACATGATCCGAGAACCATTCTCAGATCGTTTCATCTATAACCACAACAAGTATAATGCAATACCTCTTGAAGCGTGGTTGATCAAATCTCTAAAGAAAGAGACCTCCTGTCTCAAGTCCGATCGTCGGCGAGACTGCTTGCGAGCGCGGGGATGAACCGCGTTGTCCTCGCAATCCAAGAAGATGATCCAAGCATGGTTGCTCCTGATCTCGTCGTACGAGATCAAACGTCTCCTTCGTGAGAGGAACTCTCCAAGAAGACGGAGAACCGAAGAACGTCGAAGCGGCGGCGCGGTGGCGAAAGCGACGACGGTTCTCTCCTCTAGGGTTTGGTGGTCGGCCACCAATTAGAGGGAGAGAGGGCTGACGTGTGTAGAGAAGAAAGAGAGAGAGAGAGAGAGAGAGAGCTCCAATATTGCAAGTCATTTAGAGAGCATAGAATGCCTCTCTATTTATAGGGTTTTGGGATCCATGGATCTCAATCCATGGGACACATAAAATCAATGGATGAGATTGATTTGTGTCAATCCAATGGCCAAGATTGTTGTTGTCAAAAGCAACAAATTTAGGTTAAAATATATTTGAAAAAATCAAATATAATTTAGTCCTAAATCAACCCAACAAATAAGGAGAGAATGTGCATGGAGATTTTATCTCCATGCACCTTCCATGTTGGACGGCCACCCATTCCATATAGGAATGGTGTGCCGCCCACTATGGGAGTCCAAGGAGGCAATCTCATGGATTCCCATGAGATTGCATATCTCCTTGATTTTTCTCTCTTATTTATTTGCAACAAATTTTTTGGATTTTATTCTTCAAAAATAATTCACAATTATATTTGAGAATATTGCATTCTTGCCATGGAAAAAATTGTGAATCATATTCACAACCCAAAACAACATATAATTCATATTGTTAATTAATTACACAATGTGTATCCAATACACATAATAATTAATCAACACATATAAATTATAATTAGCTCTCTCTAATACATTATAAATCACATTTATAATATATTATGAATAATTGGATATTTCTATCCACATTATTCTTATCCACATTAATTAAATCACATTTAATTAAATTGGATAATTTCTTCACACATCAAGATGATTATATCACATTTAATCATTATTTCTTCATTGCTCAGATCTTATGGAATTATTCTTGAACCCTTCAAGAATAATGCAATCTCTCCGCAGATACTTGGAGATAAGGACAGGGCGATTGTATTGTTCCACGTATAGTGACATGGATATTTAGATCATATCTCAAATCCAGATCGCGGGCCTCCCATAGATGCTTGATTAAATCAAGACCGTAAATCTAATCTTCTCGTTGTATCTGAATCACATCCAGATCAATGTCCAACACTTGGACCAAGATCAGATCACTTCTCTACTGAGAGGAGTCACTAAAATCCAGACCCGTTTCATCACTCCCTAGGAATGGAAGCGTCATGGTTATACAATCGTTTATGATCAAATCACCCTCAGGTATTCCCAATACCTGTACATCCTGCATACTGGAAGACTCAGACTAAACCTGAAGTATCGGATCAACTTTATACTGTCTACTTCATGGTTTTATCAGTAAGTTTCTCATTCGATCATTGGGAGTTGGTATCGATCATACACTTTCCAAAAGTGTATATCATACCTAGGTCTTGATCATATACTAAAAGTATATATCAAACCTACAAATTCAGTCAAGCTTCCAAAGCGAGACGACCATGCGCATGGAATTTGATTCTTCCCAATATCTCATGAGTGAGCTCATGTCTTCCGGTTCAGTAACTGAACCTGTATGATCCCTTTGAGAGATCGTATTACTCATATGCCCTTATATGCACACTAGCGCGCCGGTGTATAGACCTTGATTAGGTCATCAACCTATTGGTCTGCCAAATGTACATACTTGGACATATAGCAACACATCTGTCTCCGGTCAGAGGATGCGTGCCTATATCATGACAGCATATGATATAGGACTTTGGTTATCTCGATCTCGTTAAGTCAACTCTTTGACCTAACTAATCTGACACCTCCGAATATCTATTCCTATGCAGAGGACCTGCATCAAGAGGTCGGTCAGATATCAGCCTTCAGAGATAGGATTGCCATCTCCTACTCAGGCTGGAGATCATATCTTAATAATCATTTGACGGTGCTTGATGAGTCCTCAATCTAACTCTTTAGATATTCATCCAAGCACCAGCCTCTATGATTCAATAGTTGAATCAACAGCTGTATGATTATTAAGATGGCCATGGTACATAACCCTAATTGTACTAAGGGACCTATTATACAAATTATTCATTCTTCATTTCAGATCAGGGAATGATATATGCAATAACATTTATTGCATCATGGCTCGCCGTGGGCTCGCATTTCCAACACCAGTCACCGCCATCTCCAAACATGCAGATGGTGGTATACCAGTCGGATCAGCCTCTGGCAGTACTCCCGCCAGCCCCTTACGAATCAGAGCCGTTGATGGATGTCAACGGGATTTGGTATGACCGCCCCCAGCCCGGTATCCGATGAGACCATCCCGGATTTCGTTGGGCGACCGGAGGTGCCCAGCCCCAGCAGCAGCCGTCAGGACAGGGTGGCCAGTACAGCCATCAAAGGGATCACCACCAGCAGCAGCCCCCAGTGCACCCACAGTAGCAATCACAGTCGTATGGTCCTCGTCCCCATCAGCAGGGACAGTCTTGGAGGCGTGATCAGCCTCAGCCACAGTATCATCCCCAGCAGTACCCCTCTCACCCACAACAGCACCAGCAGCAGCAGCCTCATTACCAGAGAGGCTACCCGTCAGGTTCTCATGGGCCATCCTATGAGAACCTCGCCTTGGATGACATAGCCTGCATCCTTACAGATCAGAGGCTACCTTTCGATGGGAGATGGATGAGTTCCGCCAGGAGATGCGGGACATAGTGAGAGGGAAGGCCGCCATCCCTGCCCAGATAGAGTCGAACCCCAACAACATGAAGAGAAAATCTGAGTAGGTAGTTTGAATAGAGTATGCCACTCCGAGTGATACTTTTGGTGATATGTCTGCAAAACTTTTTGATACTGATTTTGTCACACTTAGGAGCGGTAGGATGCCAGCAAGCGGTGCCTTGTCTGAGCGACACCACGAGGATCCTTCTAGAGCGCCCGACGAGGAGGAGAGCGGTACTGAGGCCTCTAGAGATGATGACGGTGGTACTGATGCCACCACAGATGCTGATCCCACTGGCGGTAGCCTCCATTTCACCAGTTGGAGGAGGTGGCACTGAGGCCACCCATGTTGCCGAGCCAAAGCGCGGTACTGAGGCTGCCCGTCTACCAGCCGATGGTGGTGTTGATGCCACCGATGTTACTTCTAAGATTCCTGTAGTTTTTCCTTTTGTTGATGTATCTCGAGACATTTCTGGAAATAAAGCAAAGGGTTTGTTTTCTTCTGGTCCCACTGTGGTGCATGATGTATGTGTGGATCCGGTTGTCGAGCCGTCTAGACCCTTTCCTAGTCCTTCATCTGAGAAGGACCCTGTGATCCCCTTCCCTAGAGCTCTTCAGATAGGGAAGGGGAAGAAAAATGAAAATCACAAAAAGAGGCAGTAAAAAGAGTTCAGCCAGCAGATGATAGACTGTTTCCACGTACAGCTGACTCTTCAGGAGGCTTTGCAGCACATCCCTCTACTCCAGCATTCACTTAGAGACAGGACTACAGTCAGGAGGAAGAGGAGGAACCACCATTCAGAGATACATGTGCTGACCAGAGCTACTTGTTTCACAATCCAGAACCGTCTGCCGGCCAAGAGGCCAGATTCTGGAGCCCCGTATGTCAGATGCCATATCAGAGAGCAAAGGTTCGACCGTACTCTGTTAGACTGCGATTCATCGATCAACCTACTTCCAGTAGCCCTTCTCGACCACTTCGAGTTGGGAACTCTTAGACAGAGCAGGACAGTCCTTTAGTTTGCTGATAGATCTGTCAAGAGGCCGAAGGGATTGCTGAAGGACGTTGTCGTCACGATTCAGGGCCTGCAATTCACCGTGGACTTCGTAGTGTTGGACATGGAGATCCCTGAGTCAGTGACCGATACCCTCGTCATTCTAGGTCGCCCGTTCTTACCACAGCCAAGGCAGTGACCGACCATGATAGCGGGAAGGTATACTTTCGCATCGAGGGCGAAAGTGTACAAATAGAGATGGTCGAGGACAGCAGAGCCAGAGACAGAGCATGCTCAGAGACTACTTCAGATACAGAGCAGATGACAGATGCCGAGCCAGACATCCACCAGGACTGTGACTTCGTGATTACAGATGATGAGGTAGTATGGGTTGATCCAGATGCACAGGCCATCCTCTCACCTTCAGAGTCCGTTGATGCAGAGACGCCAGTAGAGGAGAGCTTGGAGAGCGCATTCCTGGTCCAGGATACTTTTGAGGCGGCAGAGCCGGTTCTCGACCGCGAGACTGATTTGTTTTGTGATGATGGTGGTACTGAGGCCACCATGGATGATATAGATCCCTCGAAGTCAGATTTTGATTGGGTAGAGTCTGAGGATTATATGCCAGACCTGACTTCCACTGAGCCTGCAGCTAGGGAGGAGGTAGATGCCGAGCAGAGCAGAGATAGTTCAGTTGAGAAACCTTCCCCCGATCCAGTTTACGAGAGAGGTCTCTCATTCTCCCGGGAAGATTTGGCAGCATACACTCAGATTCTTCAGAAGCCAGATTTGCCAGCACCGACTTGCCCAGAGCTGAAGCCGCTTCCTGCGTCGTTGAAGTATAGGTTCCTTGCGGGTGAGCATGAGATGTAACCAGTGATGACACGAAAAATCAATCGAACAACTAAGGGTATATAAAAATAAAACTAAGGTCGTTGCGACCTCAGTCGCTCGAGCAATTAATCGGATCAATCAAGAAAAATAAAGTGCAGACCACCAAAATAGAATAAAGATCAAAATAAAAAATGATAGCGGTCCTGGCTATTGGATTAGCCTGGTATAGCGACCAGGGTCGGACTCAGGGAGCACGTGATGGCCTTGCGGTCTACGAAGTAGTCGAAAATAGAATAAAAATAAAAGAAAATGGTTTTTGGTGGATTTTTAATGTTTTTTATAATTTTTTTTGGATTTTCAAATTAATTAAGAAAATAAGAAAACAATAAATCAAGCAACTACAAATAATTATTAAACCACCCAAAAATTATCCAAAAATTCAAACAAAAATGTTTTCATGTTTTTTATATTTTTTTATGTTTTTGGTTAATTTTTGGTAATTTTCTGATTTTTATTGAATTTTCTAAAAATAAAACAAGGCAGAAAAACAAAGGTACTGTCCAGTCAGACTTGGAGGGCCAATTTAAAATGCAAAATGGCGTATCGATGTCTGAAGGTAATTTTCCTGTAAAGAAGAAAATACAAGGAAAATTTATGCACTAGAATTATTTTTTTTGGATTTTTCTTTTAATTATTAGAATTTTTATAGAATTTTAGGGGTTTTGTGATTTTTATACGTTTTATATATCCAAAAATGACCAAAATTGGTCAGAAAATCAAACAAGGCAGAATAAGCACTACCTAATGTTTTTGTAATTTTTAAAGGTGTTTTAATATTTTTTGTGATTTTTCAAGTTATACAGTAAAGAAAATGTTGTTTTTGAATTTTTTAAAAATATCAAAAGTGTCTAAAATATCTCCAAAAATTGGAGAAAATTTTAACTATGGCAGGAGCCATGTGTCAAATTTTCATCACATTTGGAGTTGGTTTGCTATTTTATTAAAAATGAAAACCAAGGTACAGTGCACGAGGACCTGTACGCAAATAGTAGAAAGTCCAGGGGGTCCGGTGCAATTTTTCCACGAAATCACGCGCGAGGCGCGTGACCTGGGTACTCATGGACCTATTTGCAAGAAAACTCAGGTCCCTAGACTATTTAGTAACTCGTACTAAAAGTTCAGGGGCGTAAGTGTAAATAACACACTAAATCAAGCACATGCGCAAATAAACCATTCACAGGGGTATTTATGCAAACACTAAAAAGTTAATTCCATTCAGTAACATCCTAGAACATCAAGGCTAAACATGCAAATAACCCAACAATCATGTGTCGAAGCACGTGTTCCACTACAAACAGGGCTATAAACGTAAATACAAGATAAGATAGGGTCCACTATGCAATTTACCAAACACAAATAAAAGTTTAAAAATATTTACAGGACTAGAAACAAACAACTATAAAGCTAAGGGCCTAAAGTGAAATTACCCTTTATTAAGTCGAGGCCCAAATGCACGCCACGTGGAGATCGGAAGGTCTACAAGCGGCGCGGCTGAACATTGGGGTCCTCGGCTCTCATCCAACGACAAGGGCCTCGCCACGTGTAGATCCGATGGTCCAAAGACGTTGGGTCCTCTTCGATGGATGGAGGGCTGAGAGGAGGCCACGTGGAGATCAGACGGTGGTGGCTGGCCTCCTCTTAGCCCTGATCGGACGATCCGAGTGTAATCTGGAGCGGGAAGGTCATCGGACGGTCGGGGAAGATGGTGGACGAACTGGATGCCGGCGAGCTTCGCCGGGCTCGTGTATGCGCTGAAGTCCTCCTCGCGGGCTGCTGAAGATTGGAAGAGAAGCTCCTTGGCCTCCCGCGTCGAATGGTGCCCTCCGATGGCTCGACAGAGCTCCGGGGAACTCAGGCGAGGCTGGCGGAGGTCGAGCTGCTGTACCTGGATGTCGAAGCCCTCAGATGGACTCCTTGGGACCTGCAAATATGTGCAACAGACTCGCGGGTCGAGGGCAAGTTGCCTCAACCCTGTAAGCGGGGGTGAAGGTGATCGGCGCGTCGGGGCGAAAGGGGCTCCGGTGAGGTGACGGCGGAGGAGACCCAATCCCAGCTCCTGTGCGAGCTGGGTTGAGCGAGTGGGTGGAGAACGTGCGTGAAGGAGAGGCGATCGTGATGGGCTGCTCCGATGATCGAATAGGTGGCTAGGGTGGACGGAATCGAAGCTCGAAGGTGACGGGGGAAATTGGGCGAAAATGAAAATTAAAGAAATAATGAAAGAGGAGGGACTACCTAATGGGCGCAATCGACTATGGAGGAGCGGGGCTTGCTCCAGGTCCTTGCCTCGAGGACCGTTGGCGTCCGAGGCTCGAGTGTCACCTCCAGGCGGCGCACGGCGGCGCAATGTCACCAGATCGATGGGATTCCACTCCTTCCTCGCTGCAACACGACCAGACGTGAGCTGTCACTCTCACGGTGGCAATGGAGGTCCTAGGGTGGCATGAAATGATCCAAGGATGAGTGAAATGGGAGGCGGAGCTCGGCTTATATGCGATGGAAGGTCTGGGAAGAAAGGGTCGGGTCCGGCTCGGTGAAGCACGGACCCCTAGGCACGGTGTCGGGCGAGGTTCCCGGATAACTGGGGAGTCATTAGGACCCGTGATTTGGCGGAATGGTGATCGGGTCAAGGAGGGATAATTGGGAGAAGATGGGTCCGGGAAGAGGATCCGCAGGTCTGTGGTCCAAAGGGGAGAGTTGACCGGGGGGTCAACGTCCCCCGTGGACCAATCAGAGCCCGCCACCTCATAAATATTTACAAATTCAAAATAAAATAATAAAAGGCTGAATTAGTGAAAACTAAAAACATAAAAAATGTTTATTTTATTTTTCTCTATTTTTTAGAGATTTTTAATGAATTTTTCAAAATAAAAATAAGGTATTTACACTAGGGTGCTATATATAGGTATATATACACAATATGGCTTTTTAATTTTTGATTTTTAATTCGTTATTTTTATACATTTTTATTCCCATTTTCTATTTTATTTATTTATAGCACAAAATTAGGAATAAAAGGGTATTTTTATTTTATTTTTACTATTTATATACAAGGGTGAAATAAATAGCTATATACATCTATATACATGGTATATGTACAATGTTCTTTTTGGATTTTTAATTTTGTTCTTTTATTTTATTTTTGTTTTTATGGTTTTTATTTTATTTATTTATACCATAAAAGATAGAATATGTACAGATTTTTAGGGATTTTAATTTATTTATTTACAAGACTAAATAAATATAGAGGTGGTTGTATGTACAAGGTGGATATGCATAAGTGGATATTTTTATTTTCTTTTTAATTTTCTTCTTTTTATTTTGATTTTATATTTTCAAATATATACAAATATAAACAAATAAATATGACCCATTTTTATTTTTAGTTTTTAGAGGAAAATATTTATTTAGTTACAGGTATATGTACACATGAGCTTCCTTATCTTTCTCCACTTGGGCATTTATGCGGTCAGGCCCATGCTGAGCCCTCCCTTGGGATTAGGTCGCTCAATATTTATTCTAAATATCTCCCTCTTTTTCTTTTGTCTCTTTATTCTTTTATTTTTGCACAAAAACATGCTAATTATTAGTTTTTACACAATGCATGCTTTTGGTAATTATTTGTATTTACATGAATATACATGTATTTGCAAAGGTTTTTGTGGCTAAAATATAAGAATAAAGAGTGATGAATAGGTATTCATTACCCAGTCATTATCTCCGCCGATTTGACAGGAGAGCAGGAATCCCGTTTGATGGGGGTTCTTGAAAAGAATCGCAAGGCGATAGGATGGAGCATAGCAGATCTCCAGGGGATCAGTCTAGCTCTGTGCTCTCACCACATCTATCTTGAGGATGAGGCAAAGCCGTCGCGTGAGTTCCAGCGACGGCTGAACCCGAATCTGAGAGAGGTTGTCATGAAGGAAATCTCGAAGTGGTGGAGCGTCGATTTTATCTATCCCATCTCCGACTCCAAGTGGGTCAGCACGTTGCATGTGGTGCCCAAGAAGACGGGCATCACTACTGTTATCACGGAGTCCGGAGAGGAGATCGCTACACGAGTACCCACTTCTTGGAGGGTCTGCGTAGATTACAGACGCCTCAACCAGGCCACCAAGAAGGATCATTTCACCTGCCCTTTCAAATCATTGAGAGACTAGCATGGAAGAGCCATTATTACTTTTTGGATGTGTACTCTGGCTATAATCAGGTGGCCATTGCTCTAGAGGACCAGGACAAGACTACCTTCACCTGTCCCTTCGGGACATATGCTTTCAGACGCATGCCATTTGGGCTATGCAACGCCCCTACGACTTTTCAGAGATGCATGTTGTCTATCTTTTCGGACATGGTGGGGGGTGCTTGGAGGTCTTCATGGATGATTTCTCGGTCTACGACGTCGGATTCGACTCCTGTCTTGACTGCCTAGACCGAGTTCTTCAACGATGCATTGAGGTTCTCCTGGTATTATCTTGGGAGAAGAGTCACTTCATGGTAACTCAAGGGACGGGGCTTGGCCACATCATCTCCAACAGGGGCATGGAGGTTGATCCGGCCAAGGTGGATGTCATTAGCAAACTCGCACCACCGTCCAACTTGCGGCAGTTACGGTCTTTTCTAGGGCACGTTGGTTTCTACCGGCGATTCATTCGCGATTTCAGTAGGGTTGCCCGACCGTTGACTGATCTGATGACGAAAGACACTGAGTTCCTTGTCGATGACAAGTGTCTTTCGTCGTTTGAGACTCTCAAGAGATGTGTGATAGAGGCTCCTGTCCTTCAGCCACCCGATTGGTCTCTCCCATTCGAGATCATGACGGACGCCTCTGATTTTGCCGTGGGGGCTGTGCTAGGACAGAGGAGGGATGGAGTCCCATTTGCAATCCACTACGCTAGCCGCACATTGGCTTCCGCGCAGCGGAATTACACAGTCATAGAGAAGGAGATGCTAGCCGTAGTCTTCGCCCTAGATAAGTTCAGATCGTACATTATTGGATCTAGAGTGACCTTGTATACTGATCATACCACCATCAGGTACCTCATGGCAAAGAAGGATGCCAAGGCCAGACTAACTAGATAGATCCTTCTACTCCAGGAGTTTGACATAGAGATTAAGGATAAGCCTGGAGTCAAGAATGTGGTGGTGGATCATCTCTCCCGATTGGAGTATCTTGAGGATTCTGAGAAGATTGACCCTATTTGTGAGACCTTCCCATATGAGGCGATCCTTGCTATCACCTCACTCCCATGGTATGCCGATATTGTGAACTATCTTGTCGCCAAGAAAGTTCCACAAGATTGGCCCAGGCAGAAACTTGAGACCTTCCTTGCGAAGGCCAAGTTTTACCATTGGGAGGATCCCGTCCTTTACCACGAGGGAGGGGATAGTATCTGGTGTAGGTGCATTCCTCAGGAGGAGCACCATAGCGTCCTCACTTACGGCCACAAGATTGAGGCAGGAGGACATCACTCAGGGAGGAGAACGGCACAGAAAGTGCTCCAATCCGACCTATGGTGGCCTACTCTCTTCAAGGACTCTGATGAGTTCGTGAAGAGGTGTACTGACTGTCAGAGGATGGGCACTTGTGGACAGCGTGATATGATGCCGATGCATCCCATACACTTCTGTGAGGTTTTTGACGCATGGGGCATCAATTTCATGGGTCCATTCCCTAAGAGTCAGGGATTTGAGTACATTCTGTTGGTCGTTGATTATGTGAGTCGTTGGGTTAAGGCCATCCCTGCCCGAATCGCAGATGCTAGGACTGTTTGCAGATTCTTGAGGAAGAATATCATTTCACGGTTCGAGGTGCCTAGAGTGTTGATATCAGACGGGGGTCTCATTTCGTCAACGACAAGGTAAAGGCCCTTGCTAACGAGTTCAGCATAGACCATCGAGTTGCCACTCCATACCACCCTCAGACGAATGGTCTTGCTAAAGTGTGGAACAGGGAGATCAAGACTATATTGCAGAAAGTCGTCCTCCCTGACCGAAAGGATTGGTCACAGCTTTTGGACTCGGTGTTGTGGGCATATCGGACGTCTTTCAAGACTCCTTTGGGTACATCTCCCTTTCGCCTCATTTAGGGAAAGCCGTGCCATTTACCTGTTGAGCTGAGACACATGTCACTTTGGGCAGTCACAGATATACTTTTGGATCCAGATAGTGTAGGAGATCAGAGGAGGGCAGAGTTAGCAGCCCTGGAGGAGCTACGTGATACTGCCTTTTCAAATAGCCTACAGTACAAGGAGAGAGTGAAGGAGTGGCATGATTCTCATATCAGCCACAAGCATTTTGAGCCTGGACAGAGAGTATGGATGTCTGATGCTAGGCTTCGTCTATTTCCAGAGAAGCTACAGAGCAAATGGAAGGGACCTTATCTTGTGAGAAAGGTACACGACAATGGGAGTATTGATATATCTGAGTTGTCTTCTGACAGTACCTTTCGATTGAACGGCCAGCGGCTCAAGCCATTTCTAGATCATGAGCCACGGGTCGTTGATGTTGCCCCTATTCATTTTGCATGAGATGTGGTCTCTTGACTCACATCTATTGCATCTCACGCCTGATTATCACTGTTCTCCCGACCTGTAAAGATCCAGTTGTCCATATCACTCTATTCATTAGTCCCACATCCCTGTTCTCATCTTATGATTATGCTATACTTAGGGTGTGCTTTACCCTAAGTATAGGGGGGGATGTAGGACCTTCGGGTACTCTTTTGATTCTTTCTACCCCTGTTTTGCTGCCTATACTTAGAGATATTTTACCCTAAGTATAGGGGGGGTAGACCATGTCCATTCTTCACTCGGTTTTCCCTTTGTGTATAGACTGTTATACTTAGGATTATTTGATCCTAAGTATAGGGGGAAAAGCCGAGGTCCCTTTGATTTTCTATTTTTTGATTCATCTCTAATATATATAGCCATTCCTTTTCACTTTCCTATACTAAGAACGAGTTATGTCTTCTTCATCACTCTTGATCACTCTGAGGACATCGTTCGAGCTAAGTATAGGGGGTGTGTATATATTTCATATATACTTTAGCCATAACTCGTACTTTGTGTGAGTGTGTAAATAAATAAAAATGGCTAAAAACCCATAAAATTAAAAAAAAATTCCCTTGTATATAAAATTCATTTTGCGCATACTTACTTATTTATACAAACTATTTTTGTACAAATGATTGTAAAACTTTTTGTGTAAAAAATTTGTGTAAATATTTTGCAAAACTTGCATTCATGCACACATCCATGATTTCAAAACATCTTTCAAAAATTTTGCATTTGTGTAAATATTTGTAAATAGCATCTTTGTAAATATTTGTATAGTTTTTCCTGGATTATAGTTGACATTTAAACTAGCCTGGAATTAAATCGGGAAATGGAGCTTGATTAAGATCTTAATCCACCTAATTCTAAGAGGAACCTTATAGGGCTTAGGGTTAAGGCTTTTCAGGTCCATTGGGACTTAATTCTTTGAGTCCACTAGGCTATGAGCATATGTCATCTTGATGAGCCTAAGTAGAGCACTTAACAACACACGCATGACTCTCAAAGACAATGGCTTGACTTGCACCAGCACTTTACACATAGCTCTCCACGGATGAGGTGGTGAGGAGGCAGTTTCCTTTGGCTTGGGGTAGCATATGAGGGTAGTACTTCTATGCAGAACCTCTCTTCTTCTTCTAGTGAAGGAATTGCGTCTCAACTTGGTCTGGTGGTGATGAAGTCTAAAGACAGAAGTTGTGGGTTGCAATAAAGCTTCAAAAGAGGGATAGTCTACTGGCTCAAGAGGAAAAACTCCTTGTATATATGCTGCACCATGTAGATATGTTGTACAGTTGCACAAGAAAAAAAATGTGCAAAAATAAAAGAACTCTAAAAAAGTGGTGGGTCGGATTGAAAATTTAATAATCCCACCGAAGTGTACATAGTCAAATAAAGAAAAATCTTATGGTATACATGTTCCATCTCATGAAGCTTGCAGCGGGAGACTCAGCTACACTGGTTAGAGCTCCCAAGGATACATGGCTACACTGGCCATGGTCCATTCTCTTATTCCCCCTCTTCTTGAGCCGGTTGCACTTGAACTTAGAAGGGAATACCCCGCTTCTCGAGGAAAGAGTTGCTAGACCGAGGCATTAGAGTTACCAGGTTGGGGGAGGTTGTTTCTTTGCTACTTCTGAGGTGGGGATCTATATATCACTTACACCGCATGGAAAGATTCATGGTCATTAGAGTTTGTGTATGTAGACTTGTTCTGATCTGGTTTATTGAGGAGTCTTGTCCATAGATTGGTGGAACTTAGAGGCTGTTGAGTTTTCATCTTAAGTCCAAATAAGGTTCCAACACAAAATCCAAAGATCTGATAAAGCTTCAGATTTCAATTTAATGAAGGCAAGTTTAATAATCAGCCTTAATCCATGTATATTCTCCTCTTTTTCTTTTTCTTTCTCTTTTTCACTTCTTTTTCAAATAAGTGTTTGCTAAGGGACTAGCAAAGTTAAGTATAGGGGGTGATGAATACTCATTCATCACTCTTTATTCTTTTATTTTAGCTACAAAACCTTTGCCAAACACATGTATATTCATGTAAATACAAATAATTATCAAATTGCATGCATTGTATAAAATTAAATAATTAGCATGTTTTTGTGCACAAATAAAATAATAAAGAGATAAAAGAAAAAGAGGGAGATATTTAGAATAAATATTGAGCGACCTAATCCCAAGGGAGGGCTTAGCATGGCTTGACCACATAAAAACCAACGTAGAGAGAGATAAGGAAGCTCATGTGTGTAAATATACATGTAAATAAAATAAAAATATTTTCCTCTTATAAAAATAAAAATGAGTTTGTAAATATTTATAAGTAGTTGTAAATATTAACTTAAAATAAAAATAAGAAAAATTAAAAGAAAATAAAAATTACCTTCCTTGTGTATATTCACCATGTACATAGAATCATGTATATATTTATTTATCTCTATAAATAAATCAATTAAAATCCCATAAAAATTGTACATATTCTATACTTCATAATATAAATAAATAAAATAAAAACCATAAAAACAAAAAAAAATAAAATAAAAAGAATAAAAATAAAAATCAAAATAAACATTGTGTATATACCATGTACATACTTGTATATATCTATTTATTTACCCTTGTAAATAAATAATAAAAATAAAATAAAAATACCAAAATATTCCTAATTTTATTCTATAAATAAATAAAATATAAAATTGGAATAAAAATGTACATAAATAAATAAATAAAATCAAAAATAAAAAATGCAATATTGTATATATACCTATATATAATACTATATTGAAAATACCTAATTTGTATTTCAAAAAATAAATAAAATTCACCAAAAATTAATTTAAAATAAAAGAAACATTTTTATGTTTTGAGTTTTTCGAAATTCGACCTATTTCTATTTATTATTGAATTTACAAAATTTGAATAATTGGCGGGCTCTGATTGGTCCACGGGGGATGTTGACCCCCGGTCAACTCTCCCCCCAGGGCCACCAGAGCCGGGTTTTACTCGCCCGACCCGATTTCTTCGATTTTTCCCCGCTCAACCCGGTCGCCAATCACCTAAACCTCGGGCTCTATTCCTTCTTTGCAGATCCGAGACCCACGCCCAGAGATTAGCATCGGGGTCCGTGCTCCGATCGAGTCACCCGACTCCCATCTTCTCAGACCCCTAACCCTATTTAATCCGAGCTCCACCGTGCTTTTCACGCATCTTTGGCTTCCCATTCTCTACCCCAGGATCTCCATTGCTCTCGCCTGAGTGACAGCTCGCGATTGGTTGTGTTGCAGCGAGGAGGGAGTGATTGGACCATCGATCCGGCGACCTAGCACCACCGTGCGCTGCCACAAACATGGTGCTCGAGCCTTGGGCATCGACGGCCCTCGAGGCTAGGACCAGGAGCTCCAGTAGCTCAAGCACAGTCGACATCGACCAACAGGTAGCCTTAGATCTTCCAATTTTTCGCCAATTTCTGTTTACCCCCAAATCGCGCCTCCACCATCGATCGTCGATTCCGACCACCTCAGTCCCCATTTCGATCATCGGACGACACCATCACCTTCGCCCTTCTCCCACGCACGTTCTCCACCCCTTCGTTCAACCCAGTTCGCATAAGAACTGGGATTTGAGTTCCCTCACTGTCGCTTTGCCGGAGCTCGCCCATTTCGACGCACCGACCATCCCCATCACATCTAACCGAGTCGAGGCACTTTGCCCTCGACCCAGGAGTCTGTTGCGCCACTTTGCAGGTCAAGACAAGCCCATCTGAGGGCTTGAACGTTTAGGAGTAGCAACTCTAGCTCCGCCTTGGCCGCCGGACCATCTCCGACGCCTCCAGCTTCATCGGAGGCCCTCTTCAGACGCGGGAGGCTCAGACGCTTCTTCTCCGATCATCAGTAGCCCCCGAGGAGGACCACCGTACGTGTACTGGGCTGGCAAAGTTCACCGGCCACCTGTTCTTCATGGATCCTTCAGCACCGTCCGATCGACCCCACTCGCCAGTTTCGATCCTGAGCGTTCATCCGCGAGTAAGCAGTCACCGTCAGATCCACTGGAGAGTCGATCTGGACCGTTAGTGCAGCGAGGGTTAGCCACAGCGCACAGCAGCCGTTGATCATCCATGTGGCAAGACCTCCACCGTCAGATCATCGCCGAAGTCCTTCGTTGAGGAGCGGTCCCCTTGCAGCCGTCGGATACACCACGTAGCCTATCCTCAACCGTTCGATCCGAGCCGAGGAGTCTTCGTTGAGGCGCCACCACTTCCAGCCGTTCGATCAGCTACGTAGCAGCCTCTCAGTCCTCGGATCATAATAAGGGATAAATATCACTTAGGCTCCCTCCTGTTTTGCCTTTATTGTTGAGTCCTGTAAATATTTTATATAGTTCATTTTATTCTGGAACATTTGCACATAGGACCTCTTGCTTATTTTATTTGCATTTATACCCATGTCTACGTGGAACACGTGCATCGTCACGTGATTTTTATGGTGTATTTGCAAAGTTTGGGTTGAAGTCTTAAGGTGTTATGGAATGAAATTTAGTTTTTAATATTTGCATCCATACCCCTGTACGTGGTTTTATTGAACATGTGCTGAATTAATTGTGAAATTGCAATATCTTCCCTGAACTTTTAGCACTTGTTGCTATTTAATCCTCGGAAGTATTTTTTATTGCACATAGGTCCCTCCGTGCCCAGGACACGTGCTTTGCACGTGCTATTTTGGAAATTTTGCATGAGGGAACCTCCTGTTTCTTATATTTGTTACGATTCAGTCCCTAGAACTTATTTTCCTTTCATTTGGGTCCCTGTGCACTGTGCCTTGTTCTTTGATTTTAATAAAATATCAAATCAAGTCCAAATCTCGCGAAAATTGGATACGTGGCTCCTGACACTGTGTAAAATTTCCGCTAAAAATTTGGTACATTTTTTAGCATTTTTAGTATTTTAAAAATTCAAAAACACTCATTTTTCTTGTTGTCCAGTTCTAAAATTCACAAAAAATATTAAAACATCTTGAAAAATTCTAAAAAAAATAGATTTTGTTTGTTTTGTTGTGTTTGATTTTCTGACTAATTTTGGTCATTTTTGGACTTATAAAAAGGATAAAATTTGAAAAACCCCTAAAAATCCATAAAAATTCTAGTAATTAAAATAAAAATCAAAAATTAATAAACTTAGCCGCTGAATTTTCCTTATTGTTTATATTTTATAAGAAAAATACCTACAGGCTAGTTGAAGGCCATTATTTATTTTATTTTGGCCTTTGAAGCCCGGCTGGACAGCAGCACTGTTTTATTATCTTGTTTCATTTTTATAAAATCATATAAAAATCAGAGAATTATCAAAAATTAACCAAAAACAATAAAAAATATAAAAAAAACATAAAAATATTTTTGTTTGAATTTTTGGATTAATTTTGAGTGTTTAAATAAATTGTCCAAGTTGCTTATTTCATTGCTTTCTTATTTTCTTCATTAAATAAAAATTCTAAAAAAATATAAAAATATTAAAAATCCACCAAAGATCACTTGTTTATATTTTATCTTTTTTAGACTACTTCGTAGGCTGCAAGGCCATCACGTGCTCCCTGAGTCCGACCCTGGTCGCTATACCAGGTTAATCCAATAGCCAGGGCCACTATTGATTTCCTTTGATTTTTATCTATGTTTGTTGGTCTGTTCCTTCATTTTTCTTGTTGAGCTGATTGATCTCCGAGACTCGGGTCGCAACGACCCTAGCTTTATTTAAATTACCAGAGTCTTGGTAATTTTTCGGTTCATCAATCAGCATGGCTGGATTTCGGAGTACTTCATGGACAGCATTCCAGATGAATGCCTTGCAGGTTGGGAAATCATATACATGCAAGATTGCCCGCAGCAACCTTCGCAGAGTCTGGATTGTGGAGTCTACGTGATGAAGATGATGGAGTACCTGTGTGAAGGAAGGGCGTTGGATTTCAGCTACGATGATATTGACAGATTCAGAGCTGAAATAGCTTCGTTATCATTAACGTGTGGTCACATAGAGAACTCAGCGACACAGTGATAGAGATAGAAGACATAGTATAAACAAATCTTAAAGTTTTTGCATTTTAATTTAGAACTATGTATTGTTGAATTGTCCTAAATTGTATTATGTTTCCATAGTTTTTGTTTAAACCTTCTTTAGAACAAAACATTTCTTTTAAATATCACGATTAACCTATGTTTGCATTGACTATCTGTTACATGTTGTAGTCAATATATATATGTTT
Source organism: Ottelia alismoides (assembly GCA_037367405.1). Taxonomy (NCBI): domain Eukaryota; kingdom Viridiplantae; phylum Streptophyta; class Magnoliopsida; order Alismatales; family Hydrocharitaceae; genus Ottelia; species Ottelia alismoides. The sequence goes on along the minus strand of JAZKJV010004305.1, from coordinate 292,619 downwards.
GATTGGAAGACAGATGATATATTATAATGCTCGATAACTAAACGGTTTTCTGGTTAGAAGAGAGTTTTCCAATGGTCGAAAATCTTCTTCTACTTAAAGATTCACATCCCAATGATTACTGAATGTTTGTTATTACTCGTGCTGATATAGATTGGTATTTGCATATAGAATCATAGTTTTTGATGATAGGTATGGTAGGGAGTGTAAAATATTGATTCAAATTGTAATTTTATACAAAAGAAAGTAATTTACTGTAAGTAACCGTAAAATAAAGCATACACAAATAAATTGTACATCACCACTTTAATATAAAAACTACCGATAAGGACTTGTACAATGATTAGTATACAATACGAAATAATATTACCTTAGATCTTACACGATAACGAATTATATTAGCAAATATATGAAAACAATTATAGAATGTTAATATATGTTGTAACAGACTGAAATTATAAGACTGGAAGTTGATTTCGTACGTTATAGTTTCACATAACAATAAAGAACTAAAGTATTATGCGTTATAGTATGATACGAATTCAAAATAGCAAACCTCTGAACTTCCACAAAGAATATGACACCGATAACATTTACATAATATACAGGCAGAAATTATCCTTATTGTAAAATAATGAAAATTTATGTAAAATATGGTAAAAATATGTAAAATATTATTGATATACGTAAAATAGTGAAGCTATTTGTAAAAAGTATATCTCCGTAATAAAGTAGGAGTGCTAAGATACTTAAACTACAATAAGAATACATATTACATGGCTATTGTACAAGAGGGAATCATATACTTAAAATAATATGATTTTGAAATTATATGACTGAAAGCTCAAGTTGAACGTTGAACATTAACATCACGAAAATAAAAAAATCTGAAATACTCTATGTTATGATATCACAAAGGGATACATCTGAACTGAAACAATATAAATAACACATTGTTTGAATCTTACAATAACTGAACACAATAAGACAAGCAAAAAAATACATAAAAAAATAAAAAATCTAAGTCTGATAAGCAGCCAAAAGTCAAAGCTCATTTGCAGCCAAGAATCTTTCAGTAAATTGCAATCCTGCAAAAACAAACATAATGAAATGAATATAATAAACAACATTAAAATGTTTTATATGAAATGTATAATATGTTACATCAAAATATAAAAAATATACTCTTACATTATACGAATTTGATCAATTCATTTTAATTTCGGTCGTCCTCAACTACACAATAAAACACAAGGATTAGTGAACAGAAAAAAACATATTAATAAATAATGAAGGTTAAATATTTACCATGATTCGCCAATTTGTTATTAGGACAATTTCTAGAATCGTGTCCAACATTGTATTTGAGGCAAGATTTGCATTGTCGACCTCTATTTCTTCTCATCTCAGATTCCGATCTAATACGATTGACAATGTCCTTAGGTCTACCACCGCGACCGCTTCCTTTCGTTCTCACAACATTTGATTCTTTAACAGATGGTTCAGTAATCATATCTGGGACATTTGTATTGTTCACGGTTGTAGAGCTCGAAGAAGGTTTGTTACTTATCATAAGATCAATATTGCTACATAAATCGCTTAATTTTTCTTTAGCAAATAAGAATATGTCCTCATCATGTTCGACCGAAGCTGAAATAATATGCGAACACAATTGATTCAGCTGAGACGACCTTTCTTGGTGTGCAACTTTGACATAAATAGGATAATTTCCTGATTTTTTAATGGTTCTTGTCCACCTTTTCAATATATATTCCTCATTCAGAAGCTCCACATTCTGTATCTTCAAAACTGCAAGTACGTGCCTACATGGATATCTAAAGAATTGCATACTCTTGCATTCACAAACAAGAAAGTCGCTTTCCGTAGACGAAGAAACACATAATTCTTCGTCAGGTTTCCCAATATATGATACAAAATATTGACAGTAATCTAGAGAGTTCAAATGAGTTCGAACATTAAGTTCCTTCACTTCGCTCAATTCAAACCGAAATTTGTAAAATATGAACTTGGTGTATATACGAACCATCTGTACCTCCATCTTCCATTTGAAATTTGATTTTGGAGTGTAAACTTCACCAATGTTATCCATGGCATTCTCTCTTTCCCTGCATCGTTGAATTGCACTTTGAAATCTACAGACAAATTCTAGCAAAGAGTTCTGTTTAGTGATGTGGTGTTGCAAAAATGCATTCATACTTTCGCTCCTTTGTGTACTGCGCTAACCAGCCCAAAAATAACCCTTAAGATATAAACTAATCCATTTAAATCGGATACTACACTTCTCATTCAACCAGACATTAGATGATAAATCATACTGATCAATAATCTTGCACCAGCTTTGCTCAAATTCACTTATAGTTATATGTTTCCATACAACTATGAAAAACGTTGATAGGACTTCATTTATATCTTTAATCTTTCCAAGCTTACTTTTAAGCTTGGCTATTATATGCCAAGTGCAAAATTTATGAACAGTATGTGGAAAGCATATCCTAACAGCTGCACAAATTGCTGGATCTTCATCTGTGATTATAGAAACTGGATGTTTACTCTTACTTCTAGAAATCTCTCAAACAACCACAAGAATGACTCGGTTGTCTCTCTGCTCATGAATGAATTTCCAAAGAAAATTGTGTAACCGTGTATTCATTGGTCCTATATGTTGTGCCGAACGATATTGTATCTCCGAATAATTTGTAATTCTTAATAGAGGCACTATCAATCCATATACACTGAGTTAGCCTGTTATCATCATCGGTTGTGTAAGCATAGTAAAAAATCAGGGGTATTGGCCTTACAACTTTGAAAATGTTTAATTAGAAGGTGCACATCCATCCCAATACATTGTTTTTTCTCCTTTCTGTTTAGGTTGTAAATATCTCGAACAATACTACCAACTTGACCACTAGCCATGTTTATGAAAGCTGACTGCTTGGATACAGGTATGTTCACATCATTCATTGACTTCACAAGCATTTTTATGGCTTTTGAAAAACGTCTATTTGGTCTGAGGTATCTGCGTTTAGATGGAGAAACGAGATTGTGATAGTGTTCAGCTTCAAAATTCGATACAAACCAATCGTTGAGATCAGGCCTAAATGAAACTGACATGAAAGCTTTGCACCCAGTCCGTGATATGCCAACACGACGCTCCTCCTTATAAAAAATACATTCATCGCTCTCAGCACTTCTTGCATTGTCCACTGACAGTGTTTTATCTGTATTTTTAGAGAACCCCTCTTTCCAGCAAACAAATGATTTAAATATAATTATCCACTCCTTGGAAACCTTATCTTTACCAACTCTAGAGCTTTCTTTCCTAACATTGAATCCAATCTCTGTTGCATATGCCTCATAAAATTTATATGCGTCTTGAATAGATAGAAATGTTTGGCCTACATGAGGTGTGATACATTGACAGGGTCATTGATTGAGTAGTAATTTGAAATTCATTCGAAAGATAATTAAATTATTGATAATCTATTTAAATTATTACTTATAAATGTAAAATATTGAAAGTAAATGTAAAATGATGCACTTATATGTAATTTATCAAATAATAGACTGGTATTAGCAACATTCAGGGTGGTATTACATCATATCCTATAATGTAAAATGAGGTTCGAAGGTGTAAATTATAGTTCATTGATGTAAAATGATGAACTATAACACCAAATATACTAAATTTACGCAAAATAAACAGTTATTTTTGCAATATCATATAAATGAATAAGGTCTCTAATGCCTTGAAACATCTTTGTCATTCAGCATACCCGGTTGATGCAAATTATCATCAGTTCGTGCCACCCCTCCAATAACTTCACCCTCTCCTTCAGATAATTGGACGATAAAAATATATTAATGCCACAAATTAATATATTAAAGCCCAAAATATTAACGCATCATACGACCTCGATTCAAGAACCAGTTCATCTTTCAACGAAAATTAAAATAGTTCTCATATTTTGCATACATAATGATTAAAAAATAGAAAAGGTACATTACCTGTGCATTATCTCTGTTAAATTCAGAATCTGCTATTTCGTCGAGTTCCATTGAATATCACGGAGTTTGATAAGAAATATTTGAAAAAGAACTAGATATGTGTCGAGAAATTCTGAATAGTAGGGCAATGGAATGTTAATGCAAAAACCACATTTTAGGAAGAAAGAGAATTCAATTAGACCATAACTAATCCGCGGTAAATGTGGATTTCAATTTACAAACACCATATCTGTCTTCATTAATAAAATATGGTAAATTCCTATAAATAGAAATTCACTAATAGAATGTTAGTGGTTTCGGCTCTCTAATGGTGGTTTTTACTAAGACCGTCGATTGCAATCTGACGGGTATAAAGAGATGTCGCATAGTGATTGAAATGAGGCTCCACCTCAATTCAAGTTTTTCCTATATATATATATATATAGAGAGAGAGAGAGAGGATGGGGAGTATGCACTGATGACTGGCCTGAACACTCGGGTAAAAGGTCGTCAAAGGTCGTTGCGACCCAAGCAATCAGACTCGGTCAATCCAGAAAAAGAGACCACCAAATATGATCAAAATCACTCAAACACAATAGCGGTCTTGTTATTTTATTAACCTGATATAGCGACCAGGGTCGAACACAAGGAGCACGTGATGGCCTCGCGGCCTACGAAGTAGTCAAAAATAAACTAAAATAAATAAAAGGTATTTTTGGTGGATTTTTAATTTTTATAAATTTTTTAAGATTTTTAATTTATTAAGAAAATAAGGAAAATAAGTAAACAAGGCAATTCAACAATCTATTTAATGCATCAAAAATCAATCAAAAATTTAGGCAAAAATGTTTTTGTGTATTTTATGATTTTTACTGTTTTTAGTGAATTTTTGGGATTTTTCTGATTTTTATTTTCTTTTCTAACAAAATCAAACATTGCAAGAAAACAGTAGCAATGTCCAGACAGGAGTAAAAGGCCAATTTAAAATGCAAAAAGGCCTATTTAGCTCCTCGAGTCAATTTTCCTATAAACTAGAAAGTTTAAGGAAAATTTGGGCACTGGAATTATTGTTTTTGGATTTTTAAAATAGTTATTAGAATTTTTATAAGTTTTTAGGTGTTTTTCAATTTTTATGAGTTTTATTTGATGAAAAATGACCAAACTTGATCAGAAAATCAAACAAGGCAAAAGACACAGTAGATAATGTTTTTGTACTTTTTAGAGGTATTTTAATATTTTTTGTGAATTTTTAGATCAGACAGTAAAGAAAATGCAGGTTTTGAATTTTTAAAAATAGTAAATGAGAACAAAAATGTCTCCAAAAATTCTAGAAAATTTTACAACATGGCAGGAGCCATGTATCCAATTTTCATGGAATTTGAAGTAAGTTTGCTATTTTATTAAAAATCAAAACCAAGACACAGTGCACGGGGACCTAAACGCAATTATCCAAATCTCTGGGGGGTCTGGTGCAAATTTCCCAAGAAGTCACGCGCATCGCGCGTGTCTGGGGCACACAGGGACCTATATGTAATAAAAACAAGTCCCCTGACTAAATAATAACAGGTATTAAAAGTCCAGGGGGCTTGTTGTAAAATACCCAAGAATAAGCGCACATGCACAAATCAATCCACGTACAGGGGTATAAATGCAATTTCCTAAAAATATTTCTTCATTTCATAACCATTCAGAACAACAGGGCTACGTATGCAAATGTCCCAAAAAGTTCACGTGACGATGCACGTGGTCCATGTAGACAGGGGCATAAATGCAAATAAAGAAAGTACGAGGTCCAAAGTGCAAATTGTTCGGAATAAAATGAACGTGCTAAAATATTTACAGGACTAACTATTAAAAACCATAAACAGAGGGGCCTAAGATAAATTTACCCCTTATTAAATCTCGAGGGCTAGATGTGCGACGCGTGGCAGATCTGACGGGTAAGCTGGCGCGGCGCACAACGAAGGGAACCCTCGGCGCGATCCGACGGCTGGGACGCTCCCACGTGGATGATCAAACGGCTGAGCTGTGACGTGGGTCTGCGAAGGGGCCTGGCTCGGATCGGACGGATGAGGTGCAGCCACGTGCTGGATCTGACGGTGGAGACGCGTCGTGGCTAAACCTTGCTGGATCAACGGTGGTGATCGAATCCCAAGAGATATGGTGGTCAGTGCTGCTCCGCAAATGGACGATCAGGATCACGACTGGAGCTCGGGGTCGATCGGACGATGGAGAAGGATGGTGGATGAACTGGGCTCCGGCGAACTTCGCAGGGCTCGTGACGGCGCTGGTCTCCTCCTGGAAGCTCGTTGAAGATCGGAGAAGGAATCTGCGGGCCCTCCGCGTCTAATGGAGGCCTCTGATGACTCAATGGAGCTCCGAGGAGCTCTGGAGAGTCGGGCGGAGGCGGAGCTTCTGGACCTGATGGTCCAAGCCCTCAGATGGGCTCGGATGTACCTGCAAAGAGCACCAACAAGCTCGCGGGTCGAGGGCAAACTGCCTCGACCTCGTTAGGCGTAGTGAAAGTGGTCGGTGAGGCGCAGTGGTCGAGCTCCGGCGAAGAGCGTGGACGGAGGAGCTCGAATCCCCAGCTCCTGTGCGAGCTGGGTTGAGGGGAAGTGCGAAGAAGGTGCGCGAGGGAAGGGCGAATGCGATGATGGATTCCGATGATCGAGTGGAAGGATGAATATGGTCGGAATCGGCGATAGTCGGCGACGGCGAAAATTGGGGGAAAATCGAAATTCGGGAAATAGAGAAGAAATCTAAGCTACTTAGGTGGATGGGTCGACTGGGGATGAGCTTGGGCAGCTCTGGGTCCTTGCCTCGAGGACTGTCGTCGTCCGAGGCTCTGGACCCTGCTCTGGGCCGAGCACGGCGGAGCAAACTTCGCCGGATCGATGCCTCCTCACTCCCTCCTCGCTGCAACACCCTCTGGGGCGAGCTGTTACTCTCGGCAAGATGGTGGAGGTCACTGATGGGGGAGCAAATGAGCCAAAGATGAGGAATGAAGTGGCGGAGCTCAGCTTATGTATGGTGGAAGGTCCGGCTAAAAGTGATCGGGTAGGGCAATGTGGAGCGCGGACCTCGAGGCGGGTGTGCCGGCGAGGGTCTCGGATGTGGCAGGAACGAATCGAACCCGGGGTTTAGGCGAGAAGGGATCGGGTTTAGGTGCAAAAATTAAGGGAATCGGGTCGGGCACCTAATACCCGTGGGAAGTGGTCCACAGGGGGGAGTTGACCGGGCGGTCAACATCCCCCGTGGACCAATGAGAACAGGCCACGTGGAAAACATTTAGAAATTAAAATAAAAATAGCAAATGGCCGAATTTTTAAAAAGTTAAAACATGAAATATTTTTTTTAATTTTTTCTATTTTTGGTGATTTTTAATTAATTTTTCAAAATAAAAATAGGGTATTTACATAGTAGGGCTATATATAGGTATATATACAATATATGGATTTTTCTTTTTGATTTTTAATTTGTTATTTTTATACACTTTTATTCCCATTTTATATTTTATTTATTTATATCATAAAATAAGGAGTAAAAAGATATTTTTATTTATTTTTAGTATTTATATACAATAATGAAATAAATACATATGTACATGTATATACATGGTATATTTACAATGTATTTTTGGTTTTTAATCTTGTTCTTTTTTTTATTTTGTTTTTATTTTTGTTATTTTTATTTTATTTATTTACAACATAAAAGATGGAATATTTAAAAAAAATTTGGAAATTAATTTTATGTATTTATAGGGTAAAATAAATATAGGAGTGGCTATGTACATGATGAATATGCACAAGATGAAGGTTTTTGTTTTCTTTTCAGTTTTCTATTTTTATTTTGATTTTTTATATTTATAAATATATACAAGTATTTACAAGCCCATTTGATTCTATTTTTGGAGGAAAATATATTTATTATATTTTCAGGTATAGTTACACACATGAGTCTCTATCTCCCTCTACTTTGGCTTTTATGCGGTCAGGCCCATGCTGAGCCCTCCCTTGGGATTGGGTTGCTCAATATTTATTCTAAATATTTCCCTCTTTTTCTTTTTACTCTTTATTCTTTTATTTTTGCACAAAAACATGCTAATTATTAAACTTTATACAATGCATGCTTTTGATAATTATTTGTATTTACATGAATATACATGTATTTGCAAAGGTTTTTGTAGCTAAAATATAAGAATAAAGAGTGATGAATGGGTATTCATAACCCCCATATACTTAACTTTTGCTAGTCCCTTAGCAAACACTTATTTGAAAAAGAAGTGAAAAAGAAAGAAAGAACGAAAAAGAAAAAGAGGAAAATGTACATGGATCAAGGTTGAATATTAAACCTTCCTTCATTAAATTGATTTATGGAGCTCGATCAGATCTTTGGATTATTAATGTGTCGGAACCTTATTTAGACTTAAGCTTAAAACTCAACAGCCTCTAAGTTCCACCAATCTATGGACAAGACTCCTCAATAAACCAGATCAGAACAAGTCTACAAACACAAACTCTAATGACAATGAATCTTTCCATGCAGTGTAAGTGATATGTAGCTCCCCACCTCAGAAGTAACAAAGAAACAACCTCCCCCAACCTGGTAACTCTAATGCCTCGGTCTAGCAACTCTTTCCTCGAGAAGCGGGGTATTCCCTTCTAAGTTCAAGTGCAACCGGCTCAAGAAGAGGGGGAATAAGAGGTATAGACTTTTGGGAGCTCAACCGGTGTAGCTAAGTCTCCCGCTGCAAGCTTCATGAGATGTAACATGGATACCATAAGCTTTTGCTTTATTTGACTATATACACTCCGGTGGGGTTATTAAATTTTCAATCCGACCCATCACTTTTTTGGAGTTCTTTTTGCATTTTTTTTCAAGTGCATCTATACAACATATCTACATGGTGCAGCATATATACAAGAAATTTTCCTCTTAAGCCAGTAGACTATCCTTCTTTTGAAGCTTTATTGCAACCCACGGCTTCTGTCTTTAGCCTTCATCACTACTAGACCAAGTTGAGGTGCACTTCCTTCACTAGAAGAAGAAGAGAGGTTCCGCCTAGAAGTACTACCCTCATATGCTACCCCAAGCCAAAGGAAACTGCCTCCTCACCACCTCATCCGTGGAGAGCTATGTGTAAGGTGTTGGTGCAAGTCAAGCCATTGTCTCTAAGAGTCATGCGTGTGTTGTTAAGTGCTCTACTTAGGCTCCTCAAGACTACATATGCTCATAGCCTAGTGGACTCAAAGAATTAAGTCCTTATGGACCTGAAAAGCCTTAACCCTAAACCCTATAAGGTTCCTCTTAGAATTAGGTGGATTAAGATCTTAATCAAGCTCCATTTCTCAATTTAATTCCAGGCTAGTTTAAATGTCAACTATCATCCAGAAAAACTATATACATATATACAAAGATGCTATTTACAAATATTTACAATCGTGCAAAATTTTTGAAAAATGTTTTGAAATCATGAATGGATGAATGCATGAAATGCAAGTTTTGCAACAGTATTTACACACATTTACACAAGATTTTTGCAAACTTTTGATTGCAAATCATTTTGGAAAAATTTTGTACTATATACATAATTTTGATAAGAAAATATTTACGCATACTTTACATAAAAGATTTTTGGAAAACATTCTTACAAAAAATAATTTTGTACACTAGCTATGTATGTGCAAATAAAAGAATGATTATTTACAGGAAAAGTTTTTAATTTTTGTGATTTTTAGGGTTTTTAGCCATTTTATTTATTAACACACTCACACAAAGTACGAGTTATGGCTAAAGTATATATGAAATATATACACACCCCCCCTATACTTAGCTCGAACGATGTCCTCAGAGTGATCAAGAGCAATGAAGAAGACATAACTCGTGCTTAGTAACAGGGAAGTGAAAAGGAATGGCTAGATACAGAGATGAATGAATGAATAGAATGAGGAGAACTCGGTGGTTTCCCCCTATACTTAGGATTAAATAATCCTAAGTATAGCAAGCTGTACATGAAGGGAAATCCGAGTGAAGAATGTACAGAGTCTGCCCCCCCCCCATACTTAGGGTAAAATATCCCTAAGTATAGGCAGCAAAACAGGGGTAGAAAGAATGAAAAGAATACCCGCAGGTCCTACATCCCCCCTATACTTAGGGTAAAGTACACCCTAAGTATAGCATAATCATAAGATGAGAAAAAGGGATGGGGGACTAAAGAATAGAGTGATATGGACAACTGAATCTATACAGGTCGGAAGAACAATGATAATCAGGCGTGAGATGCAATAGATGTGAGTCAAGAGCCCACATCTCACGCAAAGTGAATAGGGGAAATATCAACGACCCGCGGCTCATGATCTAGAAAGGGCTTGAGCCGTTGGCCGTTCACTCGAAAGGTACTCCCAGAAGACAACTCGGATATATCAATACTACCGTTGTCGTGTACCTTTCTCACAAGATAAGGTCCCTTCCATTTGCTCTGTAGCTTCCCTGGAAATAGACGAAGCCTAGCATCAAACAACCATACTCTCTGTCCAGGCTCAAAATGCTTGTGGCTGATATGAGAATCATGCCACTCTTTCACTCTCTCCTTATACTGTAGGTTGTTTGAGAAGGTTGTATCTCTAAGCTCCTCCAAGGCTGCTAACTCTGCCCTCCTCTGTCTCCTACACTATCTGGATCTAAAAGAATATCCGTGACTTCCCAAAGTGACTTGTGCCTCAACTCAACAGGTAAATGGCACGGCTTGCCATAAACTAGGCAAAAGGGAGATGTGCCCAATGATGTCTTGAAAGACGTCCTATATGCCCACAAGACCGAGTCCAAAAGCTGTGACCAATCCTTTTGGTCAGGGCGGATGACTTTCTGCAAAATAGTCTTGATCTCCCTGTTCGAGACCTCAGCTAGACCATTCATCTGTGGATGGTATGGAGTGGCAACTCGATGGTCTATGCCGAACTCACTAGCAAGTGCCTTTACCTGGTCATTGATGAAATGAGACCCCCCATCTGAAATCAATACTTGAGGTACCCCGAACCGCGTGATGATGTGTTTCCTCAAAAATCTGCAAACAGTCCTCGCATCAGCGGCTCAGGCAGGGATAGCCTCAACCCAACGACTCACATAATCAACGGCCAACAGAATGTACTCAAATCCCTGACTCTTAGGGAATGGACCCATGAAATCGATGCCCCATGCGTCAAAAACCTCACAGAAGTGAATGGGCTGCATCGGCATCACATCACGCTGTCCACAAGTGCCCATCCTCTGACAGTCAGTACACCTCTTCACGAACTCATCAGAGTCCTTGAAGAGGGTAGGCCACCACAAGCCGGATTGGAGCACTTTCTGTGTCGTTCTCCTCCCAGAGTGATGTCCTCCTGCCTCAAGCTTGTGGCAGTAAGTGAGGATGCTATGATGCTCATCCTGAGGAATGCACCTACGCCAGATGCTATCCCCTCCTTCGTGGTAAAGGATGGGATCCTCCCAGTGGTAAGACTTGACCTTCGCGAGGAAGGTCTCAAGCCTTTGTCTGGGCCAACCTTGTGGGACTTTCTTAGCAACAAGAAAGTTCACAATGTCGGCATACCATAGGAGTGAGGCGATAGCAAGGATCGCCTCGTCTGGGAAGGTCTCACAAATGGGATCAATCTGCTCAGACTCCTCAGGCTGCTCTAAACGGGAGAGATGATCCGCCACTACATTCTAGACTCCAGGCTTATCCTTGATCTCAATGTCGAACTCCTGGAGTAGAAGGATCCATCTAGTCAGTCTGGCCTTGGCATCCTTCTTTGCCATGAGGTATCGGATGGCGGTATGATCAGTATACAAAGTCACTCTAGATCCAATGATGTAAGATCTGAACTTATCTAGGGCGAACACTACTGCTAGCATCTCCTTCTCTGTGACTGTATAATTCCGCTGGGCGGAATCCAAGGTGTGGCTAGCATAGTGGATAGCAAATGGGACTCCATCCCTCCTCTGTCCCAGCACAGCCCCTACGGCAAAATCGGAGGCGTCCGTCATGATCTCGAATGGGAGAGACCAATCTGGTGGCTGGAGGACAGGAGCCTCAACAATACAATGCTTGAGAGTCTCAAACGACGAAAGACACTTGTCATCGACAAGGAACTCGGTGTCTTTTGTCAGCAAGTCAGTCAACGGCCGGGCAACCCTACTGAAATCACGAATGAACCGTCGATAGAAACCGACGTGCCCCAGAAAAGATCGTAACTGCCGCAAGTTGGACGGTGGTGTAAGTTTTCTAATGACATCAACCTTGGCCGGATCAACCTCCATGCCCCTGTTGGAGATGATGTGGCCAAGCACCGTCCCTTGAGTCACCATAAAGTGACTCTTCTCCCAAGAAAGAACCAAGCGGACCTCAATACATCGCTGAAGTACTCGGTCTAGGCAGTCAAGACAGGAGTCGAATCCGTCGCCGTAAACAGAGAAATCATCCACGAAGACCTCTAAGCACTCCCCTACCATGTCCGAAAAGATCGACAGCATGCATCTCTGAAAAGTCGCAGGGGCATTGCATAGCCCGAACGGCATGCGTCGGAAGGCGTATGTGCCGAAGGGACAGGTAAAGGTGGTCTTCTCCTGATCCTCAGGAGCGATGGCCACCTGGTTGTAGCCTGAGTACCCATCCAGAAAAAAGTAATGGCTCTTCCCTGCTAGTCTCTCAATAATCTGATCAATAAAGGGCAGGGGGAAATGATCCTTCTTGCTGGCCTGGTTGAGTCTCCTGTAGTCAACACAAACCCGCCAAGAAGTGGGTACTCGTGTAGCAATCTCCTCTCCAGACTCGCTAATCACTGTAGTAATGCCCGTCTTCTTGGGCACCACATGCAAAGGGCTGACCCACTTGGAGTCGGAGATGGGATAGATAAAATCGGCGCTCCACCATTTCGAAATTTCCTTCATGACAACCTCTCTCAGATTTGGGTTCAGCCACCACTGGAACTCACACGACGGCTTCGCCTCATCCTCGAGATAGATATGGTGGGAGCACAGGGCCGGACTAATCCCCTGGAGATCTGCTACGCTCCATCCTATCGCCTTGCGGTTCTTTTCAAGAATCCCCATCAAATGGGATTCTTGCTCTCCAGTCAAATCAGCTGAGATAATGACTGGGTACATCTCAGGCCCACCCGCAAGGAATCTATACTTCAACGATGAAGGAAGTGGCTTCAGCTCTGGACAACTTTGTGCTGGCAAATCTGGCTTTGAAAGAAGTCACGTGTGTGCTGCCAAATCTGCCCAGGAGAATTAGAGTGTACTCTCGCAAACTGGATCTGAAGAAGGCTGCTCAACTGAATTGTCTCTGATCTGCTCGGCATCTACCTCCTTCTCAGTTGTAGGCTAAGTGGAAATCAGGTCTGGCATGTAATCATCACAATCTGCCCACTCAGACTCTGACTCCGAGCGATCTGCATCACACAAGGTGGCATCAGTACCACCATCATCACAAAAATCCGTGTCGCGGTCAAGATTCTGCTCTGCTGCCTCTAAAGTATCCTGATCCAGGAATGTGCTCTCCAAGCTCTCCTCTGCTGTCATCTCTGCATCAGCAGTGTCTGAAAATGAGAGGATGGCCTGTGCTGCTGGGTCTGCCCAAACTGCCTCATCGTTTGTGATCACAAAGTCACAGTCCTGGTGGATGTCTAACCCTGCATCTGTCAGCTGCTCTGTATCTAAAGTGATCTCTGAGCATAATCTCTCTCTGGCTCTGCTGTCCTCGACCGTCTCTATTTGTACACTATCCTCGACCGTCTCTATTTGTACACTTTCTCCCTCGACGCGAAAATATACCTTCCCGCTGTCATGATCAGTCACCGCCTTGGCTGTGGCCAAGAACGGATGATCGAGAATGATGGGGGTATCGGTCACTGAATCAGGGATCTCCATGTCCAACACTACGAAGTCCACGGGGAATTGCAGGCCCTGCATAGTGACGACAACATCTCGCAACAACCCCTTCGGCCTCTTGACAGATCTATCAACAAACGGAAGGACTGTCCTGCTCTGTCGATGAGTGCCCAACTCAAAGCGGTCGAGAAGGGCTGCCAGAAGGAGGTTGATCGATGATTCGCTATCTAGTAGAGTGCGGTCGAACCTCTGCTCACTGATATGACATCTGACATATGGGGCTCCTGAATCTGGCCTCTTGGCCGGCAGACGGTTCTGGATCGCGAAACATGTGGCTTTCGTCAGCACATGGATCTCTGAGTGGTGGTTCCTCCTCTTCCTCCTGATTGTGGTCCTGTCTCTCAACGAACGCTGAAGAAGGGGGATGTGCTGCAAAGCCTCCTGAAGACTCAGCTGTATGTGAAAACGGTCTATCATCTGCTGGCTGAACTCTTCCTGGTCTCTTTTTTTGGGATTTTCTATTTTCTTCCCCTTCCCCATCTGAAGGGCTCTAGGGAAGGGGATCACTGGGTCCTTCTCAGATGAAGGACTAGGAAAGGGTCTAGGCGGTTCGATGACCGGATCCACACATACATCATGCACCACAGTACGACCAGAAGAAAATAAACCCTTTCCTTTATTCACAACATGGTTCCGAGATACATCCGGTGAAGGAAAAACAACAGATCTCTCTACATGAACTCTGGTGGCCTCAGTACTACCAGTGGCTGGATCGGTTGGAAGACTCGCGGCCTTAGTACCGTGCTCTGGCTCGGCATCGTGGGTGGCCTCAGTACCACCTCCTCGAACTGGTGAAATGGCGGCCTCAGTACCGCCGGTGGAATCAGCATCCTTGATGGCATCAGTACCACCGTCGTCATCCTCCTCGTCGTGCTCTCCAAGTGGATCCTCATGATGTATCTTAGACGAGGCGCCGCCTGCTGGCATTCTACCGCTCCTAAGTGTGACAAAGTCAGTATCAAAAAGATATACAGTCATATCACCAAATGTATCACTAGGAGTGGTATACTCAGTACAAGCTACCTGCTTAGATTTCCGCTTCAGGCTGTTGGGGTTTGGCTCTATCTGGGCAGGGATGGCGGCCTTCCCTCTCACAATGTCCCGCATCTCCTGGCAGAACTCGTCCATCTCCCGTCTGAAGGTAGCCTGCTGATCCGTGACGTGGCGGGCTATGTCATCCAGAACAGGGTTCTCATGGGAACCCGACGGGTAGCCTCTCTGGTAGTGAGGCTGCTGGATCTGCTGTTGGTGCTGAGAGGGGTATGGGTGATGCTGCTGCTGCTGCTGAGGCTGATCTCGCCTCCAAGACTGTCCCTGCTGATAGGGACGAGGACCGTAGGACGACTGTTGCTGCTGCTGTGGTGGGTACACTGGGGGTTGCTGCTGCTGGTGCTCTCTCTGATGGCTGTACTGGCCACCCTGTCCTGGCGGCTGCTGCTGGGGCTGGGTACCTCCGTTCCCCCACCGGAATCTGGGATGGTCTCGTCGGATACCGGGCTGAGGGCGGTCATACCAAATCCCGTTGACATCCATCAACGGCTCTGCATTGTACGGGGCTGGCGGGAGTACTGCCAGAGGCTGATCTGGCTCGTATACCACCATCTGCAAGTCTGGAGATGGTGGTGACTGGTAAGTGTGCTGCGGCTGCTGGTACGGCTCCGCCTGTACAAGGTGAACCTGTCTAGGCTGCTGGTGTGAGCTGGAGCGCTGGAACGAGCTGCTGCTGCTACCATGATCGCCTCGCGACTGAAGACAGGGCTGGGAAGCCGTCTGTGCCTCATAGAGACACAAGAGCTGGGTCTTCATGTCGCTCAGAGTCTGTGCCATCTGCTCCATCTGAGTGATGCTCTGGCTCTGCTTCTTCTCGATCAGCTCCATCCGATCCAACTTCTCGCTAATAATTCCCATGTCCGCAACTGTGGACTCTGCCTGTGCTGCTGCTACTGCGGATGAATTGGAAGGACCGGCATCGACTCGTGCTATCCTCTGGTACTGCACGGGTTCTGGCTGCTGGGGTCTGCCCTGAGTGTACAACCTGGTCTGGGACATCACCATGTAGTTCTCGGCCATCTCCTCGTAGATGGCCCAGACCTGGTCGTGATCCTTGGCGAAATAAGACCCGCCACAAGAAGCATTCACCAAGCCCTGAAGCTCTGGCGACAGCCCACTGAAGAAGCTCTGAACAAGGTTCGGCTTGGAAATGTCGTGATGCGGGCATCTGTCGGTCAGCTCTCGAAACCTCTCCCATGCCTCATGGAACTTCTCATTGGGGAGCATGGAGAAGGTGCTGATCAGGGCTCTAGTGGCGTTCGTCCGCCCGAGTGGATAGTACTTGTGCAAGTACTCGGCGCGGAGCTGCTCCCAAGTGTACACAAACTTCCCCAGATGCTTCAGCCAGGTGGCTGCTCTATCTGCCAAGGAAAAGGGGAAGGCAATCATCCGAATCGTGTCCTGGTCCACCTGACGATCGTGGACAGTACTGCAAATCATCTCAAACTCCTGCAGGTGGAGATGAGGCTCCTCTGTGGCCAAACTGTGAAACCGGGGTAGGAGCTGCAAGGTGTTCGGGGGGAACTTGAAGTCCCCCACGATGGCTGGAAGCACCACCCAACGGTGTGTCAAAGTCGATCCGGGATTATGGTTATCCCGCATCGGTCTCGGTGGTCCTGCTCCTGCTGCTGCTGCTGCTGTTGCGGCTGCTGCTGCAGCTGCGGCGGCAGCTGCCGCATCGTCGGGTCCTTCTCCGCGGTTCTCGCGGTCGGCTCTCATCTGCTCAAGCTCTCTCCTCATCTCTATCATGAATGCTCCATGATCCCTCAGCTGCTGCTGCACTGACTCGAAGGAGGCGATCAGGGTGGAGTTGATCGAACCCTGGTCAAAAACAAAATGCTGATCTCCTCGTGGACCTCCGGTGCGATCGTCAGAACTGCCGGCCATCGTCTCTGAAAAATCAAAACAACTGAACTCAGGTACCGATAAATCATCTGTCTGTCTCTCCTCTGGCACTGGTACCTCAGTATCAGAAGAAGGATGGTCAAGGGGGAACAGGGCGGAGTCATACTCGGGTTCGGAGAGCGGGTCTGAGCTCCCACGAACCGACCTAGATGAATGGGCCGGAGTGCTAAAAAGCGGTGCAGTCAGAGGTTGCCTAAGAGACCTCCTGCCCATCATCGTGATCTGGCGAGTAAGGCGGGTGAGATCTGGAAAAACTACGATCAAAAGCAAACCCCCAGTTCACCAACGCAACGTGAGCTGAAGACCGGAAAAGTTCGGTCAAATTATCTTGTCAATTTTTATTTTGGTGAACAATCAAAATATCAAAGCGATTACGTGACCTGTTGGGATACCCCATACTCTTCCAACCGATTGTCCCGTACAGAAGAGTCGGTAATCAGTCGAGATGAGTACCGGAGGGCTTTACCTAGTGTACGGGTCACTCTCTCGCACAAGCAAACCAAGCAATGAGGGGGTTGCTCTCCCCAAGACAAATTTTTAAGTCAGGTGTCTTTTAGGGTCGATAGTTTTAGCAGTCCCAATTTTATGGTTTTTCTTTTTTAGATTTTTTAATGCAAGCAAAAACGCCTAACGAATTTTTCGGTTCTCCTGGTTATTAAGTCAAAAAACAGGGGGGAGAAGACGAAAAAGCCGATGCGCGATAAATCAATGATGCATGCAGAGATAGAAATGCGTACCTGACTCCAGCAGTCTACATGCAAGATGATCCGCGCAGAATTTAAAGACTGAAATAAAACTACCTATACGGTGCAGCGGAAAACCAAGTCCTAAGCAGGCAACTTCTACTCGAAAGCACTGTCTAGCTGGTCACTCGCCCTCGATACAAAGAGTCCGGTCTAGACCCACCCCTCCTCTTCTCGACAGGTCGAGTTCAGGAGTAGCGCTTGACGGGGCAGGCTCGCGGCGCGTAGGCTCTCAGGAAAGCGACTCAGCTATTTTTATTAATGAATTTATTAGTAGGTCCAATTACGATCTATAGGTACGAGCAATCTATTAGGTGTGTGGATCCTACTGAGTACGGCACAATCAATCAGAAAGTCCTAAAGCTAGGAGCTCGATAAAAACCACGTAAAACCGTAAAAGGCAGCGAAAAATCTAAAAGCCGCGAAAAAGCCGCGAAAAATTTAAACTAGCTAAAGGGTCCCCCGAGCACACCGGTGCTCGGCGAAACAGACCCGAAGAAGAAAGTCCAAGTCTCTGAGTACCTGTATTATTACAAAAGTTCAAATATTGCTGAAATAAAACCTAATCTAAACTAAACTACTCCGCGGCTATTCTGTGGCTCCCGCTCTCGTGCTCGCTCCTCACGTCCTCCTACGGCTCTGTGAAGAAAAGAGCCGCCTCCGGTTCTCGCGGTTGCTCGGCTTCCGAAGAAAGCCGCCTCGATCCTCGGGCCCTCGCAAGAAAACAAACAAGAGTGGTCAGACCAGATAAATGTATAAACAGGTCAAATATATATATATATACACAAAAATATGTACAAAAAGCCGCGAAAAGAAAACCGCGGAAAAACTCAAAAACCGACTACTAAGCCGTGCTCTCCGGCAACGGCGCCATTCTAATGACTGGCCTGAACACTCGGGTAAAAGGTCGTCAAAGGTCGTTGCGACCCAAGCAATCAGACTCGGTTAATCCAGAAAAAGAGACCACCAAATATGATCAAAATCACTCAAACACAATAGCGGTCTTGCTATTTTATTAACCTGGTATAGCGACCAGGGTCGAACACAAGGAGCACGTGATGGCCTCGCTGCCTATGAAGTAGTAAAAAATAAACTAAAATAAAAAAAGGTATTTTTGGTGGATTTTTAATTTTTATAAATTTTTTAAGATTTTTAATTTATTAAGAAAATAAGGAAAACAAGTAAACAAGGCAATTCAACAATTTATTTAATGCATCAAAAATCAATCAAAAATTTAAGCAAAAATGTTTTTGTGTATTTTATGATTTTTATTGTTTTTAGTGAATTTTTGGTATTTTTCTGATTTTTATTTTCTTTTCTAAAAAAACAAACAATGCAAGAAAACAGTAGCAATATCTAGTCAGGAGTAAAAGGCCAATTTAAAATGCAAAAAGGCCTATTTAGCTCCTGGAGTCAATTTTCCTATAAACGAGAAAGTTTAAGGAAAATTTGGGCATTGGAATTATTGTTTTTGGATTTTTAAAATAGTTATTACAATTTTTATAAGTTTTTAGGTATTTTTCAATTTTTATGAGTTTTATATGACGAAAAATGACCAAACTTGGTCAGAAAATCAAACAAGGCAAAAGACACAGTAGCTAATTTTTTTTGTAATTTTTAGAGGTATTTTAATATTTTTTGTGAATTTTTAGATCAGACAGTAAAGAAAATGCATGTTTTTGAATTTTTAAAAATAGTAAATGAGAACAAAAATGTCTCCAAAAATTCTAGAAAATTTTACAACATGGCAAGAGCCATGTATCCAATTTTCATGGAATTTGGAGTAAGTTTGCTATTTTATTAAAAATCGAAACCAAGACATAGTGCGCAGGGACCTAAACGCAATTATCCAAAGCTCTGGGGGGTCTGGTGCAAATTTCCCAAGAAATCACGTGCGTCGCGTGTGTCTGGGGCACACAGGGACCTATATGTAATAAAAACAAGTTCCCTGGACTAAATAATAACAAGTATTAAAAGTCCAGGGGGCTTGTTGTAAAATACCCAAGAATAAGCGCACATGCACAAATCAATCCACGCACAGGGGTATAAATGCAATTTCCTAAAAATATTTCTTCATTTCATAACCATTCAAAGCAACAGGGCTACGTATGCAAATGTCCCAAAAAGTTCACGTGACGATGCACGTGGTCCACGTAGACAGGGGCATAAATGCAAATAAAGAAAGTACGAGGTCCAAAGTGCAAAATGTTCGGATTAAAATGAACGTGCTAAAAAATTTACAGGACTAACTATTAAAAACCATAAACAGAGGGGCCTAAGATAAATTTACCCCTTATTAAATCTCGAGGGCTGGATGTGCGACGCGTGGTAGATCTGACGGGTGGGCTGACGCTGCGCACAACGAAGGGAACCCTCGGCGCGATCCGACGGCTGGGACGCTCCCACGTGGACGATAAAACGGCTGAGTTGCGACGTGGGTCTGCGAAGGGGCCTGGCTCGGATCGGACAGATGAGGTGCAGCCACGTGCTGGATCTGACGGTGGAGACGCGTCGTGGCTAAACCTCGCTGGATCAACGGTGGTGATCGAATCCCAAGAGATCTGGCGGTCAGTGCTGCTCCGCAAATGGACGATCAGGATCACGACTAGAGCTCGGGGTCGATCGGACGGCGGAGAAGGATGGTGGATGAACTGGGCTCCGGCGAACTTCGCCGGACTCGTGTCGGTGTTGGTCTCCTCCTGGAAGCTCGCTGAAGATCGGAGAAGGAAGCTGCGGGCCCTCCGCGTCTAATGGAGGCCTCCGATGACTAAATGGAGCTCCGAGGAGCTCTGGAGAGTCGGGTGGAGGCTGAGCTTCTGGACCTGATGGTCCAAGCCCTCAGATGGGCTCGGATGTACCTGCAAAGAGCACCAGCAAGCTCGCGGGTCGAGGGAAAACTGCCTCGACCCCGTTAGGCGTAGTGAAAGTGGTCGGTGAGGCGCAGTGGTCGAGCTCCGGCGAAGGGGGTAGACGGAGGAGCTCGAATCCCCAGCTCCTGTGCGAACTAGGTTGAGTGGAAGTGCGGAGAAGGTGCGTGAGGGAAGGGCGAATGCGATAATGGATTCCGATGATCGAGTGGAAGGATGAATATAGTCGGAATCGGCGATAGTCAGCGACGGTGAAAATTGGGGGAAAATCGAAATTCGGGAAATAGAGAAGAAATCTAAGCTACCTGGGCGGATGGGTCGACTGGGGATGAGCTTGGGAAGCTCTGGGTCCTTGCCTCGAGGACCATCATCGTCCGAGGCTCTGGCTCCTGCTCTGGGCGGAGCACGGCGGAGCAAACTTCGCCGGATCGATGCCACCTCACTCCCTCCTCGCTGCAACACCCTCTGGGGTGAGCTGTCACTCTCGGCAAGACGGTGGAGGTCACTGGTGGGGGAGCAAATGAGCCAAAGATGAGGAATGAAGTGGCGGAGCTCAGCTTATGTATGGTGGAAGGTCCGGCTAAAAGTGATCGGGTAGGGCAATGTGGAGCGCGGACCCCGAGGCGGGTGTGCCGGCGAGGGTCTCGGATGTGGCAGGAACGAATCGGACCCGGGGTTTAGGCGAGAAGGGATCGGGTTTAGGTGCAAAAATTAAGGGAAATCGGGTCGGGCACCTAATACCCGTGGGAAGTGGTCCACAGGGGGGAGTTGACCGGCGGTCAACATCCCCCGTGGACCAATGAGAACAGGCCACGTGGAAAACATTTAGAAATTAAATTAAAAATAGCAAATGGCCAAATTATTAAAAAGTCAAAACATGAAATATTTTTGTTTTAATTTTTTTCTATTTTTTGGTAATTTTTAATTAATTTTTCAAAATAAAAATAGTGTATTTACATAGTAGGGCTATATATAGGTATATATACAATATATGGATTTTTCTTTTTGATTATTAATTTGTTATTTTTATACACTTTTATTCCCATTTTATATTTTATTTATTTATATCATAAAATAAGGAATAAAAAGATATTTTTATTTATTTTTAGTATTTATATACAATAATGAAATAAATACATATGTACATGTATATACATGGTATATTTACAATGTATTTTTGGTTTTTAATCTTGTTCTTTTTTTATTTTGTTTTATTTTATTAATTTTATTTTATTTATTTACAGCATAAAAGATGGAATATTTACAAAATTTTTGAAAATTAATTTTATGTATTTATAGGGTAAAATAAATATAGGAGTGGCTATGTACATGATGAATATGCACAAGGTGAAGGTTTTTGTTTTCTTTTCAGTTTTCTATTTTTATTTTGATTTTTTTATATTTATAAATATATACAAGTATTTACAAGCCCATTTGATTCTATTTTTTGAGGAAAATATATTTATTATATTTTCAGGTATAGTTACACACATGAGTCCCTATCTCCCTCTACTTTGGCTTTTATGCGGTCAGGCCCATGCTGAGCCCTCCCTTGGGATTGGGTTGCTCAATATTTATTCTAAATATTTCCCTCTTTTTCTTTTTACTCTTTATTCTTTTATTTTTGCACAAGAACATGCTAATTATTAAACTTTATACAATGCATGATTTTGATAATAATTTGTATTTACATGAATATACATGTATTTGCAAAGGTTTTTGTAGCTAAAATATAAGAATAAAGAGTGATGAATGGGTATTCATCATGCACCCAGGTGCATGTAATTTTTCATGCACCGGGGCTTATATTTCTCATATTTTTTATTTTTTGAGAAAATAACACCGTGTATTTTCATCTATATATCCCTCCAAGATGTCATTCGAATTTCGTCAGAAAACAGAGACTCTTATGCCCTCCATCTATAACAGGTCGATTACAACAATTCTAAGACCGTTAAAATTACCTGTTCTAGATGGAGGGCATAGGAGTTTCTGTTTCTGACGAAATTCGAATGACATCTTGGAGGGATATATAGATGATTATACACGGTGATATTTTCTCAAAAAATAAAAAAATACGGGAGATATAAGCCCCGGTGCATGTAAAATTACATGCACCAGGGTGCATACTCCCTTTTCTCATATATATATATATATATATATATATGACTATATATATATATGGGTAAAATGGGGCTGCCCCTGCCCACCCCTATTTTTCCCTCATTTTTTTATTTCTTTGAAAAATAAAAATTTATATATTCATCACTATATCCCTCTAACATTCTATTAAAATTTTATCAGAAACACAGACTCCTAGGCCCTCCATCCAGACGTCATTTTTTTAACGGTCGTAGGATTTTTTAAATCGACCCTGTTTGGATGGAGGCCGTAGGAGTCTCTGTTTCTGACGAAATTTTAATAGAATGTTAGAGTGATATAATGATGAATTTATAAATTTTTATTTTCCAAAAAAATAAAAAAATGAGGGGAAAATAGGGGTGAGAGTAGCCAAGTTGGCTACTCCCATGGGGCAATCCTATTTAACCCTATATATATATATATATAGGGTAGGGAGTATGCACCCAGGTGCATGTAATTCTACATGCACCCGGTCCTATAACTCCCAAATTTTTTACTTTTCCAAAAAATACCGCCATGTATATTCATCTATATATCCCTCTTATATGTCATTCCAATTTCATCAGAAACAAAGACCCCTACATCCTCCATCTAGAACACATTATTTTAACGGTCTAAGAATTACTGTAATCGACATGTTCTGGATGGAGGACGTAGGGGTCTCTGTTTCTGACGAAATTGGAATGACATGCAGGAGGGATATATAGATGAATATACATGGCGGTATTTTTCGGAAAAGTAAAAAAATTTGAGAGTTATAGGCCCGGGTGCATGTAGAATTACATGCACCTGGGTGCATACTCCCTATCCTCATACATACATACATACATACATACATACATATATATATATATGGGTTAAATGAGGCTTCTCCCTGATTGTAGCCAATTGGCTACTCCCACCCCTATTTTTCTCCTATTTTTTATGTTTTTTTTGAAAAATAAAAATATGTATATTCATTACTATATCCCCCTAACATGTCATTCCAATTTCGTCAAAAGCAGAGACTTTTATACCCTCCATCTGAAGGGGGTCAATTTCAACAATTCTGAGACCGTTAAAATTTGACAGTCTTGATGGAGGGGATAGAAGTCTCGAATTGAGTCGAATTTTTAATGATACCATGATGACATATTGTGATCTAAATTCCAATAGGGTTCAGTTAATAAAAATAAGAAAAATACAGAGAAAAATAGAAGGGAGCACGTAAGTTAGCTACAACCCGGGAGCATACTCCTTTTTCCCTATATATATATATATATATATATATATATATATATATGAGGAAAATGGGGCTGCCCCCTAGGGGGAGCTAACTTAGCTCCCCCCGCCCTATTTTCTTCAATTTTTTTTATTTTTTTTGAAAATTTTTTCCGTGAATATTCATCACTATATCCCTATATTATGTCATAAAAATTTCGTGTGAAACAGAGACTCCTACGGCCTCCATCCAGACAGTCATTTTTTTAACGGTAACAGGATTTTTTAAATCGACCCCGTTTGGATGGAGGTCGTACGAGTCTCTGTTTCGAATGAAATTTGAATGACATAATATAGGGATTTAATAATGAATTTACACGGTTTTAGATTTCAAAAAAAATAAAAAAATTTTGTGAAAAAATGGCGGGGGAGCTAAGTTAGCTCCCCCTAGGGGGCATACACATTTTACCCTATATATATATATATATGAGATTAATGGGGCTGCCCCTTTGGGGCAGCCAACATGGCTGCCCCCGCACCATTTTCAGTGCTTTATTTATTTATTTTTGAAAAATATCGTCATCTATATTCATCCCTATATCCCTCATATATGTCATTCGAATTTTGTTAGAAACAGAGACTCCTACGACCTCCATCCAGACAGTCATTTTTAAACGGTAACAGGATTTTTTAAATCGACAACATCTAGATGGAGGCTGTAGGAGTCTCTGTTTCTGACGAAATTCGAATGACATATAGGGGGATAGATGAAGCCATTGTTGGCTGCCCCAAGGGGGCAGCCTCATCTCTCTCTCTCTCTCTCTCTCTCTCTCTCTCTCTCTCTCTCTATATATATATATATATATATATGGGTTAAATGGGGTTGCCCCCTGGGAGTAGCCAACTTGGTTACTCTCACCCCTATTTTTTCCTCATTTTTTTATTTTTTGGAAAATAAAATTTTGTAAATTCATCATTATATCCTTCTTTCATTCTATTAAAATTTCGTCAGAAATAGAGACTCCTACGGCCTCCATCCAAACAGGGTCGATTTAAAAAATCCTGCGACCGTTAAAAAATGACGTCTGGATGGAGGGCCTAGGAGTCTCTGTTTCTGACGAAATTTTAATAGAACGTTAGAGGGATATAGTGATGAATATACATATTTTTATTTTCCAAAGAAATAAAAAAATGAGAGAAAAATAGAGGTGGGAGTAGCCAAGTTGGCTTCTCTCTCTCTCTCTCTCTCTCTCTCTCTCTCTCTATATATATATATATATAGATAGATAGACACACACACACATACAAGGATAAGCACATCAAACTTTAGTTGCATATAGTGGGCTTGGGGTGGGTGCCTGAAACATGGTCTTGAAAGAGGAGCGAGTAAATAACAACGTCCAACCCCAAAATAGTGGGGACCCATCTACATAGAAAATGGACCGGATTAGCTTCGGATCCAAAGTTTGTGGGCTGCACCAATTAGACATTTATTTTTAGGTAAGAGGAACTATTTCAGCCAACACGATCCCCAAGCTGACCTCCGTATCCGTCTTATGGTTTGGTGGTAAAAGTAAGGTGGTAAAAGTAAGGAGTTTCCACTTTAAAGATTAGGGTTCAACCCACCCCTTCTTCCCTTATCACTAAAAAACTGACCGAATTCAAAGAGTGGTTTGGTGGCAGTGCAGTGTGCCTCCACTTTAAAGGACTCGAGTTCGAATTCCAGTGAAGACGTTCCGGACTCCCGAAATTACGGAACCTACTATTAAAACAACTGACCCCCCAATGGTAAATTTTCCCTATGGCACATGAGAAAAGTACGAAACTTCCAATAACTACTAGTAACAACCTAACATCCTCCCTAGGGTTGAGCAGTATACCAACCATCTAAAGAACTAGGGTTCAAACCATCCAAAGGATCGTGGTTCAAGTCACCCCTCCCTTGTTAAAGTTTTAGCCCTGTCACATCTTTTTATCTCTCTACCATATAAATAAGATGTTAGAAACATTAACGAGAGATAAACCTTGTTTCTCTTATATCCAACCTTACAGGATTAAGGTAGGATCGTTCCGTCTATGGGGAGACTAATTGATATTCTGAGATTGTTTGTTTATTTGCAGAAAATTTTCTTCTCATCTCGGAACAAAATGACTTTGTTACATGATAAGCTATCGTAAGATAAGGGATCACAATAAATTCTCAATAGAATTACTACAACAAACTTTAATTCATGTTTTTTTACTTCGTGTAATGTGCATAATTATATCTCTATAATATACAAGAGACGTGTGAGAGTTTCAATAGCAATATGAAAATACCATAGTTCATCAAAGTGTTTTGATTTTTAATATTTGCTCTAGTATATATAATAACAAAGAGTACATGAAATACCCAACAAATTTGTATTGTAAGGTAGATTTTTGAATTGTATAGATGAGTAAATAGAGTGTACTTTGAATATTATTGAGTTGAGATCTTAGTATATTTAATTATACAAGTTGGAAATATTGATCGCACGCACATAGTTGTGTATATAATACTAATCATATGCATTAAAAATCAACATTCTGATTAATAAGATATTGTGCGACTGATATTCAGACATATATGTAATATAAAGCTAAATAGAATGTACCTCAAATATGCCGATAAGGAAACAGATGGGTATACGATGGTTCGGCATCTCGGGATTGCTAGTTGGACTAGTGCATGATGTTCAGAACAAATGCTTCTTCCACAACAATAATACCATGTAATTCCTACAGTGTCAAATTCAAATATTCTCTCGATCGCGACTAATCGATCATAAATCCATAGTAGTGATTTTTGATATGCTAGAAGAGGGTCTGGCAATCCCTTCACATCCCTCGCAACCTTGTTGCTCACCCCCACATCAATATGACACAATTTGATCAAATAAAGGATATGGAATAATGTGGGATAACAAATAAGGGACGATTATCCCTTATTCTTGAGCGCTTGGTTTGAAGGTTAAGTGTTGGGTGAGATCCCATCTATACGAGAACTCAATGCTTAATAGGGCATCGCTTGGTCTTTATAGTAATTGTTTCCAAATAGATAAGGAAATCAATTACTTTTTTGAAAGAGGAGTGCATTAACCATTATCTTATGCTATTGTTGGATTTTATTTGTGGTTGTAGTTGTCCTAGATTTGACTAATTGAGCATGATCCTCCTATGAATTTTGTGGTCTCTGGAACTCGATATTCCTATTAAGTGATATCAGAGCCAAGCCTAAATGCGACCAAATACAAATTATAGAAACTAGGATGGAAGAATTCCTATATATAAAAGTAGTGTATTTTCTGGTTTTGGTTGCTTAGAAAGTTGAATGGGAGTTTCGAACACGAACATGTTTGTGTATTTTATCCGACAATTTGTGGACAAGAACATATATAATCATATTTGAAATTAGGCTCGTTGATATATACTTTGGTCCAAGTTGGAGAACATGTATATTGTAGAGGTTTTTTAGATTATCTAAACAAATTTGAAGGTATTATTAGTTTGCTTTTCAACAAGGGAATAAAAGTAAAAAATGAAGTTGTATGCATGCTCCTCATTGTTACTTTTTAAGATAGTTGGGAGACATTTTTAATTGAGGATGGGGAGACTGCTTTATAGAGCATTTTCTCCCAAATTTTTTTATTTTTTAGGAAAATCCGTCATGTATTTTCATCACTATATCTCTCTAATATGTTATTCCGATTTCATAAAAAAACATAGACTCTTGTGTCATCCATATAGAACAGATCAATTATGGTAAATCTAAGACTATTAAAATGACAAGTTCTAGATGGAGGGCATAGGAGTCTCTGTTTCTGAAGAAATTGGAATGACATATTCAAGGGATATAGTAATGAAAATATATAGTGGAATTTCTCAAAAAAATGAGGGAAAATTCTCCGTGGAGCAGCCAACTTAGTTGCTCCATAGACCAGCTTCCCTTTTCTCTTTTTAACATATATCATCAACTCCACACACGATAAAGTTGTCATATTGAAGACTATCAAGGTTGGTATTTGAAAAAAAAGAGATAGGAAGAAAATCTCAATATTATTTGTCACAGTCAAAGGTTTTGGTCATAGAAAATACCAAATAGCTAAATTCAAAAATGATAAAGGAAGATACCAAATCAAAGGTAAGTCCAAATCTTTTTGGAAAGAGTTTAAGTATCAACATTACAAGAAAAAATATAAGTAAATATTGTTTCCAACTCAAAAGAGAGAAAAGAGGGAAGAAGCAACAAAATAATGATAGGGGTGACAATGTTACATGTGAGCTCATGGTGAACCATTATGCAACAAAAAATATTGCAGATCACTCCTTAACCTAGAATGAAGAATAACTTAGTTTGCAGAATAGGTATTATATGTGCGATTAGACTTATGTACCATATCCATCTTGATATCATACAGTTCTTGATCCAAAGGTTGTATCATAAAGGTTAATGCAAAGTTGAATAACTAAAGGTTTATATCGATGACTTACCCGTGCGGTCAAAGTGATTATCAAGAAAGGTTTTCCAGTTGGAGAAGGATGTGACAATTTTTCTCCTAAAGGTTGACATTCGATCAACTTCTTGATGCATGTCTTCTGCATAGTAATAGAGATTCAGAAGTGTCGGAACCCATTTCAACCACTACATTTTATCCTCTAGCGAGTTTCTTCAACCGAAAAGTGATGTCTGTCAAGGTGACCCCATTTTGCCATTACTTTTTGTCTATTCCCTTTCGGTGTTGGAAGCAATATTATCCAAACTAGCGGATCCGAGGAAATGCAAGGGCTTCTTCAAGAAGGGAATGGATGCAATGGTAACTAATGTTCTGTTCGCAAATGACTTGTTAATCTTTCTAGAATATAAAGAGAAAAATAAAGTTGCTTTTTATGGTATGAACCTCACCCCAACTGACCAACTACAAATTAAGACTATTCTGGGTTGGCAAGAGGGTTCATTCCCAATTAGTTATCTAAGATTTCATCTCACAAAGAAAATTTTATTAGCGAAGGACTTGTCGACTATCATATCTAAATTTTCTTATAAGATTAAGGGTGGAAAGCAAAAGTTCTCCCACTCTCCACAAAAATAGCTCAACTCTATTCTTTGCTTACCTCATTGATTACCTACATCTTGTCTTATCTCATGATCCCTAATGGAATTTTTGGTAAATAGATAAATCCGCAACACAACGAACAAAGTTCAAACAAAGGTTGCTTGTCCAAAATTTCCCATCCTAAGGCTAATGATCTCTAGGGTATCATTAACCTAAGACTTTTTAACAATGCCCTCCTATACAGGTTAGCCATTAATATTGTGGAACATAAGAAACCTTGGATCTCAACAATTGTGAGCGCGATTTGCCATCATGGGTTGCTTGTAATAGATTAAAAGCCACTCATTCCTTGGTTCGGAAAGATCATATACATGGGTCAGCTCAATTGCATCAATTCTTAGCAAAAAACATTCATTAGTAAGGTGAAATTAACTTTGGTTAGAGCTCATTAATGGAAAATGACCGTTACGAATTGCCTGTTGTATTAAGAATTGTAAATAGATTTTAATTGGAAAATCTATGTAGTTACAATTGAAGTTAATTTGACTTCAATTGGGAAATCAAATGGCTTGGAGGGGAAGTTGAGAATTCCCAAATTTGAAACATGAAAAAGTTTGGGTGGAAGTTTAGTACCATACCTTGAAGCTCTAAACTTTTGGTGGACTTATATATAAGTTCACACCCCAAGCTCGTGTAGCAATAGTAGAGAGGAGAAATGGAGGACCACACAAATGCGCTTTGCTCCGTCTCCATCTCGGGCTTGGAAGAGTCAATTCGGATCTCGATACTTTTGCTGCAGGTTTCATTTGGTAAGTTGATTAAATTAGTCACACGATTAATTAGGTAAATCGACTAAAATGAGAATTCGACTCGCCATTATGGAAACGATTCTGGACGGGATTTCTGGATCCGAAATGACGTGCCCATTGAGGGGCATTTTCGAAAATTGAATGGCAGCGCGATAGGGCACGCGACCGTGTATATATCCCTTCCCCCACATCGTATTTTCTACACACTCGTTCACGCCGTCTCTGTTTGTGTTCTGGTTCTTCCCCTCGCGGACGAACACCCTCTCTTTCTCCCGGTTGCAGTTCTCTGAGGTACACTCGAGGACGATCTCGTCGGTGTGCGTAGACGAAGATCGTGTGTCATCGTATCTTAGGAGCGGATCGCCAGTACCCTACGCACCAGTATTGTGGGGGCGATATCCTCTCTAAGGACATTCTATTTAATTGACGTTTCAGTGATTTCTAACCTTATTCTTCTTTTGATTTGTCTGCCGCAATATCTTTATTGCTTTACTTCTCTGGATCATGCCATAATACTTGTTTCCGTTTACTTAATCTGTTTATATTTGCATGTTGTAATCGGATAATGAATGGGAAACACATGATTAACATGATATTAATCGTTATTGTTTCTCTGTCAATTCATTTGGATCTGTTATATTACTGTTTAATGTATGCACTGGTAATCATGTTTTCAACAATCTTAAAGAGGATATCATGAATCAGATTTAAAATCATGTCGGAAACGATGTTTAAATCGAGGGTAGATATGATGGGTATGCCTGAAAAATCTGCGGTCAGAATTTCAAGCGTTGGCAACAACGCATGAAGATCTGGTTAACTACCATAGGATTATCTCTACGCTTGAAACTGATTGTCCTACTGTGAAAACAAAAAACCCCACACCGGATAGTCATAATGCGCAATCCGTGTGGAAGGAACGAGATCGTATATGTCATGGTTGCATCTTGTTTGCCCGGTCCAACATGTTGTTTGACGTGTACTGTTCGTCCACGCAGACTGCGAAGGGGTTATGGAAGATTTGGATCGGAAGTGTAACACCGAAGACCTAGGTATTGAGAAATACTCCGTGACCAAGTTTTTGAAGTTTTCCATGGTCGAAGGGAAGTCGATTTCTGAACAGGCACACGTTTTTACTCATGCTCCATGGTTTAGAAGATGCTGAAATGAAACTTCCAGAGAAGTTTCAGGTCATATGCATCATAGAAAAATTCTCCAAGTCGTGGGAATACTTCGGTATGACTCAGAAACACGAGAAGGGGAAATTTTCTATGAATGACTTGATGGTGGCAATTGCCATAGAGGAGGAACACAGGAAACAAAAGCATGTGCTTCATGTCGATATTCAGGCTAAAGTCAATTTCATGACCTCGAAGGATAAAGATGAGAAGGGAAATGGTGATAATAACAATAAAATGAAATCAAAGGATAAGATCCTGAAAAAGACAAAGAATAAACCATGATGGAACTGTAATCAGGTTGGCCATTGGAAGAAGGAATGCCCGTCCTTAAAGGCTCAACCTAAGGCTGCAACCGGGAGTCCACAAGTGAATATGATCACTATGGGACGCGGGCCTAGCGAGGAGTATGTCTCTGTAAAACCTGAACTATATCATATCCATGATACAAATGAGTGGCTCGTGGATACGGGAGCCAATGTAAATATTTGTTCTGACAGAACGTTGTTTTCTTCTTATCAGACTCGTAATAGTGGGACTATGAAGATGGGGAATGATTCTGCAGCCAGGGTGTTAGGGTCAGGACAAGTCAACTTGAGGTTCTCCTCTGGATGTGTCTGGACATTGCACAGGGTGCTACATGTTTCTGACATCTAGAAGAATTTTTATCTAGCTCTATCTTAGTTAGAAATGATTTTGAATTGAACTTTAAATGTAATAAAGTTATCATTCTGAGACATGACATTTTTTACGGAAAAGACTATTTGGCAGATTTTGATTTGTTATTTAGAATTAGATGTGATTAAGTAAACATTAATGAAAAGAATGTTTTAAGTTCTGAATGTTCTAATTCCGTGTCTCATGTTGTGAATAATTTAGAATCTTGTGATCTGTGGCATGTTAGATTGGGACATGTAAACTTAAATTCAATTAAGAGAATGACGAATTTAGACTTGATCCCTAAACACACTATTGATAAAACTCAAAAGTGTGAAATATGTGTGCAAGCTAAGACACCTAGGAAGTCTTTTCAGTCTGTCTCCAGAGATAGTGAGATCTTGGATCTAGTGCACACAAATATTTGTGAGTTTAATAGTATGTTGATCTCAGACAATAAGAAATACTTTATCACCTTTATATATGATGGCAGTAGATACTGCTATGTATATCTAATGAAAACCAAGGATGAAGCTTCAGAGAAATTTCTTATATTTAAGAATGAGGTTGAGATACAAATAGGAAAAGTGCTTAAACGCCTTAGGTCAGATAGAGGGGGTGAATATACCTCTAACTTATTTGATGAACAATGCAAATCGCTTGGCATAGTTCTTGAAGTTACGGCCCCATATTCACCGCAATCAAATGGGATAGTAGAACGGAAAAATAGAACCTTAATTGACATGATCAATGCTCTCCTACAGAGTTCTAGACTTCCAACCTATATGTGGGGAGAAGCCTTGAATACAGCTTATCATATTCTGAAAAGGGTTCCTCCAAGGCATATGGAAAAGTATCCTTTTGAACTTTGGAGAAATAGGAAATCAAGTTTAAGATATCTCAAAGTGTGGGGTTGTCTCGCTAAAGTTTTAGTTCCAGAGCACAAGAGAAAGAAACTTGGTCCTAAAACTGTTGATGCGGTCTTCTTAGGTTATTTGAAAAATAGTTATGCATATAGGTTCTTGGTAATTCGGTCCGCGATACCGAGCATAGAAGTCAACACCATTGTTGAACTCCGTGATGCTACCTTCTTTGAGGATGTCTTCCCATTGAAGACTGGGATTCCTCACAATCTAACCATTGGTGATGCCTCCACATCAGGATTTATTCCAGATCAATTGGAAAGGATAACGAATGTGGGGGTTGAGACTCAACCTGAACCCAATGACCTTTCAAAATAGGTTGAGACAAGGAGGAGTAAACGACCTCGGATAGCCAAGGATCTGGGTAGAGACTTTGTTGTCTAATAGATCGAGGGTGATCCACCAAGTTACAAGGAAGACATGGCTTCATCTGAAGCAAAACATTGGAAGGAAGCCATCAAATCTGAGATGGATTCCATTATGGCTAATGGAACTTGGGAGTTGATTGATTTACCCAAAGGATGCTCTACCATTTGATGCAAGTGGGTGTTTAAGAGAAAGCTTAGGCCTGATGGATCAATTGAAAAGTATAAAGCCAGATTAGTTGCAAAGGACTTTAGGCAAAAGGAAGATATCGATTATTTTGATACCTACTCCCTTGTCATTAGGATGACTACAATCCGGATGCTCATAGAATTGGCTTATGTATATGATCTTTTATCCACCAGATGGATGTGAAGATCGCCTTCTTGCATGGCGATCTTGAGGAAGAGATCTATATGGATCAACCTGATGGACTTGTAACTCCTGAGAATGTGGGAAAGGTTTGCAAGCTTGTCAAATCCCTTTACAGATTGAAACAAGCACCAAAGCAGTGGCATGAAAAATTTGACAAAAATATTTTGTCATATGACTTTAAGGTTCATGAATCAGATAAGTGTATCTATTCCAAGGTGAAAGGTGATGAGTGTATTGTCTTGTGCATGCATGTTGATGACATATTGTTGTTCGGATCATATATGAGGATTATTAATGAGACTAAGACATTCTTAAGTAGCAAGTTTGAGATGAAGGACATGGGTGTTGTTGATATGATCTTGGATCTCAAACTGACAAGGTCAGCTGATGGGATTGTGGTTTCTCAATCTCACTATATTGAGAAGGTACTTGAAAAATTTGGATATCAAGATTGTAAAGCTGTAAGCACTCCTTTTGATTCATCCAAAACATTGTTTAAGAATAAAAGTGGAGTACCTGTAGCTCAGCTAAGGTATTCACAAGTGATAGGAAGTTTAATGTATCTTGTAAATTGCACGAGACCTGATATTTCATTCTCGATTGCAAAGCTGAGTAGATACATTAGCTGTCCTGATCGTACTCACTGGGAGGATCTGGATCGAGTACTAAAGTACTTAAAGGGAACTATTTCCCTTAGTTTGCATTATGGTCATCCATCTGCATTAAAAGGATATAGTGATGTAAGATGGATGGGAAAAATAGAGGAGTTTGGGGGTTACACCAACTCACTCCATCCCAATAACCAAACAGACTCCAAGAGTTTCTTAAGATTCTTACACAAGACACCCTCGATAAGTTGAACATTTCCCCTGTCAATATATGCCATTTGTGCAAGACTGAATGTGAAAGTTACTTACGTCTATTTAGCGGATGCAAGACGACTGGATCTATCATCACATTCTATGGCCTTGAATCTAAATTCTTAACCGCCTTGGATCAGTTAAATTCTCCAAGTGCCATTAAAAAGGACGGTGCGACTTGGAATTTCCTTGCCATTAAGGCCTCTCTTTGATGGGCAATCTGGAAAGTGCCTCGTAAATATGCTTTCAATGACGTCCCGTTAGATCAAAACCGACTCATCAAAGAGGTTTTTCTTTGATTAGTTGGTCAGAAGCTAATAGTTGGTTCTCATTACTTGAAAAAGTAGTTGTCCGGTGGTAGAGTAGTGTGTCTCCACTTTAAAAAACCTGAGTTCGAATCTCAGTGAGGATGTTTCGGATCTTCGAAATTACCGGACTTACTATTAAAAAAATTAACCAAACTAAAGCAACTACCTTTGAAAATACCATCTTCAATGGGGATTATAATATCTAGGCATGGTTTAACATATCAGAGCTCTCTAATGCAGGCCAAGTAAAGTTCGTCCATCACAGTATTCCTTATTTGTAAAATTTAATGCAGGAAGAAAACTAAAAGATGCAATTCTCAATGTCAAAGTCCCATTAACAAATCGCTGTTTTATATCTTAGCAATTTGAACAGGCAGCATGTTCTAAAAAAAATCTTTG
Organism: Ottelia alismoides; assembly: GCA_037367405.1. NCBI lineage: Eukaryota > Viridiplantae > Streptophyta > Magnoliopsida > Alismatales > Hydrocharitaceae > Ottelia > Ottelia alismoides. The sequence continues at coordinate 257,827 of JAZKJV010004305.1, read as the reverse complement.
CAGTTAATAATACGAGTTCGTAATGAAAACATATCAACACGTCGTTATTGTAATGGACTGCACATTTTAAACAAAGGAATCGGGTTGTTTATTCCTCGGAATATGAATCGTTGCTGGTCACGATACACAGGAGGAAGCCCACTAACAACAAATGTCAATGGGTATCATAATTAAGTCATCATTGGGTTGACTTTATCGCATAATTAATAGAAAAAAACATATGTTTCATCTAAACGCGAAGGGTCAAGGCAATGGTTTCCGAGGGCAAGCCCAAGATTGCATGCTTGTTTACAACTTATACTTTCGACGTGCTTACAACAGTACTTATGGTCCGGATTTAATAATATCGGATTCGAGCAAAGTCATCATCACGCGCTTCTTAGTAATCTCTTCTTCTCTGTTGAAGACACCCGTGCCTTCTTCTCAATAAATATTAACGTTGAGGTAGCTGTGTCTGTGGAGATGGCATTATTATTTGCAAAATCGGAGGGGAGGGAAGATATATATATTATTAGAGACTTAGATGATATATCTTAATCATAAAACGCTTTGACTCCGTGATTGGATGTCTCGAACAAACCCATGCAAATTAAGGTCCTTCAAATGGACTACTCAATGACTCGGTACTCTACGCTTGGATCTCGAGGATCTCTGTGTGACCTTATTGACGATGGGTGGTGTGGGTACCTCATCAACATCCTCAGCATCATTATTCTCTTCTTAATTTTGTCCGACCTGCTCATCCCCGGTCTCTTGAGTTCCCATCGTAACACATTATGAGCATGCATACCTTCCTATTGCGGTGCCCTCCCCGATAATGTAGGACACTTCCTCAAAGTAAATGCAGGGGTGACTTTTGTACTTGCAGTATGAATGCCCTACCTGAGATATGTATCATTACTAATACGCATTGATGAATAACAAATTGTAGTATGTTACATAAACTGCAAAGTAAGTCATACCTCAAACCAAGCCATCTCATTCCGGGCATCTGATGGTAGGCCATGTTATCCCATCCCCAATTGAACTTTGTTTCGTAGTACAAATAGGCAACATGTTCTTTTTGAAGATCTTCCAACGTGACTGGAGGTGATCCTTTATGTAGTGAAGACCTACTTGCTCATTAAATTGACTCAAGATGCCATTCCAACCGACAGTGGTGGACTTCTCACACCAGCAGTTTTGATCACGGGCCTCCAGCATACAAAGAATCAAAACCCTATCCTACAATAGTGTCCAAATCGACATTTTACATGAGTTTCTCGTATCATCTCCACCCCTTGTTTAACTCGTTTTTGGCCGGTCTGCTAATCTGATAGATCAGATAGTAGTTTTTGCGTGACCAGACTCAAAATATGAATTAATCGACAACTAACCCATAATAAGAAATAAGCAATCAATGTGAAGTGAGTTAAAATTTATTTTATTAAAACTCTACCAAATATGTGAAAAATGACAAGCAGTAGAGAGTATCGAACACATCGAACAAACTATATAGATTGAGAAATTAAAATTTAATTATTGCTACCTAATTTTATTTTCTTATTGATTTTCTTTTCAAGATTTTTGTTTTTATAATTTTTGTGGGTTTTTAATTAAATTTAATTTTTATGGGTTTTTAATTATTTTATATTTTTATATTCAAAATTTTAGATTATATATTTTCTCTCTATTTTGTAAATTTTTTATTTCTTTTTTATTTTTAAAATAAGATATATAATTATATATAATAATAATGATATTAAAAATATTATAAGGAATATACATAGTATACATAGACAATTATATTTTTAAATATATCAAATATATTCAAATTACAATAAATATTTTTTTGTGATTTTATACTTTGCTCTATTTTGATTATTTTTATAGCATTTTTAATATTTTTATGAAATTTTAAAGTAATAAAATATAGAAAATAGTGACTAGGTTAAATATCTAAAATATTTTAGGATTTAATAATTATAAATCAATCCAAAAAAACAAAAAATATTTGTGTATATAGAGTATATAATAAATAAAATTCATAAATGAAGACACGTGTGGATTTTTTAAGAATTTTTACCTAATTTTCATAAGGTTTTAGGTTTTTACAATTTTTAAGCGTTATATTTCATATTTTTAGGGATTTTTGGGTATGTGGTTGAATATAATATATACAATATATTTTTTGGGAATTTATGGGCAATTTTTTATGGGTTTTAATATTTATACAAGGAATAAAAGCTTCTTTTTTTATTCTCAACCTCCATTTCACCTCATTCTGCCAAATCACACCCTCGAACCCATCATTTCTTTGCCTTTGACCTAACAATGCAGTTCTATATGGTAGAAAGCCTTATTAAGGTGATTTTGACTTCAAGACTTATCTAAGCTCCAAGGATCCTACATTGAGCTCATGACCCCTTCTGAGCGCCTTAGTAGTTGCGGAACCCCAGGCGTCGATTGAAGAACTCAACAGCGTCAACAGTCATTGGAGCAAGGAGATCTTGCCAGAAGAAGCTCGCCCAGGCAGAGCTTCTTCCCTATTCCTCCAGCCATCTCCTCTATCGTTAGATCAACCGCTTCATCCAGAATGTACATCCACCGTTAGATCGTGAGCGCCATCGACCATTGGATCCCTGGTAAGATTTTATCTCCATAATTGATTGACGAAGTGTCATCGGGCATCCTGAGGTAGCCATGTGTCAAGTTAAATCACCTCTGTCGTTAAATCATGCCTCGGGGGGTAATTTTGCCCGATACCCATCTGCTTTTGTATTTTAATCCGTAAACTTTCTTCTGTAGTACAAAATATTTTGTAATATTTGCATCAAATCCCCCTCACTTATTTTATTTACATTTGATTCCTACCTATGTCACTTCATGTGTGCATATATGTGAGGTGTCTGGACATTTCGTAGAGGACTCCATGCGGGTGTTTGTTATTATTTAGCCTAAGGAATATTTATTTGGGTGTTATATTTTGTGCTTAAATTGCAACCAAGCCCTATAACTTTTTAATATAGCAAATATACCCCTATTAGGCCTATTTAATTGAATATTTATGAGATTTTTACACAGAGACCCTTGGATTTTATAATTGTATTTTGGAATGCATCATATGTTTATTTAAATTACATTTAGATCCCTGCTAGAACATTAATTTCTATTTTTTGTATTTTGATTTTTAAAAATATCATTTTGCATCCAAAAATTATAGAAAAAGTATTTTAAGTTCATGGACTTCAATTAACTTCCATATATTTTTCGCATGGCAATTAATGTTATTTTCATATTTCTAAAAATACAAAAAATAGTGATTTTTTTATATTAGCATTTAAAAATATAAAAAATTGATAAAAATGTTTGGAAAAATTCTTAAAAAATTATAGTTTATGTATTATTATATTTTGCAACTTCAAACTAAAAATCGTTAAAAATTATAAAAGAAAAACATTTAAAACTGAAAACACCAAAAACTTATAAAATTTATTAAAAATTTAAAATCCAAAAACATTAGTTTCTATTTTTAATGTTTTTCTACATTATATATAATATATTAAGAATAATTTTGGAAAATTTAAAAGTATTTATCTATTTTAAAATTCTACAATAATCGATGTTATTATTAGCCACTATTTTGACATTTTCGTTCAATTAAAAATACAAAATTTATCAAATAAATTTATAAAATAGAAAAATAGAGAAAATACTAAAAAGTCAAAAACAATTTATTTTATCATTTTTGACTATTTATAGTTGTATTTATAAATATATTACCTTATATAACTTATATATATTATTACTCTATATATTACTTATTATTATTATTGATATCTATAAATACCTTAATTATTTAGAAACCCTTAAAAATAAAAGGATGGTGCTTTAGGGTATTTTTTTATATATATTATATATTTATACTCTATACAACTATTATATTATATAGAGTATCTATATATATTACATATGCATTAAAAGAAAATAAAAATAGGAAAATATTAATAAAAAGAAACTTAAAAAATATAAAATTAGAAATAATATATATTAAAACCTATAAAAAATATTAAATATTTAAAAAACTAGAAAAATAAAAATCCCTAGAAAACACACAATCATATTTGTTTATTTTTTAATCAATTTTTATGGCTATCCATGTTGCTCCTTTGTGGTTAGACCCCTACACTTGCATACTATACATATCATTTTATTGGGTATAATAAATTTTAGCTCATCATTATTCATTGCTTGCGCATTATTGTGGGTTACTTGTTGATTGACATGCTTGAGTTGGATGGTGAGTGTCGTAAGAGTGGTCAATGCAACGATTGTCAAATCTGATTTGTCGGACACGTAGTCCCTCCAAGATCAGACGTTAGACACTCCAATTTTTGCATCCATCAAGTGGTGCCATCGTTGGGGAGTAATGCAGAAGATAGATTTTGTGTTGATTTTTCTTTCAAGATTTTCTTTTTTATTTTTTATGTTATTGATATATAATAGTTTATCGATGTAATCCATTTTCTTTGCTAAATTTCTTGTGAGGGACTACGCGACGAAGGTGACTTCTTAGAGATTTATACACTCCAGCTGCGAGGAGATTCTCTTCTTCCTTTGACTCAATTGGAGAGAGAGAGAGAGAAAGAGAGAGGCAGAGTAGAAATTAGCATAGTATCTTTATTTTATTTTTACGAGAGTGATAATAATTTTATTTACAATTATTAATTTGTAATAATACAGTGGACACTTGAACATTCGGGCCTATTTTACCAAGTGATTGTCCACTCGAGTGCTCACCGTATTTTCTCGTTGTTTTCACCACCTTCTTCAGTTTTGTTCTCCCTATTTTCCCTTTATTTTATTTTGTTTCCTACGATTTATTCTTTCTGCCTTTATTTTTATTTATTTTCTGCGATTGATCCCATAACTTTTCAGGGTCGCTTGATAGAGTAAGCTAGGTCCACACATCTAATGTCTGCATGTTCCTATAGTCTACGTTTGGATCTAGATCAAACTTAATTTTATGCTTCACGCTTATAGCAATTCCTGCTTAGGATGATTTCAACTTCTTACAACTCATATAGAATAGGTTTAAATTATTATCTTACGTACTGCATGGAGAGAGGTGAGAATCACTATAAGTCTTCTATCTGAGCATCCATCATCTTGGCACTAGAGTGAGATTTCCATCCTAGTATCACCTTGCATTGCTTTGCTACTATCTTCCTCTAGTTTAGAGCACTTAGTATTAAAAGAAAATTCAAGAAAATCATTATATTATTATTGAAAAATACTCAAAAAAAAGTGAAAACCTAAAATTATAACAAGGGGATTGCTAAATAAACTTTGACCCTAATTAAAACCCTTAACGAACATCATTGTTTGGGGTTCACAAATCCCTCATTGTATTCAGATACGTTCTAGACAAAGTGAGCCACGACCCCTTAAGGAATTGGGCCAAAAAAACTCGATTTGTGGATGTCTTAATTATCATCTAGATCGATAAAGTATTGGCACTTCTATCGTACGTAGACGAGTAAGGTCTTATTGATGACGGTGCTCCCACCTTGCGTAGAGCATCCAACTTGGTCTGACGTATTGAGCATAGGCCACACCCTCACGAGTGTGTCGGTCTCATCGTCCTACATCCGAGTACCTCATTTTTTAGGGAAGTAGTGATTCTGCCTATCGGCTTCCTCTCTTCTTCTTTGGTTAAGTAGCCCCCCAGGACCGATATTGAGGATCTCAAAAAGTGCACATGACATGATACAAAGGAGGTGGAACATGTATAGAGATACTTTCCTAGTAGTACACGCTCTCCTCTGGGCTAGTCGTTAAGGACTTGTTATAAATTTTCCTGAATCAACAATGCTAAAACTGAAAAGACAAAAATAGTTGAACCTTCACGACTTCTTAAGCGTTGAGTTGGTGAATCCAATTTTGTTGGTGTTTGTTTGGATCTATACTAGGATTCAAAGATCAGTCTTGCACATTTGTGCCATTTTGCTTTCTTCTATTTGCATTCCTCATTGACCCTCACTCATCTTGAGCCTTCTACTATTTTACACTCTTTTTATTTCTTGTTTATCATTATATCTTTCATCCTTCCTAGATCTTCCTTTTTCCTTCGAGATGTCGACTGCTGGATGGTTTAGTCGGGACTCCACCGACACCCACATCTATTCCATGTGTTGGACCATTCCAATAATTTGGGGGCGATCCCCAAGTGATTTGTTTGGACTTTACGGACCATCCTCGGGGCTCCCTGCTTCTTCTGCCTTGCACAGATCGAGAAAAATCTCTCTCGAGTTCTGCCCTTTTTGAATGGAGACTAATTTTACTCCTTATACTTCTCCATCATTAATAAAATTCAGAATTGACTCTATTTTCGAATTTTTCTCTACATCCCGTGCTTGCATGCAGACTGGTCGGGGTATTTTCCCAATTACAGATCAGAACCTCAATCTAGAGCCTAAGTCCTCACAATCAGATTCAGAGATGGCTCCTACAATTAGAGGAAAGTGGTCACGACTTCTTAGCACCGAGAAGTACACAATGAAGGATATAGTAGATCCTCAAGCGCATCATGGAAGCGTGAGCGTCGTATCGAATACGACGAGGAGCGATTAGTCGCACTAGTTGCTCGATGCAGCGGAATTTAAAAAAAATCATACGACGAAACCACATGATCCAAGAACACTTCTCGGATCGTTTCGTCTAAACCACAAACAAGTAATAGGATTACCTCTTGAAGCGTGGTTGCGATCGAGTCTCTAAACGAAGAGACCTCCTGTCTCAAGTCCGATCCGACAGAGGAGACGCTTGCGAGCACGGGGATGAACCGCGTGCTTCTCGCAATCCATGTTGATGATCCAAGCGATGGATCTCTTGATCTCAACACACGAGATCCTACGTCTTCTTCACGAGCGAGGCGCACCGAAGTAGACGAAGATCCACGAGCAGACGATCGGGCAGCATAACGACGACGTTGCGGCAATGAAGAACTTCTCTCTAGGTCATCCATGGTGGATGACCATGAGAGGAAGAGAAATGGCGTGTAGAGAGAAAGAGAGAGAGAGAGAGAGAGATGCTCCAATATTACATGTAAATAGAGAGCACGGTATGCCTCTCTATTTATAGGGTTTTGGGATCCATGGATCTCAATCCATGGGACATATAAAATCAATGGGTGAGATTGATTTATGTCAATCCAATGGTCAAGATTGTTGTTGGTAAAAACCAATAATTTTAGATTAAAATATAATTGACAAAATCAAATATAAATAAATCCAATAAATAAGGAGAGAATATGCATGGAGATCAAATCTCCCATGCATCATCAAGGTGGACGGCCACCCATTCCAAATAGGACATGGGTGCCGCCCACCACATACCATGTGGGGGCAATCTCATGGAAATCCATGAGATTGCATGCTTCCTTGATTTTCTCCATTATTTATTTCCAACAACTTTTGTTGGTTATTTTATTCACCAAAAATAATTCTCAATTAATTTTGGGAATATTGCAATCTTGACATTGGAAAATTGTGAATCATTATTCACAACCCAAAACAACATATAATTTACATTGTCAATTAATTACACAATGTGTATCCAATACACATAATAATTAATCAACAAATATAAATTATAATTAGCTCTCTCTAATACATTATAAATCATATTCATAATATATTATGAATAATTGGATATTGCTATCCACATTATTCTTATCCATGATAATTAAATCATCTTGGATCTTTTTTTCTCATGTGTTCAAATAATATGAATCACATTCACATTATTCACATCTTTGATAATTAAATCATATTCAATTATCTTAGATAACTCTCTTTATAATATGAATCAAATTCATATTAATCATGATAATTAAATCACATTTAATTATCCATTTTCTCAATGCTCGGATACATATATCAACAATAGAATTATCCATGAACTCTTTCAAGAATAATGCGCTTTCTCCGCGAATACTTGGAGATAAGGACATGGCGATTGTATTGTTCCACGTATAGTGACTTGGATATTGAGATTACATCTCAAATCCAGATCTCGGGCCTCCCATAGATGCTTGATTAAATCAAGACCGTAAATCTAATCTTCTCATTGGACCTGAATCACATTCAGATCAATGTCCAATATTTGGACTAATATTAGGTTACTTCTCTACTGAGAGGAGTCACTAAAATCCAGACCCGTTTCATCACTCCCTAGGAATGGAAGCGTCATGGTTATACAATCATTTATGATCACATCACCCTCAGGTATTCCCAATACTTGTACATCCTGCATACTGGAAGACTCAGATTAAACTCGAAGTATTGGATCAACTTTATATTGTCTACTTCATGGTTTTATCAGTAAGTTTCTCATTGGATCATTGGGAGTCGGTATCGATCATATACTTTCCAAAAGCATATATCATACCTAGGTCTTGATCATATACTTTCCAAAAGTATATATCAAACCAACAAATTTAGTCAAGCTTCCAAAGCGAGACGACCGTGCGCACGGAATTTGATTCTTCCCAATATCTCATGAGTGAGCTCATGTGTTCCGGTTCAGTAGTGAACCTGTATGATCCCTTTGATAGATCGTATTACTCATATGCCCTTATATGCACACCAGCGCACCGGTGTATAGACCTTGATTAGGTCATCAACCTATTGGTCTGCCAAATGTACGTACTCAGACATATAGTAACACATCTGTCTCCGGTCAGAGGATGCGTGCCTATATCATGACAGCATACGATATAGGACTTTGGTTATCTCGATCTCATTAAGTCAACTCTTTGATCTAACTAGTCGGACACCTCCGAATCTCTATTCCTATGCAGAGGACCTGCATCAAGAGGTCGGTCAGATATCAGCCTTTAGATAAAGGATTGCCATCTCCTTCTCAGGCTGGAGATCATCTCTTAACAATCATTTGATGGTGCTTGATGAGTCCTCAATCCAACTCTTTAGATATTCATCAAAGCACCAGCCTCTATGATTCAATACTTGAATCAACAGTTGTATGATCATCAAGATGGCCATGGTACATAACCCTAATTGTACTAAGGGACCTATTATACAAATTATGTATTCTTCATTTCAGATTAAGGAGTGAATTGCAATAACATTTATTGCATAATGGCTCGTCGTGGGCTCGCATTTCCAACACCCAAAGCAGGGCACGGACCAGAATGAGGTGAACAGTCAACTTCTAGCCTCCATACATGCAATCCTGCAACAGTTGAGTGATTAAGCATTGGCCGAGGTCACCTTTCAAGATATGCTTAATGAATTTAAAAGGAGGTCAGGAGTGAGAGATGCACAATGAGTAGGATATGATGATATCCATGGTGATGATGAAGACAACCACTCCATAAATAGATTTTAAGTAAAAATACAACCCTGGGCAGACCGAACCACCAAGTGGATCCAGATTCCTCTAATACACGGACACTTTGAGTTGAAGCCGCAACTCCTTTCTCTTCTCCCAAATTTCCATGAGAATCTGATGAAGAGCCATATATCCATCTACAACAGTTTGGATGCATCTGTAGCACAACTCACTACCCTAACATCCCGTTGGGCATAGACAATATTACTGCTTTCCCGTTTAGCCTTCAGGGAAAAGCACTTTACTAGATCAACCATGGGGAAAGTGGTGATGTCTTGGGAGGAGTTGAAGTCAGCATTCCTGCACAAATACTACCCCTTGATCATCTCAATCTGATGCGTTACAAGATTGCCAGTATCTCCTAGGGACCCCAAGAGTCTACTCACAAGACTTGGGAGAGGTTCAGTGATTTGATTAAGAAGTGTCCCCACCATGACATCCTGAAAACTAGCTTGGTCCAACCCTTTTTTTGGACTTACTGAGAACAATCAACGTTTGGCATCAACATTCTCATCTCTAGCGTTCGCATTCATTTGATTTTTGTACATCATCTTTTCCGAACTGCTCCCGCTATTTTCTTTGACTTAGGTAATAAAAAAATTGGAAAATTTGTTAGATGGTTTATTTTTTCAAAAAAGACCAAAAAGGTTATTTACAATAAAATTAGGAATGTTAATTGTACTCGACCCGAAAATGAAACGTAAAGGATACAAAATCATTATTTTGAGGAGAGTAACCTCCCACATTGTCACGGGTACACTCCAGAATGAGTAAGGCACGTGCATAAGAAATAGAGCCTCCATCCCTAGACTTGTGCCATAAGTCCTTGGGTTGGCTCTTGAACCTTGTTATTGTTGCAAACACTTGCCTCTGACTATATACGAAGTGGTCTTAGTAATCCAGTAGGTATGCTACATCGACTGGAATACAACCACTCTAGGTGATAGCACATGTGAATTTGTAAATATTGTTTTCTCACCTAACTTTAAAATTGAAAAGATAAAAGGTCGAACCTTCACAGTTTTCATTGTGTTGAGTTGTGAATTGCGGGGTTATGTTTGTTTTATTTTGTGTATTTTCAAACTTCTCTGCACATTTGCATCTTTTTCTCGTGTATCTTGACATGACTATCATGATCTCCCGATCCTCGTCATTTGTTTTGGAGATGGCAGACTGGATCTATTTTTATCCGGACTTCACGGATCATGCTTTTTTTCCCATCGGTGCACCTCAATTTTATCAGGAGGACTTTGCTCCTGAGTTTTTTTGTATATGGCCATCACATCCGCAGTTTTAGCCATCGAATTTTGATTATTACCGACCACCACCATCACATTGACCACCATCTCACCCACCAGATATGGAGTTGTTGGATTCACCTCTCAAGGACACCACTCTTGAACACGTGACCTGAGTAATGAAGCAATTACAACAGAGGATTAATGTCTTCAATAACACTACGATTCAAACTTTCACTTTACCCTTTAGACTCATGAATTCATGAGAGGCCTACCATGAGATCTTGCAATCACCAAAAATACAAAAAATGGGAAAATATAAAATCTAAAAATAAAATAATGGGACACCTAGCCAAGTTAGTTTGTGAGGAGAGGGCACACATACCACATCCTTTGACCACACATGCATTCACCAGAAGTCCCACCTCCTTCACCCCCAAGGATGATATTATACAGACTGCTCTTAGTCATTTTTGTGTACATGATAATTCTGATCTCTTCCCTGATATGAAGAGATAGAAAAATTAAAAAATGTTAACCAACTCTAAAGTGTTGGTGGCTATTCGGGACATTTTTTATACCCTACTTCGAAAGGTCATCAACCTTATGCACGTGTTAACTCTAAAGAAGAGAAAGAGACGATGCAGAGTCGAGAGAAACAATCATGGTCACTTCCCATGCCATCACCCACCATCTCCTCTATAGGGAAGGGGAGACTAGTACACCCTTTGTCAGATGTACCATTTCTGACCACCATTGTGATCACACTCTCCTTAACACGATGCATCTATTAATATAATGCCCTTCTCCCTTATCCTGCCAATCAATCTGGGGCATCTAAAGAAAATCATGATGATTTGTCAACTCATTGATGGATTAATAAAGAATCTAAAGGATATTCTTGAAAACATTGTCATTAAGATCCAGGGCATGAGATACATTGTTTATTTATTGTATTGTCCATGGAGACCTCCCCCTCTGTGTAGCTCTCTCCAATCATCCTAGGTCGACCTTTTCTCTCTACTGCAAGAGTTGTTATTAATTATGGGTTTGGAGAGATACACTTTTGTTTTGATAACGAAATCGTTTTGATTGAGAGGATCATTCCACCTACTGCTAGCTAGAGACCCACATCTGATGAGCATGTACCTATGTCAGCCGACCTTGAGGATTATGACCTACCCGCTGAGATTAGAGATAGTTGCTTTATCATGATTGATACTGAGATCCGAGAATTCCTCTTCAGGGAGGAAGATTTGGAAAGTATAGACCTTGGAGTTCCCTCTTCCTGTGAGTGGTGATCTGTTGATGAGATTTGCAGCATTTACACCATAGATACCTTATCGCGGAGGGTAGATTTAGGGAAACTTCCTAGGCCGAAGCCGACCTTACTACTTCCATTGGCTTGTTCGTGCATCGTCGTTCTGATACCACTAAGGATACTCACCATATCGATCCTGATTGGGTATCGTCGGTTGTTGACCTAGATATCAACTTGTACTATGTTCGCTCCATTCCTCAGAGATCATGCAAGAAGGTACAGTTTCTACCTTCTCGATAATTGTACATTCAGTTCCTTGTGTATTCATTTTCGATTCTTTCCTTCCATCTACTATTACCATCATCCACCTCAATCTTTGTGTTGACCTTGCTTAGGATGCACTTTATCGTAAGTATAGGGAGGTAGATGATCCGAGTGTTTATTTTCGTTATGTTTCATTACTCCTGTCATTGCTTATACTAAGGGATTGAAGGATATAGGAAAAATACTCAAGCGCATCATGGAAGCGTGATGATCGTATCGAATGCAATCGGGAGCGACTAGTCGCACTAGTTACTCCGGGCAACAGAAATAAAAATTTTTATGCGATGAAACCACATGATCCAAGAACACTTCTCAGATCATTTCATCTAAACCACAAACAAGTAATAGGATTAACTCTTGAAACATGGTTGCGATCAAGTCTCTAAATGAAGAGACCTCCTGTCTCAAGTCCGATATGTCGGAGGAGACGCTTGCGAGCGCGGGGATGAATCGCGTGCTCCTCGCAATTCATGTTGATGATCCGAGCGTCGGATCTCCCGATCTCGTCACACGAGATCCAACATCTTCTTTACGAGCGAGATGCACCGAAGGAGATGGAGATCCACGAGTTGATGATCCGGCAGCATAATGACGATGCTGCGTCGATGACGACTCTCACAATGGCTCCATGGTGGACGGCCATTATAAGAGAGAGATAGAGACATGGCGTGTAGAGAAAAGAGAGAGAGAGAGAGAGCATTCATTAATCATCTTGTATCATGAAGAGCAATGGATGCCTCTTCTTATATAGGGTTTTGGGAGTCCATGGATCCCAATCCATGTACAACACATAATCAATGGTTGAGATTATTTGTGTTTCTATCAATGGTTATGATCTTGTTGTAAAAACACTACAACAATTAATTTAATTTAATATAATATATATCGATAAATCAATATATTTAAATTTAAATCAAATCAATTAATTATTCTTGGAGATAATGGGGAGATAAACCATATCCCCTAAAAAGGGGGATGGCTACCAACATCTCATGAGATATCATGAGATCTCATTATCTCATGAGATACATTATCTCATGATATCTCCTGGATTTACAACAACAAATGTTGTAAATTATTTCACAAAAATAATTCATAATTATCTTGTGAAATATTGCAATCATGCCATTGGAAAAATGTGAATCACATTCACATCCCAAAACAAAATGTAAATTCTATGTTAAATAATCATCCAATGTGAATCCAATTGACATCAATAATTAATCAACAAATATAAATCGCAAATCTCTCTCTCTTATATATTATAAATCACATTTATAATATATATATATATATGATTAATATGAATAGCGCTATCCATATTATTCATATCCGTGATAATTAAATCATATTTAATCATCTTTGATCTCTATTCTCGTGTGCTAAAATAATATGAATCACATTCATATTATTCACATCTTTGATAATTAAATCACATTTAATTATCTTAGATAACTCTGCTTATAATATGAATCAAATTCACATCAACCATGATAATTAAATAACATTTAATTATCAATTTTATCGATGCTCGGATACATATATCAACAATGAAATTATCCATGAACTCTTTCAAGGATAATGCGCTTTCTCCGCGGATACTTGAAGATAAGGACAGGGTGATTGTATTGTTCCACGTATAGTGATTTGGATATTGAGATCACATCTCAAATACAGATCTCGGGCCTCCCATAGATGCTTGATTAATTCAAGACAACAAATCTAATCTTCTCATTGCATCTGAATCACATTCAGATCAATGTCCAACATTTGGACCAAGATCATATTACTTCTCTACTGAGAGGAGTCACTAAAATCCAGACCCGTTTCATCACTCCCTAGGAATGGAAGCATCATGGTTATACAATTGTTTATGATCACATCACCCTCAGGTATTCCCAATACCTATACATCCTGCATACTGGAAGACCCAGAATAAACTCGAAGTATTAGATCAACTTTATACTGTCTACTTGAAGGTTTTATCATTAACTTTCTCATTCGATCATTGGGAGTTGGTATTGATCATATACTTTCCAAAAGCATATATCTTACCTAGGTCTTGAACATATACTTTCCAAAAGTATATATCAATCCTACAAATTCAATCAAGCTTCCAAAGCGAGACGACCGTGCATGGAATTTGATTCTTCCCAATATCTCATGAGTGAGCTCATGTCTTCCGGTTCAATAGTGAAACTGTGTGATCCCTTTGAGAGATCATATTACTCATATGCCCATATATGCACACCAGCGCGCCGGTGTATAGACCTTGGTTAGGTCATCAACCTATTGGTCTGCCAAATGTACATACTCAGACATATAGTAACACATCTGTCTCGGTCAGAGGATGCCTGCCTATACCGTGACATCATACGATATAGGTCTTTGGTTATCTCGATCTCGTTAAGTCAACTCTTTGACCTAACTAATCTGACACCTCCGAATCTGTATTCCTATGCAGAGGACCTACATCAAGAGGTCGGTCAGATATCAGCCTATGTGAGAAAGGATTGCCATCTCCTACTCAGGCTGGAGATCATTTCTTAATAATCATTTGACGGTGCTTGATGAGTCCTCAATCTAACCCTTTAGATATTCATCCAAGCACCAGCCTCTATGATTCAATTATTGAATCAACAATTGTATGATTTTTAAGATGGCCATGGTACATAACCCTAATTGTACTAATGGACCTATTATGCAAATTAGTTATTCTTCATTTTAGATCAGGGAACGATATTCGTAATAACATTTATTGCATAATGGCTCGCCATAGGCTCGCATGTCCAACAATGTCCCATTAGCCCAAAGAGCCATTAACGGGCTAATAATTTCAACCCACACTCTTGTGACAATCATAGGCTATTTAAAAAATAGCTAGGTAAGCAGATCAGTCACTCTGTTCCTGCAAGACTACATCAAGTCCTTTTACGACACTTGCATATCCCCGGTAACAGTGATCGCATCTAATGCGAATGTTGCATCTTATGAAAATATTGTTAGTCATAGTGTCCTTGACACTACAACTTAAAAAATTATTATAACTAGTATGTAATTTCTATTATCCTTATCAGAATACCCTTATTCCTTGAGATCTCTATCTCCAAAGGTATCCAAAGTTAAGACCTTTTAGATCTCTATCTATAAAGTCTTAATTTCTTGAAGATAAGACCTCTAAAGTCTTGTCATCTTTGAAGATATTGTTATTACTGCAATCAAGTGTTTTCTCTCCATAGTAGGATTAGCAACACTTTACTACTCCCACTGTATGACAGATATCTGGCTTTTGTACACATCTAGCATACACTCAGCTTCTCGTAATTGATGCATAAGTGCAAGCAGTTCTAGCGTTCACTTCCTCAACTCTTTGAGGTGCTATCCCTTTAGATTGGTCAGTACCGTATCTTAAGGGAAGGAAGCCTTCCTTGGGATTCTCCAAGAATGGAACATGTCCAAGGTGTACTACAAATGTGACGGTCCCAATAGCTCCTTCTCTTTGCTTCTGAACACCTTCAGAACTAAGATTCAAGAGGCATCTTTTGAGATCATATCTCAAGGTATGGAATAGCCAGATCATAAAACACTTATACTTATATCATTCTAAATGATATATTATCTACATTTAGCACGATGAACACAATGGCACTCCCACTAAGCTTCACATGGTTCATCAAGATTCTATCTGAAATCATAACATTTATAATTTCATCAAATCTTATGGTCCAACTTCAAGAAGCTTATTTGAGTCCATAGATGGATTTCTTTAGCTAGCACATTTTTCGTTCCTCAACCATGAAGCCTTGGGGCTACTTCATGTGAATATCCTCAGAGAGGTATTCATAGAGGAATACAATCTTGACTTACATCTTAAAGATGCCATAGTCAAGTTATGTAGCTATAGTTAGCAATATTCTGATGAGTTCAAGCAAGGTCATTGAAGATCAAGTCTCATTGCAATCAATGTCTTCTCTTCAATATGTAGCTCATGGCTACAAGCCGTGCTTTGAAGGTCTCTACCTTATCATTAGGTTTCCTTTCTCTTGAAGATCCATTTACACCTTTATGGGTCTTACCCATATAGGTGGATCCTCGAAGGTCCATATACAACACTTGTATATGAAGTCTACCTTAGACTTTTATTGCTAACATCCATCTTTCCATGTTATAATCCTCAGGAGCTTCATCACATGAAGTTCATTGTCATACTTAATCGACACATGGAATACATCCTCAAACTCATTTGAAGAGGTATTAGTGTTTCATCTTTAATTGTCTTTTTAGTTCCCGATTTCAGGAGCCTCATTATCTTCTCAAGATTGAATGAGTTCCTTTACTTCATTTTCATCTAGATTCTCAAGAATCTCAACCTCTAAGAATCACATTTTCAGAGATGAGATATTTTAAGAATCTCAAGGGCATAAAGTAGGTATCCAATACCATTGTTTATTTTCCTAATGAAGTAGCACTCTCTAGTGCTCAATTCCAGCTTACTTGCATGGAATTTTATTAAGGATGTATAATGTAGTCTCTACTAGATATATACCGCGAAATTAACAGGTAATTATGTTAAAAATTCATCATTGATCAAATCACATATGATCCAATTGTATCTCCCTACAATCTATTGAGTTTAGGTTTATCAGAAGGAGTGAGATAGAAATGATATTCATATCTCCATAAGGTATTCTTTGAGTTTATCTAACAGGTACAAGCTACCTAGGTTAGATCAAATTCATTTCATTTTTCTTTAAACTTTGGTTCTAAACCAAAATTGTGAAATCTTTGAACACTTCAAAGGTTTCTTAGGTGAAGAGAAGAAATCTCATATCATACATAATCATCAATAGATGTCGCAAATCCATAATGTTTAGTATGATATAAATGATCCGCATACATCAATATGTATGAGATCTTGAATACCTCGACATCTAACACCATTCCCAGAGAAGGGTGTATTGGACATTTTACTTTGAATACAATATTCATAAGTATGTACAAGTCTATTGATCAAATCAACAGATAAATGTCCAAGGTTTGATGCCAGATAATTGTTAAATGATCTTCATCCTCGTATTGATCTTTTAAAGGTTTAATTTTCAGTTTTAGAAATCTTAATGAACCATTCATTAATTTTCTAATTTTGAGGAGTCCACTGGATGTTAGATTACTATCTGAAATATATCCATCGTAACTCTTTATGATAATTCTATCTCACAATTCATGTTTATTTCCAACATTTAGAAACAAACAATGAGTGTATTCTAATATCTAGGTCATAGAGACATTCTCTAAGACTAAGGCTCTCCCACTGAAACTTAGAAGTCTATCAATCCAATAGAGATTGTTGCAACAATTGCATAAATATCCATGTGGATAACTATAAACCTTAAGATCAAATTTTCCAGTCTTCTAAAACATTTGTAACCCATTGCAAGTGTTGTTAGAAGATTGAGATACAATTATAAGACTTTATCTTATTCAATAAGCAAGTCAATATCAATGATTTATGTAGATTATTATGATGCTCTATCCGAGTCCTTCTCTAAGGATTCTAGACAGATTTGATAGTCATACTATCAACACACCAACTTACTGCAGTATTGGCATTCATCCAACTCCTAGGATGTCATGTGGAAGTCATAGAAGTACGGTCAACTCTTTGACTATCCTTCTCATCTTGGGTCTGACCCATGTTTCCACTGTGCTCCCTTTTTCTATAAACAACCATTGCTTAAGACAAAGGATCTCTTATGTTAAATTCAAAAGAATTCAATGTAAGAGCATTTCAACATTTATACATGCTTCATTAAATTCATACAATATGAATATTATGAAGCTTCATGAATGACTAGAGTATAGACAGTAGAATTATGACACTCATCATGTCTACATCCATCTAGACTCTTAAAACATTGGTTTAGGTAGGTATTCAAACATTTTGAATACATCATCTCTTATAGAGCTACCATTCTGCATGATGAAGTGAACCATGTCATTCATAATAAATGTCAAGAGCACATATGTATGCCAAAATATCTTCTTAGACTTCTATAAGGATTAATTGACAATTATGATCATCATCGACATGTCACTTCCAAAATACATTTTATGATATCAAGACTATAGAGACATACAAACCCTAGGGTTGTGGATCTATTGTCTATTTAATTGTCATTCATCATTATTATGAGGAAACTTGCACATTGCAACCACATACATTATGTGTCCAACTGCAAGTAAATTATCTGGATCAAGAGTCTAATCCATGATATTTAATTGGTTATTATTGAGTATAACATTGAGTGGGTTTTATGAAGCATTATCTGAAATAAGAAATTTGCATAAGTGTATATATGTATATATATATATATACATATTTTTACTTTGATTTAGGAATTTTTATATCAAAGTTGTCTTGCCTTGTCAACACTGAAAATTCATTCCCTTAATCACTTTCAATGTAAGAGATATACTCACCATTATATCTCAAGCAAGATCTGGGATCTCCTTCCTTATCTTTGTTACATCCCAATAATATGAGAACCTGTAACTCGGATAAAAAGAAGCGGGAACACATTCCGCCTTGCAAGTCCAACTCACATCTCCCAATTCGGTCTTTAACACCCGGGCCCACCACCCCTAAGGTGATGTTGACCCGTCATTAATTGAACCAACCATCAACAAGCTTAATACTCACCATACACAATCCAATATCACCCCAATAATACGAGGACACGATATTGGGTTCACTACGTATACGGCCTTACTCTTTCGAGAAGCGAAGAGCCCGATCCAAATGGCTTGTATGTAGGAGATGTCACTTCGGACTGGCGTCTCCGACATATAATCTCTGGTGACAGAACCCTTCACCTTGACGGGAGACTATGGATGTCACTTATGTGATCATCCATATCATATTAAAATTCTAATTAATCATTATGAATCACATTCATTACGATTAATTCTTCCAAGGGAAATAACAACTCTATTAAAAATAGAGTGTTTAACTTTTAATTGGATTCCAATTAATCTAATCATATTAAATTAATAATCCAATTAATATCCAACAAGCATCCTTTTATTGTTACTTGAAATATGGTATTATCTCAAATACGTATTATTTCGAATTTTAATAATTAGAAATACATCATGATTTCTTAAGCATTATACCAACCCTACCCGTTGTCATGGCCAGTACTGAGGGAGTGGGACAGACCACACACGATGCAACCTGCTACCCCAACGCTCCCCGACTAGGCACCATATCCGCCTCAAGAAAGGATAATGTAAAATAGATCACTTTGTACTTGAGATGATCATCAATTTTTCAACCGAAATTATACCACATAATAATAATCAAAACCATTTTGATTATATTATAAGGAGATTTGCTAAACAAATCCCCAATCTTATTCAAGCAACAAGGTTTTGCATGTAAAAGTTATCCTACAACTATTGTAGGATAAACTAGTGTTTTTCATGAAAATAATGTTTGCTGGAAATTTCATATTAACCAATTGTGATCAAGATCAACTATCTTATCATTTTGGTTAATGCAATGTCATTAAAGGAAATAATTATCATCTTTAAATATTTCACAAATATTTATCAATAATCATTTCAGAAAATTAACTATTAATTTTCATCAATTTATTTGAATGACTATCACAAGGTTCGTAATCAAGTTTGTTAATTTCCAGCAGTGACCCATATTCACTAAAATTAACATAACTCGATCAATTAAATCCAATTAATGCAAACTAAATTTTTTTGTTTATCGATTTGATTTAAAATAGAACCCGGATGATAATTATGCATTTCCAGACGTTTAGGATACATAATTAACTCTTTAATTACATCACTAACCATCATTCCCGAAACAGTGGATATATGGTTATTAAAAACATCATAACTTGAGTTATCGGATTCCAAATCATGCAAACTCAAATCCTACTGTTTCCTTAACTGATGAGGAACATTATCCAATTTAAAATTTTGTGTTTAGACATTTCAAATAGGGCCGAAATTTTATCACAAGACAGGCTGCGAAAATTGAAATGCTATAATTTTCACGAACCCAATCGAGCCCAAATCTTCGTAGGTTCATGGATCTCATCCAAAACCTTCGACAACCTGGCTCTAATACCACTTGAAGGATATGGGAAAAATCCTCAAGCACATCACGGAAGCGTGATGATCGCATCAAATGCGATCGGGAGCGACTACTCGCACTAGTTGCTCCGGGCAGCAGAAATATAAATTTTTATGTGATGAAACCACATGATCCAAGAACACTTCTCGGATCATTTCATATAAACCCAAAACAAGTAATAGGATTACCTCTTGAATCATGGTTGCGATCGAGTCTTTAAACGAAGAGACCTCCTATCTCAAGTCTGATCCGTCGGAGGAGATGCTTGCGAGCGCGGGGTTGAATCGTGTGCTCCTCGCAATTCATGTTGATGATCCAAGCATCAGATCTCCTGATCTCGTCACACGGGATCCAACATATTCTTCACGAGCGAGACACACTGAAGGATATAGAGATCCACGATTAGATGATCCGGCAGCATCACGACGATGCTGCGTCGATGACGACTCTCACAATGGCTCCATGGTGGACGGCCATTACAAGAGAGAGATAGAGACTTGGCGTGTAGAGAAAAGAGAGAGAGAGAGAGAGAGAGAGAGAGAGAGAGAATTCATTAATCATCTTGTATCATGAAGAGCAACGGATGCCTCTTCTTATATAGGGTTTTGGGAGTCCATGGATCCCAATCCATGTACAACACACAATCAATGGTTGAGTTTGATTTGTGTTTCTTTCATTGGCAATGATCTTGTTGTATAAAAACTACAACAATTAATTTTATTTAATTTAATTTAATATATATCGATAAATCGATATATTTAAATTCAAATCAAATCAATTAATTATCCTTGGAGATAATGAGGAGATAAACCATATCCCCGAAAAAGGGGGATGGCTACCAACATCTCATGAGATCTCATTATCTCATGAGATACATTATCTCATGATATCTCCAGAATTTACAACAACAATTGTTGTAAATTATTTCACAAAAATAATTGATAATTATCTTGTGAAATATTGTAATCATGCCATTGGAAAATGTGAATCACATTCACATCCCAAAACAAAATGTAAATTATATTTTAATTAATCATCTAATGTGAATCCAATTCACATCAATAATTATTCAACAAATATAAATCACAAATAGCTCTCTTTTATATATTATAAATCACATTTATATTATATATGATTAATATGGATAGTGCTATCGATATTATTCATATCTGTGATAATTAAATCGTATTTAATCATCTTTGATCTCTATTCTCATGTGCCAAAATAATATGAATCACATTCACATTATTCACATCTTTGATAATTAAATCACATTTAATTATCTCAGATAACTCTCCTTATAATATGAATCAAATTCATATTATCCATGATAATTAAATCACATTTAATTATCAATTTTCTCGATGCTCGATACATATATCAATAATGAAATTATCCATAAACTCTTTCAAGGATAATGCGCTTTCTCCACGGATACTTGGAGATAAGGATAGGGCGATTGTATTGTTCCACGTATAGTAAATTGGATATTGAGATCACATCTCAAATCCAGATCTCGAGCCTCCCATAGATGCTTGATTAAATCAAAACCACAAATCTAATCTTCTCATTGCATCTGAATCACATTCAGATCAATGTCCAAATTTGGACCAAGATCAGATTACTTCTCTACTGAGAGGAGTCACTAAAATCCAGATCCGTTTCATCACTCCCTAGGAATGGAAGCGTCATGGTTATACAATCGTTTATGATCATATCACCCTCATGTATTCCCAATACCTATACATCCTGCATACTGGAAGACCCAGAATAAACCCGAAGTATTAGATTAACTTTATATTGTCTACTTGAAGGTTTTATCCTTAACTTTCTCATTCGATCATTGGGAGTTGGTATTAATCATATACTTTCCAAAAGCATATATCATACCTTGGTCTTGATCATATACTTTCTAAAAGTATATATCAAACCTACAAATTCAGTCAAGCTTCCAAAGCGAGATGACCGTGTACGGAATTCGATTCTTTCCAATATCTCATGAGTGAGATCATGTCTTCCGGTTCAATAGTGAACCTGTATGATCCCTTTGAGAGATTGTATTCCTCATATGCCCTTATATGCACGTCAGCGCACTGATGTATAGACCTTGGTTAATTCATCAACCTATTGGTCTGCCAAATGTAGTAATACATCTGTCTCCGGTCAGAGGATGCATGCCTATACCGTGACAGCATACGATATAGGTCTTTGGTTATCTAGATCTCATTAAGTCAACTCTTTGACCTAACTAATCTGACACCTCTGAATCTTTATTCCTATGCAGAGGACCTACATCAAGAGGTCGGTAAGATATCAGCCTATGTGAGAAAGGATTGCCATCTCCTACTCAGGCTGGAGATCATCTCTTATCAATTATTTGACGGTTCTTGATGAGTCCTCAATCTAACCCTTTAGATATTCATCCAAGCACTAGCCTCTATGATTCAATTATTGAATCAACAGCTGTATGATTATTATGATGGCCATGGTACATAACCCTAATTGTACTAAGGGACCTAGTTTGAAAATTAGTTGTTCTTCATTTTAGATCAGGAAATGGTATTCGCAATAACATTTATTGCATAATGGCTCGCCGTGGGCTCGCATGTCCAACATGGATCTCTTACCCTATGTATAGTGGGGAGTGATGTGTTCATTCACACATCGTATTTTTTTCGTTTTATCGGTTTATTGCTCCCCATCGCCTACCACCTCTCTTGTTGATATTCCTGACTATACTTAGGGTTCTCTTGCCCTAAGTATAGGGGAAGACATACTAAGTTATTGATATGTCTATTCCCACCCTTGACCCTCCTTACTTTGTATAAAGCCTGCTATGCTTAGGATTATTTATAACTAAGTATGGAGGACGGTCGACTTCTCATTATTTCATTATTTAGTTGTATACTATATGTTTTTGTATACGTAGTAAGAGTTATATCTTCCTCTTTTCTCTCTGATCTATAAGGAAATAGCTCAAGCTAAGTATAGTCGGTCATATATACATTGTATAAACTTTAGAATAACTCATACTTTCGTATCTTTTGAATAATATTGCTAAAATACTATATGAGTTAGGGTATATGATTGATCACTTGTAAAGATAAAACTACTATAAATATGTATCAAATTCTTCAAAATTCTTTGTATATGATGATTAGTAAATTGACTTAAATATTTTGTAAAATGATTTGAAAAATGATTGTAAAATATTTTGAAATATCTTTAGAAATCTGTTTGAAACATTTTTGTAAAATATTTTCAAACCTTGATGAAAAACTTTTTTTTGCAAAAATATTTTTCTTTTATTTAAATAAAATCTTTTGAAAATCCAATTTGCAAATGATTTGGAAAATGGTTGTAACAATATTTTGAAAAATCTATAAATACTCTTTGAAAAAGTCTTTGCAAAATGGTTTTAAAATTTTGTACAAAATTGTTTGTTAAACTTATTTGCAAAAATAAGTCCTCAAAATGTCTGCAAAATTATTTTCAAATTATTTTGGGAAGCTTGTAGATAATTTCCTCAAATAAAATTTTATAACCCTTGCCTATAAAACCTGTGAATATTCATGTATAAATTCCTAGTGTAAATTCTTCAACTTATTCTTGTAAATATAAATACACTCCTATATAAGTTTTTGCACAAATTTCATTCACTAAACTTTATTCAAAAATCCCTAAAAAATAACAAATTTCAAACTATAACAATTTGCAAAATGTTTTCAAAAACTGCATAAAAATTTGCAAAACTTTTCAAAATCCATAAAAATTTCAAAATCAGAAAATTACTTTACAGAAAGATTTTAATTTCATTGCTTTGCATTTGCATTTTTTGAATTGATAATGACAATTGAACTAGTCTAAATAAAATCCGAAGATTGGAACATGGTTGGATCTTAATCAACTTAATCACAGGAACCTTATAGGAAATGGAATTGAGGAACTTCAGGTCTACAAGACTTAATTCTTTGAGGCCACAAGACTAAGTTAATATGTCATCTGGATTGTCTAAGTAGAATATTTTGAAACACAGGCATGACTCTTGTCGATAGTATCCTAACTTACACATCTACACCTTATACTTTGCTTAACTAAATTGAAGTCGTAGAGGGTTAGATTTTCTAGCATGAGACACAAGTGATTGGAAACATACGAAGTCACAATCTGTGGCCATTGTACCCCAACTTGATCTAGTAGCAACGAGGTCCAAGGATAGGAGGATGTAGGTTGCAATAATGCTTTAAAATAGGGATACTAGATCAAGAAGAAAAAGACCTCATGTAAATGATACTATAAATAATGTTAAAAATACAAAATAAAAAACTCTAAAAAAATAAATGAGCAAAAATCAACGAAAAATCAATTATCGTCAGAGTATGTATATGTATTTAATAAGTAAGCTTGTACTTCAAAGTCAACGATTCATATGAGCTTGAAGCTTGATGACTTGATTACACTGGTCAAGCATACTAGGATAGATAGCTACATTAGCTACTGTCCATTCTCTTCTCCACCTTCTCTTCTTGTGCTAGTTGCTCTTGAACTTAGAAGGGAACACCCCACTTCTAGATAAAATAGTTGCTGGATTTGGGAATTACGGTCACCATGTTGGATAAGACTGCCTTTTACCGCTTTAGTCGAGAGGAGCTTCATATCACTAACACTGTATAAGATAGACTCATAGTCACAAGGGTCTACGCACGACATAGACTTGTTTTGACCTAACTTTTGAGGAGACTTGGACAGATTATTATGGTTCTGATAGGTTGTTGAGTTTCAAGTTAGCTTTCTGATAAGGTTCCGACTAAGCTTAAATTCCAAAAGTCCGACTGAGCTCCAAACTTTGATTTTATGAAGATAGGTTTAAAAGTTAAAATCAATCTAATTTATTTCATTTTCTTTTCTTTATTTTCTTTTCCTGCACTTATAGGCATAAGTGTTTGCTAGGTATTTGCAAAGACAAGTAAATGGGTATGTGATTCTCTATTTCATCACCTCTATTCTCTCATTTTGTCCTTAAATCTCTACATAAATACATGTAAATAGCATTAAAATACAAGAAATGACATTCATTATTTGCACTGTAAATACTGTATAAATATACAGTTTTAATCTCAAAATTAAAGAATAAAGGAAAGAAAGGAAAATGAAATGAAATATCAAAGGTATTGAATAACCCTAAACCCCGAGACTAAGTCAAGAATTGACTTGACAACAAGAGATAAAGTAGGGAGATAAGGGCCAATAATTGCACAAAAACCTTGATTCATTTTGCCTAGTAATTGTATTTTGGGACCTATTTTATTTTCCTATTTTTATACCTCAAATAATAAAATACTCTATATGAATGTTGTAATAAAAATACAAAATTTATTTCACTAAAAGATAATGTATAGTGTGCTCGAGACACAGTAAATACAAAGCTAGAAAGAAAACTTTATATACATATATCTCCTCCATACATATCCAAAATTCATCGAACTCACCTTTATTGTTCATAAAATAAAATTATCTATTTAATTAAGGTGTTTCATTTAATTTGGAATCAAGATGCAAAAGTTGTCTTTTGGCCCTCATTGTGCAATATACATGTATGTAATATTCAATATATTTATTCTTTACATTTTCCATTCTTTTATATTTATATATATTTGTGAATAATATTTGAAATACATATACACAAAAAATGAGAATAAAATCTTGAAAAATACATCAAAATAAATAAATATATAGAATATATAAGTAAAATATCCTTATAATAAGCCTATGTAATATATGTACATAATTATTTAGGTATATAAATAAACTCAAAAAAATAAAGTAAAATTATGTCAAGATGTAATTAAATAAATTATAAATATAAAATTAGGTATATAAAATAATTAAATATAAATTATAAATTTAAAATAAAATAGAATAAATATAGGTATATATGCATATGTATATACATGTAAATATTAACATGTAATAAATTAACTCATAAAAATAAATAAAAATCATAATAAAAACTACTTAAAATAATAAATATTTTTTATGTTTTAACCAAAAATTAAATAATTCATATATTATTTTATTTCTTATTCTTTATTTTTGTATTTCTGTTTTATATGTATATAGCTGAGGACCAATCCAGGCTCGGCAACAATTGACCTTCCGTCAATTGTCCTTGCCTAGCCATGGGGCTTTGTCAGATACCAACCATGCCCTTTCCCCAGTTTTTCCTCCATGATGCACTATCTAAGAAACATCAACTCCTTCATGAAACTTCACCATCGATCATCCCTCCATCACGTCGACCACTCCCCATCCTCGTATGTGCATAGATCCTTGCGTTGTCCTTAGGTTAACCCTTGCTTCTACATATATTCACCTTCTCCCCCATTTCGTTTTTCATCCTTCTTGGCCACCCGAATCCCTTAGATCTCTCGTCATATGGATGGAGCCTGGTAACAACTAGTTCCCCATCAGATTTGCAGCATGTGAAGGGTGACATTGGAGCGATCCATATCTCACGGGACCACATCCGGCGAGGTCCCTGCTCCCTGGTCTCTAGGTGGGAGCTGTTGATTTTTTTTCTTACTTTTCTAGGAAGAATATAATTGTAGTTTTTATTTCTAGCTTTCATTTCACGCTTTACTCTTTTGTCTCAAAGTAAAAATTAGATTTAGTTCATCGGAGATCTAGAGCTCTGGCATTCGTTTCGCATGTGCCTTCCTTTGTTCCGACTCGCAATCATCTCCACCACCTTCTCTGTTCGCTTCTCCATCCTCCAATACATCTCACCCACCCTGCTACCTTCTAGATCAAGAGATCGACACCCCTTCCTTCACCTTCGTCGGAGCACCTTCACCTTACCTCATTTCGAACTACCCTCCACCGAATAATAGCAATGACGATTCGCCCGAGCCTCCCCCAATTTTTCTATGTAGGTATCATGTCCTGAAGGGACCATCTGATGCGCAAGCACTTCGAGGTGTGACGCCCTGGAATCCAAAGCCTCTTCAATTTTCTAGGACCCCATCGATGGGTCATGGACACTTTTGAGGGTTCTATTCGCTACGAACCCTTTCCAGGCATCTCACATGCACTTCAACAACAAGGAGGAGGGTCAGATGATAGAGTTTTAGCTGACCGAAGATTGGAGGTGATAGGGTTCTTTCAAGTACTTTCTCTACCGTCCGATCGCACCTTCGCTCTAGATCCTACAAGAGTTATCGTATCTCGAGCCCCAACCATCATCAGATCAGGGGTCACATCTGATTTCATGTGTCCATCACTAAACCATCATCATCAAATGTCAGTCCTTGGATCGCATATCCGACACGCGCTACACCACACGATCACGCGCATTTAAAGGGGTAATGCCATAATACACCCCTGCCTTTTATATATTTTATTTTGGTTATGTAAATATTTAAAGAGAATTTATATTTCGTGTAAAACTTGCAAGTGGGTCCCTTACTTGTATATTACATCTAGGACTAGTGTCAACTTTATCTTACGTGGTCCCCAATGTGAGTTGGGAATTTTGCAGATAACCCCCACTAGGTTTTAGTATTTCTTTGAATACTTGAAAATTATATAATAACATCAAACTTTGGATATTTTGCACGTAAGCCCTTGAACTTAATTTTCATTGTGAATATACCCCCACTAGTACATTGTAAATTAATTTGTCTTTTATTTATTATTAAATAGCTCTTTTGCTTGAAAATTCTTGGAAAAATATTAGTAAATGTTTAATATTATGATTTTTCTCTCCATTATTTTTATTTATTATTTACTTGCATTTTTTATTTATTAAAAAATAATTAGGAGCTATTTATTCCCTATTTAGACATAAAAGTACACAAAATTATAAAACCTTCTATAAAAATTCAAAAAGTTATATATTATCTATTATTAAATAATATAGCTCCAAACCAAAAATCACAGGAAAAAAGATAAAAGAAAATCCTAAAAATTGAAAATCCTCCTAATCCTATAAAAAAATACAAAAAATTTATAAAATCCAAGAAATAGTTTTCTTATCTATATTTTAATCTAGGGGTTGGGGAAGCAGCACCCGAGGGTGTTGATGACCGAGAAATCACCAAGACACGGGTGAAATAAAATAGATCAAGGGTCGTTGTGACCCGGATCTCGGAAGTCAATCGGTCACTCAAGAAAAAGTAAAGCAGACCACCATAATCAGATGAAAGCAAATAAACACGATAGCGGTCCTGGCTATTTTATTAACCTGGTATAGCAATCAGGGTCGAACACAAGGAGCACGGATTGGCCTTGCGGCCTACGAAGTAGTCGAGAAGAGAATAAAAGGTATTTTTGGTGGTTTTTAAGGGTTTTTATATTTTTTTGGATTTTTAATCAATTAAGAAAATAAGAAAAGCAACTAAACAACACACTTCAACAATTTATTAAATGCACTAAAAATCAACCAAAAATTCTAACAAAAATCTTTTTATGTGTTTTATAATTTTTACTATTTTTGGTGAATTGTTGGGATTTTTCTGATGTCTATTTAATTTTCTAAAAATCAAACAAGGACTGAAACTGTAGGTACTGTCCAGCCGAGCTAAAAGGACCTAGATAAAATCTCTAGAAGCCCCAATTTAGTCGGGAGGTAATTTTCCTGTATAGATAATAAAAAAAGGAAAATTTAGGCACCTAGATTATTATTTTTGGATTTTTAATTTATTTACTAGAATCTTTAGGAGATTTCGAGTGTTTTTCAATTTTTAGGTGTTTTAAGTAATGAAAAATAGCCAAAACTGGCTAGCAAATCAAGCAAGCAAAGACAAATAGTAAGTAATTTTTTTGTAATTTTTAGATGAATTTTAATATTTTTTGTGATTTTCAAAGCTGAACAGTGAAGAAAATACGTGTTTTTGAATTTTTAAAAATACCAAACAGTGCCAAAAATGTCTCCAAAATTTATAGAAAATTTTACATCATGGCAGGAGCCATGTACCCAATTTTCATCAAATTTGGAGGTGATTTGCTATTTTATTCAAAAATGGAAAGAGGGTACTGTGCACAGGGACCAAAGTGCAAATACCTGAAGTTCTGAGGGGTCTGGTGCAAAATACCAAGGGGGTCACGCGCGTGGCGCGTGCCTGGGGCACTCAGGGACCCAAATGTAATAAAAACTATTCCCGAGGACTACTTGTAACAGGTACCAAAAGTCCAGGGGGTAGTCTGCAAATAACCCACGAATTAAAGCACATGCACAAATGTTTCACGCACAGGGGTATAAATGCAAATACTCAAAAGTTTTCATTCATTCAATAACATTCAGAACTATAGGATAGAAAGTGCAAATACACCAGAAAACCACGTGACGAAGCACGTGTCACATCACACACAGGGGTATAACTGCAAACTAAATAAAGAGCAGGGTCCTCTATGCAATTTTACCAAAAACTAAACAACTACACTAAATAATTACAGGACTAAATGTGAAATAAAATAAAAGAGGAGGCCTGAGGGTAATTTACAATTTATTAATGCGGGTCGCAGGATGGACGCCACGTGGAGCATCGGACGGTGAAGAACGGCGGGCGCTCCAAGGCTGGGGTCCTCGTAGCGATCGGACGGCTGAGGCTACGCCACATGGTGGATCGAACGGGTGAGGCTCTCGGTGGCTAAACCTCGTGCAACGGACGGTCCAGATCGCCTCTCCAAGATCTGACGGTGGAGGGACCTCCTCAAGTGGACGGACGAGATGCAAACTGGAGGTCGAGGAAGATCGGACGGTCGGAGAAGATGCTAGAAGAACAGTTGGCCGGCGAGTTTCGTCGGCCTCGTGCGTGCGCTGGGATCCTCCCCTGCTACCTCTAGAGATCGGAGAAGCTCCGGCGTGACGCTCTGCAGCTGCTGGTGGTCTCCGATGACCCGGCCGAGCTCTGGGGAGCTCCGGCGAGGTCGGCGGAGGTAGAGCTCCTGGACCGAATGGTCCAAGCCCTCAGATGGGCTTGGATGCGCCTGCAAGATAGACCAGAAGACTCGCGGGTCGAGGGCAAACTGCCTCGACCCAGTTAGTAGGGGTGATGGTGATCGGAGGTGCGATATGGGCCAGCTCCGGCGAGGGGGGAAGACGGAGGAGCTCGAGCCCCAGCTCCTGTGCGAGTTGGGTTGAATGGAGATATGGAGAAGGTGCGCGGGAGGAAGGCGAAGGCTATGGCGAAGCCTGATGATCGAATGGTGGTCGGACGTGGACGGAATCGACGGCGATCAGCGGAGAAGCGAATTGGGGGTAATTGAAAATTAGCGAAAAAGGAAGAACTACGGGGCTACCTGGGTGAACGATGAGACTGGGGATGAGCAGGCGATGCTCTGGGCCGTCGCCTCGAGGAGCATCTCCCTCCGAGGCTCGAGCTCCAGCTCAGGGCGGAGCACGACGGTGCTTGATCGCCGGATCGATGGGCCACTGCCCCTCTCCTCGTTGCGACACTTGCTGGAGCAAGCTGTCACTCTTGCCAACGCAGTGGAGGTCACGGGTAGCGAAGCAGATGAGCCAAAGATGGGAATGAAGGAGGCGGAGCAGGAGCTATATACGCTGAAAGGTCCGGGAAGACGAGCGCGGGTAGGGCAACGGAGCGCACGGATCTCGAGGCTAAAGATCGGGCGAGGTTCCCGGATCATTGGAGAGTGATTAGGACCCTGGGTTTAGGTGCGAAGTTGTCGGTTTTAGGAGCCAAAATAAGGGGAAGTCGGGTCGGGCGCATAATACCCGTGGGAGGTGGTCCTGGAGGGGGAGTTGACCGGGCAGTCAACATCCCTCCTGGACCAATGGGAGGCTGCCACCTGGAGAAGAATTGAAAAATCAATTAAAAATAGTAAATGGCAGAATTATTAAAAAGTCAAAACATGAAATATTTTTCTTTTAATTTTTTCTATTTTTTGGTGATTTTTAAGTAATTTTTCAAAATAAAAATAAGGTATTTACAATATATAGCTATACATAGGTATATGTACAATATGTATTTTTAATTTTTGATTTTTAATTTGTTATTTTTGTGCATTTTTATTCCCATTTTGTATTTTATTTATTTATAGTATAATATTAGGAATAAAAGGGTATTTTTATTTTATTTTTACTATATATATACAGGGG
The DNA here is from genome assembly GCA_037367405.1 of Ottelia alismoides. Classification (NCBI taxonomy): domain Eukaryota; kingdom Viridiplantae; phylum Streptophyta; class Magnoliopsida; order Alismatales; family Hydrocharitaceae; genus Ottelia; species Ottelia alismoides. The sequence continues at coordinate 226,337 of JAZKJV010004305.1, read as the reverse complement.
TGAAATAACTATATATGTACATGTATATACATGGTATATTTACAATATATTTTTGTGTTTTTAATTTTTTTCTTTTGATTTTGTTTTTGTTTTAATTGTTTTTATTTAATTTATTTACAACATAAAAGATGGAATATTTACAAAATTTTTGGAAATTAATTTTATGTATTTATAGGGTAAAATAAATATAGGAGTGGCTATGTACATGATGAATATCCACATGAGTGATGTTTTTGTTTTCTTTTTAATTTTTATATTTTTATCTTGATTTTATGTTTACAAATATATACAATTATCTACAAACCAATTTGAGTCTATTTTTGTGAGGAAAATACTTTTATTTTATTTACATAAATATTTACACATATGAGCCCCTATCTCCCTCTACTTTGGTTTTTATGCGGTCAGGACCATCCTGAGCCCTCCCTTAGGTTAGGTTGCTCAATATTTATTCTAAATATTTCCCTCTTTTTCTTTTTACTCTTTATTCTTTTATTTTTTCATAAAAACAAGCTAATTATTAAACTTTATACAATGCATGCTTTTGATAATTATTTGTATTTACATGAATATTCATGCATTTGCAAAGGTTTTTGTAGCTAAAATATAAGAATAAAGAGTGATGAATGGGTATTCATCACTCCCCCCCCCATACTTAACTTTTGCTAGTCCCTTAGCAAACACTTATTTGAAAAAGAAGTGAAAAAGAAAGAAAGAAAAAGAAAAAGAGGGGAATGTACATGGATCAAGGTTGAATATTAAACTTTCCTTCATTAAATTGAAATATGGAGCTCGATTAGATCTTTGGATTATTAATCTGTCGGAACCTTATTTAGACTTAAGCTTAAAACTCAACAGCCTCTGAGTTCCACCAATCTATGGACAAGACTCCTCAATAAACCAGATCAGAACAAGTCTACATACACAAACTCTAATGACCATGAATCTTTCCATGCAGTGTAAGTGATATGTAGCTCCCCACCTTAGAAGTAACAAAGAAACAACCTCCCTCAACCTGATAACTCTAATGCCTCGGTCTAGCAACTCTTTCCTCGAGAAGCGGGGTATTCCCTTCTAAGTTCAAGTGCAACCGGCTCAAGAAGAGGGGGAAGAAGTATAGACTTTTGGAAGCTCAGCCAGTGTAGCTAAGTCTCCCGCTGCAAGCTTCATGAGATGTAACATGGATACCATAAGCTTTTGCTTTATTTGACTATATACACTCCGGTGGGGTTATTAAAGTTTCAATCCGACCCACCACTTTTTTGGAGTTCTTTTGCATTTTGCATTTTTTTTCAAGTGCCTCTGTACAACATATCTACATGGTGCAGCATATATACAAGAAATTTTCCTCTTGAGCCAGTAGACTATCCCTCTTTTGAAGCTTTATTGCAACCCATGGCTTCTGTCTTTAGCCTTCATCACCACTAGACCAAGTTGAGACGCACTTCCTTCACTAGAAGAAGAAGAGAGGTTCCGCCTAGAAGTACTACCCTCATATGCTACCCCAAGCCAAAGGAAACTGCCTCCTCACCACCTCATACGTGGAGAGCTATGTGTAAGGTGCTAGTGCAAGTTAAGCCATTGTCTCTAAGAGTCATGCGTGTGTTGTTAAGTGCTCTACTTAGGCTCATCAAGATGACATATGCTCATAGCCTAGTGGACTCAAAGAATTAAGTCCTTATGGACCTGAAAAGCCTTAACCCTAAGCCCTATAAGGTTCCTCTTAGAATTAGGTGGATTAAGATCTTAATCAAGCTCCATTTCTCAATTTAATTCCAGGCTAGTTTAAATGTCAACTATCATCCAGGGGAAAACTATATACATATATATACAAAGATGCTATTTACAAATATTTACAATCGTGCAAAACCTTTGAAAAATGTTTTGAAATCATGAATGGATGGATGCATGAAGTGCAAGTTTTGCAAAAGTATTTACAAACATTTACACAAGATTTTTGCAAACTTTTGATTTTCAAAACATTTTGGAAAAATTTTGTATTATATACATAATTTTGATAAGAAAATATTTACACAAATTTTACACAAAAACTTTTTGAAAACATTTTTACAAAAATAATTTTTGTACACTAGCTATGTATGTGCAATAAAAGAATGATTATTTACAGAAAAAATTTTTAATTTTTTGTGGTTTTTGGGGTTTTTAGCCATTTTATTTATTAACACACTCACACAAAGTACGAGTTATGGCTAAAGTATATATGAAATATATACACACACACCCCCTATACTTAGCTCGAACGATGTCCTCAGAGTGATCAAGAGCGATGAAGAAGACATAACTCGTGCTTAGTAAAAGGGAAGTGAAAAGGAATGGCTAGGTACAGAAATGAATAAATGAATAGAATGAGAAGAACTCGGTGGTTTCCCCCTATACTTAGGATTAACTAATCCTAAGTATAGCAAGTTGTACATGAAGGGAAATCCGAGTGAAGAATGAACAGAGTCTGCCCCCCCCCATACTTAGGGTAAAATATCCCTAAGTATAGGCAGCAAAACAGGGGCAGAACGAATGAAAAGAATACCCGCAGGTCCTACATCCCCCCTATACTTAGGGTAAAGTACACCCTAAGTATAGCATAATCATAGGATGAGAAAAGGGATGTGGGACTAAAGAATAGTGTGATATAGACAACTGGATCTATACAAGTCGGAAGAACAGTGATAATCAGGCGTGAGATGCAATAGATGTGAATCAAGAGACCACATCTCACGCAAAGTGAATAGGGGCAACATCAACGACCCGCGGCACATGATCTAGAAATGGCTTGAGCCGCTGGCCGTTCACTCGAAAGGTACTCTCAGAAGACAACTCGGATATATCAATGCTACCGTTGTCGTGTACCTTTCTCACAAGATAAGGTCCCTTCCATTTGCTCTGTAGCTTCCCTGGAAATAGATGAAGCCTCGCATCAAACAACCATACTCTCTGTCCAAGCTCAAAATGCTTGTGGCTGATATGAGAATCATGCCACTCTTTCACTCTCTCCTTATATTGTAGGCTGTTTGAGAAGGTTGTATCTCTAAGCTCCTCCAAGGCTGCTAACTCTGCCCTCCTCTGGTCTCCTACACTATCTGGATCTAAAAGAATATCCGTGACGGCCCAAAGTGACTTGTGCCTCAACTCAACAGGTAAATGGCATGGCTTGCCATAAACTAGGCGAAAGGGAGATGTGCCCAATGCTGTCTTGAAAGACGTCCTATATGCCCACAAGACCGAGTCCAAAAGCTGTGACCAATCCTTTCGGTCAGGGCGGACGACTTTCTGCAAAATAGTCTTGATCTCCCTGTTCGAGACCTCGGCTAGACCATTCGTCTGTGGATGGTATGGAGTGGCAACTCGATGGTCTATGCCGAACTCACTGGCAAGTGCCTTCACCTGGTCGTTGATGAAATGAGACCCCCCATCTGAAATCAATACTCGAGGTACCCCGAACCGCGTGATGATGTGCTTCCTCAAAAATCTGCAAACTGTCCTGGCATCAGCGGCTCGGGCGGGGATAGCCTCAACCCAACGACTAACATAGTCAACGGCCAACAGAATGTACTCAAATCGCTGACTCTTAGGGAATGGACCCATGAAATCGATGCCCCATGCGTCAAAAACCTCACAGAAGTGAATGGGCTGTATCGGCATCATATCACGCTGTCCACAAGTACCCATCCTCTGACAGTCAGTACACCTCTTCACGAACTCATCAGAGTCCTTGAAGAGGGTAGGCCACCACAAGCCGGATTGGAGCACTTTCTGTGTCGTTCTCCTCCCAGAGTGATGTCCTCCTGCCTCAAGCTTATGGCAGTAAGTGAGGACGCTATGGTGCTCGTCCTGAGGGATGCGCCTACGCCAGACACTATCCCCTCCTTCGTGGTAAAGGATGGGATCCTCCCAATGGTAAGACTTGGCCTTTGCGAGGAAGGTCTCGAGCCTCTGTCTGGGCCAACCTTGTGGGACTTTCTTAGCAACAAGAAAGTTCACAATATCGGCATACCACGGGAGTGAGGCGATAGCAAGGATCGCCTCATCTGGGAAGGTCTCACAAATGGGATCAATCTGCTCAGACTCCTCAGGCTGCTCTAAACGGGAGAGATGATCCGCCACCACATTCTTGACTCCAGGCTTATCCTTAATCTCAATGTCGAACTCCTGGAGTAGAAGGATCCATCTAGTCAGTCTGGCCTTGGCATCCTTCTTTGCCATGAGGTATCGGATGGCGGTGTGATCGGTGTACAAAGTCACTCTAGATCCAATGATGTATGATCTGAACTTATCTAGGGCAAACACTACTGCTAGCATCTCCTTCTCTGTGATTGTATAATTCCGCTGGGCGGAATCCAAGGTGCGGCTAGCATAGTGGATAGCAAATGGGACTCCATCCCTCCTCTGTCCCAGCACAGCCCCTACGGCAAAATCGGAAGCGTCCGTCATGATCTCGAATGGGAGAGACCAATCTGGTGGCTGGAGGACAGGAGCCTCAACAATACACTGCTTGAGAGTATCAAAGGACGAAAGACACTTGTCATCGACAAGGAACTCGGTGTCTTTCGTCAGCAGGTCAGTCAACGGTCGGGCAACTCGACTGAAATCACAGATGAACCGCCGATAGAAACCGACGTGCCCCAAGAAAGACCGTAATTGTCGCAAATTGGACGGTGGTGTGAGTTTTCTAATGACATCAACCTTGGCCGGATCAACCTCCATGCCCCTGTTGGAGATGATGTGGCCAAGCACCGTCCCTTGAGTCACCATAAAGTGACTCTTCTCCCAACAAAGAACCAAGCGGACCTCAATACATCGCTGGAGTACTCGGTCTAGGCAGTCAAGACATGAGTCGAATCCGTCGCCGTAAACCGAGAAATCATCCATGAAGACCTCTAAGCACTCCCCTACCATGTCCGAAAAGATCGACAACATGCATCTCTGAAAAGTCGCAGGGACATTGCATAGCCCAAATGGCATGCGTCGGAAGGCGTATGTGCCGAAGGGACAGGTAAAGGTGGTCTTCTCCTGATCCTCAAGAGCGATGGCCACCTGGTTGTAGCCCGAGTACCCATCCAGAAAACAATAATGGCTCTTCCCTGCCAGTCTCTCAATAATCTGATCAATAAAGGGCAGGGGAAAATGATCCTTCTTGGTGGCTTGGTTGAGTCTCCTGTAGTCAACACAAACCCACCAAGAAGTGGGTACTCGTGTAGCAATCTCCTCTCCAGACTCGCTAATCACTGTAGTGATGCCCGTCTTCTTGGGCACCACATGCAAAGGGCTGACCCACTTGGAGTCGGAGATGGGATAGATAAAATCGGTGCTCCACCATTTCGAAATTTCCTTCATGACAACCTCTCTCAGATTTGGGTTCAGTCGCCGCTAGAACTCACGCGACGGCTTCGCCTCATCCTCGAGATAGATATGGTGGGAGCACAGGGCCGGACTAATCCCATGGAGATCTGCTACGCTCCATCCTATTGCCTTGCGGTTCTTTTCAAGAACCCCCATCAGACGGGATTCCTGCTCTCCAGTCAAGTCGGCTGAGATAATGATTGGGTACATCTCATGCTCACCCGTAAGGAATCTATACTTCAGCGACGAAGGAAGCGGCTTCAGCTCTGGACAACTGGGTGCTGGCAAATCTGGCTTCGACAGAAGATGCGTGTAAGCTGCCAAATCTGTCCGGGAGACTGAAAGTGTACTCTCGCAAACTGGGTCTGGAGAAGGCTGCTCAACTGAACTGTCTCTGATCTGCTCGGCATCTACCTCCTCCTCAACTGTAGGCTCAGTGGAAACCAGGTCTGGCATGTAATCATCACAATCTGCCCACTCAGACTCTGACTCCGAGGGATCTGTATCAAAAAGGTGGCATCAATACCACCGTAACTAAACTCTGTGTCACGGTCGAGAACCGACTCTGCTGCCTCTGTAGTATCCTGAACCAGGAATGTGCTCTCCAAGCTCTCCTATGCTGTCATCTCTGCATCAGCGGTGTCTGAAAATGAGAGGATGGCATGTGCTGCTGGGTCTGCCCAAACTGCCTCGTCATCTGTGATCACAAAGTCACAGTCCTGGTGGATGTCTAGCCCTGCATCTGTCAGCTGCTCTGTATTTGTGCTGGTCTCTGAGCATGCTCTCTCTCTGTCTCTGTAGTCCTCGACCGTCTCTATTTTTACACTTTCGCCCTCGACGCGAAAGTATACCTTCCCGCTATCATGATCAGTCACCGCCTTGGTTGTGGCCAAGAACGGGCGACCTAAAATGATGGGGGTATCGATCACTGAATCAGGGATCTCCATGTCCAACACTACGAAGTCCACGGGGAATTGTAGACCCTGAATAGTGACGACAACGTCTCGCAACAACCCCTTCAGCCTCTTGACAGATCTATCAGCAAATTGAAGGACTGTCCTGCTCTGTCGAAGAGTGCCCAACTCGAAGCGGTCGAGAAGGGCTGCCGGAAGGAGGTTGATAGACGATCCGCTATCCAATAGAGTCCGGTCGAACCTCTGCTCTCTGATATGACATCTGACATATGGGGCTCCTGAATCTGGCCTCTTGGCCGGCAAACGGTTCTGGATCGCAAAGCACGTGGCTTTCGTCAGCACATGAATCTCTGAATGGTGGTTCCTCCTCCTCCTCCTGATTGTGGTCCTATCTCTCAACGATCGCTGAAGAAGGGGGATGTGCTGCAAAGCCTCCTGAAGGGTCAGCTGTATATGGAATCTGTCGATTATGCTCTGGCTGAACTCCTCCTGCTCTCTCTTTTTTGGATCTTTTTCTCTTTTCTTCCCCTTCCCCATCTGAAGAGCTCTAGGGAAGGGGATCACATGGTCCTTCTCAGATGAAGGACTAGAAAAGGGTCTAGGCGGTTCGACGATCGGATCCACACATACATCATGCACCACAGTGGGACCAGAAGAAAATAAACCCTTTTCTTTATTCACAAAACTGTTCAGAGATACATCAGGTGAAGGAAAAACAACAGATCTCTCTATATGAACTCTGGTGGCCTCAGTACCACCATCGGCTAGCTCAGCTGGAAGACTCGCGGCCTCAGTACCGCGCTCTGGCTCAGCAACTCGGGTGGCGTCAGTACCATCTCCTCGAATTGGTGAAGTGGCGGCCTCAGTACCGCCCGGGGGATCAACATCCTTGGTGGCATCAGTACCACCGTCATCATCATGTGCAGCCTCAGTACCGCTCTCCTCCTCCTCATCTGGCGCTCTAGGTGTATCCTCATGATGTCGCTCAGACGAGGCGCCGCCTGCTGGCATCCTACCGCTCCTAAGTGTGACAAAATTAGTATCAAACAGATATCCAGTCATATCACTAAATGAATCACTAGGAGTGGTATACTCAGTACAAACTTCCTGCTCAGATTTCCGCAGCAGGTTGTTGGGATTCGGCTCTATCTGGGCAGGGATGGCGGCCTTCCCTCTCACGATGTCCTGCATCTCCTGGCGGAAGTCGTCCATCTCCCGTCTGAAAGTAGCCTGCTGGTTCGTGAGGATGCGGGCTATGTCGTCCAAGGCGAGGCTCTCGTATGGTGGACCATGAGAGCCCGACGGGTAGCCTCTCTGGTAATGAGGCTGCTGGAACTGGTGCTGCTGCTGCTGAGAGGGATAGGTAGAAGGATGCTGCTGCTGGTGTGGCTGGTGAGGCTGCTCTCGCCTCCAAGACTGTCCCTACTGATAGGGATGAGGAACGAAGGAAGACTGCTGCTGTGACTGGTAAACTGGGGGCTGCTGCTGCTGGTGATCCCTCTGCTGGCTGTACTGGCCTCCCTGGCCAGATGGCTGCTGCTGGGGCTGGGTACCTCCACTCCCCCACCTGAATCCGGGATGGTCTCGTCGGATCCCAGGCTGAGGACGGTCATACGAAATCCCGTTGACATCCATCAACGGCTCTGCATCGTACTGGGCTGGCGGGAGTACTGCCAGAGGTTGATCCGGCTGGTATACCACCATATGCATGTCTGGAGATGGTGGTGACTAGTAGGAGGGCTGCTGCTGCTGGTACGGCTCTGCATGTACAAGGTGAAACTGTCTAGGCTGTTGGTGTGAGCTGGAGCGCTGGAACGAGCCGCTGCTACCGCTGGTATCGCCTCGCGACTGAAGACGGGGCTGTGAAGCCGTCTGTGCCTCCTGGAGACACATGAGCTGGGTCTTCATGTCGCTTAGAGTCTGTGCCATCTGCTCCATCTGAGTGATGCCCTGGCACTGCTTCTTCTCGATCAGCTCCATCCGATCCAACTTCTCACTGATGATACCCATATCCGCAGCGGATGACTCTGCCTGTGCTGCTGCTACTGCGGATGAACTGGAAGGACCGGCGTCGACCCGTGCTATCCTCTGGTACTGCACGGGTCCTGGCTGCTGGGGTATGCCCTGAGTGTACAACCTAGTCTGGGACATCACCATATAGTTCTCGGCCATCTCCTCGTAGATGGCCCAGACCTGGTCGTGATCCTTGGCGAAGTAAGACCCGCCACAAGAAGCGTTCACCAAGCCCTGGAGCTCGGGTGTCAGCCCGCTGAAGAAGCTCTGCACAAGGTTGGGCTTCGAAATATCATGGTGCGGGCATCAGTCAGTCAGCTCACGAAACCTCTCCCATGCCTCATGGAATTGCTCGTTGGGGAGCATGGAGAAGTTGCTGATGAGGGCTCTCGCTGCATTGGTCCGCCCGAGTGGATAGTACTTGTTCAAGTACTCGGTGCGGAGCTGCTCCCAGGTGTAAACGAACTTCCCCAAGTGCTTCAGTCAGGTGGCTGCTAAGGAGAAGGGGAAGGCAATCATCCTGATTGTATCCTGGTCTACCTGACGATCGTGGACAGTGCTGCATATCATCTCAAACTCCTGCAGGTGGAGATGAGGCTCCTCTGTGGCCAAACCGTGGAATCAGGGAAGAAGCTGCAAGGTGTTCGGGGGGAACTTAAAGTCCCCCACGATCGCTGGAAGTACCACCCAGTGGTGTGTCAAGGTCGACCCGGGATTGTGGTTCTCCCGCATCGATCTAAGTGGTGGTGGTGCTCCTCCTCCTCCTGCTGCTGCTGCTGCGGCTGCTGCCGCAGCTGCCGCATCGTCAGGTCCTCCTCCTCCGCGGTTCTCGCGGTTGTCTCTCATCTGCTCAAACTCTCGCCTCATGTCCATCATGAATGCTCCTTGATCCCTCAGTTGCTGCTGCATTGACTCGAGGGAGGCGATCAGGGTGGAGTTGATCGCACCCTGGTCCAGAACAAAATGTTGCTCTCCACGTGGACCTCCGGGGTGATCACTAGAACTGCCGGCCATCGTCTCTGAAAAATCAAAATAACTGAACTCAGGTGCCGATAAATCATCTGTCTGTCTCTCCTCTGGCACTGGTATCTCTGAATCAGAAGAAGGGTGGTCGAGGGGGAACAGGGCGGAGTCATACTCGGGTTCGGAGAGCGGGTCTGAGCTCCCACGAACCGACCTAGATGAATGGTCAGGAGTGCTGAAAAGCGGTGCAGCCAGAGGCTGCCTAAGAGACCTCCTGCCCATCATCGTGATCTGGCGAGTAAGGCGGATGAGATCTGGAAAAACTATGATCGGCAACCAAACCCTCTGTTCACCAACACAACAAGAGCTGAAGACCGTAAAGGCTCGGTCAAATTATCTTGTCAAATTTTATTAGGTGAACAAACAATCTATCAGAGCGCTTACGTGACCTGTTGGGATTCCCGATGCTACCCCAACCGACTGGCCCGCACGGAAGAGTCGGTAGTCAGTCAGGAATAGCACCGGAGGGCTCTACCTAGTGGACGGGTCACTCTCTCGCGCAAGCAAACCAAACAATGAGGGGGTTGCTCTCCCCAAGACAAATTTTTTAGTCAAGTGTCTTTTAGGGTCAATAGCTTAAACAGTCCCAATTTTATGGTTTTTTTCTTTTTAATATTTTTCAATAAAAAGAAAGGCCTAACGAATTTTTCGGTTCTCCTGGTTATTAAGTCCAAAACAGGGGGAGAAGACGAAAAAGCCGATGCGCGATAAATCAATGATGCGTGCAGAGATAGAAATGCGTACCTGGCTCCAGCACTCTACATGCAATATGATCCGTGCAGAATTTAAAAGACTGGAAATAAACTACCTAAATGGTGCAGCGATGAAAACCGAGTCCTAAACAGGCAATTTCTACTCGACAAAACCGTCTAGCTTAGTTACTCGCCCTCGATCCAAAGAGTTCGTTCTAGACCCACCCCTCCTCTTCTCGACAGGTCGAGTTCAGGAGTAGCGCTTGACGGGGTAGGCTCGCGGCGCGTAGGCTCTCAGGAAAGCGACTAAGCTATTTTTATTAATGATTTATTAGTAGGTCCAATTATCCCTCTATAGGAACAAGCAGGCAATTAAGTGTGGGGATCCTACTAATTACGGCACAGTCAAGCAGAAAATCCTAAATCTAGGGGCTCGAGAAAAACCGTTGAAAACCGTAAAAGGCAGCTAAAAAGCTAAAAATCACGAAAAACCGCGAAAAATCCAAATGGGTCCCCCGAGCACACCGGTGCTCGGCGAAACAGACCCGAGAGTCCAAGTGTCTGTCCGAGTACCTATATTATTACAACAGTTCAAATTATACGGGAAATAAAACTAATCTAAGCTCCTCTCTCACTCAGCTCCTCTCTCGCTCTCTCCTGCGGCTCCGTGCAGAAGGGAGCCGCCTCTGAATCCTGCGGTTGCGTCGGCTCCTCGAAAGTCACCTCCGCGGTCCTCGGGCCCTCGCAAGAAAGAAAGCAAGTGTCACAAATCAAATTATTATAAAAATGTCAGAAAAATATGTATATGCAGAAAGCTATACAAAAAGCCGCGACAAGAAAAGCCGCGGAAAAACTCAAAAATCGACTACTAAGCCGTGCTCCCCGGCAACGGCGCCATTCTGATAACCGAGAAATCACCAAGACACGGGTGAAATAAAATAGATCAAGGGTCGTTGCGACCCGGATCTCGGAAGTCAATCGGTCACTCAAGAAAAAGTAAAGCAGACCATCAAAATCAGATGAAAGCAAATAAACACGATAGCGGTCCTGTCTATTTTATTAACCTAGTATAGCGACCAGGGTCGAACACAAGGAGCACGGATTGGCCTTGCGGCCTACGAAGTAGCCGAGAAGAGAAGGAAAGGTATTTTTGGTGGTTTTTAAGGGTTTTTATATTTTTTTGGATTTTTAATCAATTAAGAAAATAAGAAAAGCAACTAAACAACACACTTCAACAATTTATTAAATACACTAAAAATCAACCAAAAATTCTAACAAAAATATTTTTATGTGTTTTCTAATTTTTACTGTTTTTGGTGAATTTTTGGGATTTTTCTGATGTTTATTTAATTTTCTAAAAATCAAACAAGGACTGAAACAGTAGGTACTGTCCAGCCGAGCTAAAAGGACCTAGATAAAATATCTAGATGCCCCAATTTAGCCGTGAGGTAATTTTCCTGTGTAGAGAATAAAACAAGGAAAATTTAGGCACCTAGATTATTATTTTTGGATTTTTAATTTATTTACTAGAATTTTTAGGATATTTTGAGTGTTTATCAATTTTTAGGTGTTTTAAGTAATGAAAAATAGCCAAAATTGGCCAGAAAATCAAGCAAAATGCAAACAGTAAGTAATGTTTTTGTAATTTTTAGATGAATTTTAATATTTTTTTGTGATTTTCAAAGCTGAACAGGGAAGAAAATACGTGTTTTTGAATTTTTAAAAATACCAAACAGTGTCAAAAATGTCTCCAAAATTTAAAGAAAATTTTACATCATGGCAGGAGCTACGTGTCCAATTTTCATCAAATTTGGAGGTGATTTGCTATTTTATTCAAAAATGGAAAGAGGGTACTGTGCACAAGGACCAAAGTGCAAATACCCGAAGTTCTGAGGTGTCTGGTGCAAAATACCCAGGAGGTCACGCGCGAGGCGCGTGCCTGGGGCACTCAGGGACCTAAATGTAATAAAAACTATTCCCAAGGACTATTTGGTAACAGGTACCAAAAGTCCAGGGGGTAGTCTGCAAATAACCCACGAATTAAAGCACATGCACAAATGTTTCACGCACAGGGGTATTAATGCAAATACTCAAAAGTTTTCATTCATTCAGTAACATTCAGAACTACAGGATAGAAAGTGCAAATACACCAGAAAACCACGTGACGAAGCACGCGTCACATCACACACAGGGGTATAACTGCAAACTAAATAAAGAGAAGGGTCCACTATGCAATTTTATGAAAAACTAAACAACTACACTAAATAATTACAGGACTAAATGCGAAATAAAATAAAAGAGGGGGCCTGAGGGTAATTTACCCTTTATTAATGCGGGTCGCAGGATGGACGCCACGTGGAGCATCGGACGGTGAAGAACGGCGGGTGCTCCAAGGCTGGGGTCCTCGCAGCGATCGGACGGCTGAGGCTACGCCACGTGGTGGATCGAACGGGTGAGGCTCTCGGTGGCTAAATCTCGTGCAACGGATCGTCTAGATCGCCTCTCCAAGATCTGACGGTGGAGGGACCTCCTCAAGTGGACGGACGAGATGCAAACTGGAGGTCGAGGAAGATCGGACGGTCGGGGAAGATGCTGGAAGAACAGTTGGCCGGCGAGTTTCGCCGGCCTCGTGCGTGCGCTGGGATCCTCCCCTGCTGCCTCTGGAGATCGGAGAAGCTCCGGCGTGACGCTCCGCAGCTGCTGGTGGTCTCCGATAACCCGACCGAGCTCTGGGGAGCTCCGGCGAGGTCGGCGGAGGTAGAGCTCCTGGACCGAATGGTCCAAGCCCTCAGATAGGATTGGATGCGCCTGCAAGATAGACCAGAAGACTCGCAGGTCGAGGGCAAACTGCCTCGACCCAGTTAGGCGGGGTGAAGGTGATCGGAGGTGCGATATGGGCGAGCTCCGACGAGGGGGGTAGACGGAGGAGCTCGAGCCCCAGCTCCTGTGCGAGCTGGGTTGAATGGAGATATGGAGAAGGTGCGCGGGAGGAAGGCGAAGGCTATGGCGAAGCCTGATGATCGAATGGTGGTCGAACGTGGACGGAATCGACGGCGACCGGCGGAGAAGCGAATTGGGGGTAATTGAAAATTAGCGAAAAAGGAAGAACTACGGGGCTACCTGGGTGAACGATGAGACTGGGGATGAGCAGGCGATGCTCTGGGTCGTCGCCTCGAGGAGCGTCTCCCTCCGAGGCTCGAGCTCCAGCACAGGGCAGAGCACGGCGGTGCTTGATCGCCGGATCGATGGGCCACTGCCCCTCTCCTCGCTGCGACACTTGCTGGAGCAAGCTGTCACTCTTGCCAACGCAGTGGAGGTCACGGGTAGCGAAGTAGATGAGCCAAAGATGGGAATGAAGGAGGCAGAGCAGGAGCTATATACGCTGAAAGGTTCGGGAAGACGAGCGCGGGTAGGGCAATGGAGCGTGCGGATCTCGAGGCTAAAGATCGGGTGAGGTTCCCGGATCATTGGAGAGTGATTAGGACCCTGGGTTTAGGTGCGAAGTTGTCGGGTTTAGGCGCCAAAATAAGGGGAAGTCGGATCGGGCGCATAATACCCGTGGAAGGTGGTCCTGGAGGGGGAGTTGACCGGGCGGTCAACATCCCTCCTGGACCAATGGGAGGCTGCCACCTGGATAAGAATTGAAAAATCAATTAAAAATAGTAAATGGCAGAATTATTAAAAAGTCAAAACATGAAATATTTTGTTTTAATTTTTTCTATTTTTTGGTGATTTTTAATAAATTTTTCAAAATAAAAATAAGGTATTTACAATATATAGCTATACATAGGTATATGTACAATATGTATTTTTAATTTTTGATTTTTAATTTGTTATTTTTGTGCATTTTTATATCCATTTTGTATTTTATTTATTTATAGTATAATATTAGGAATAAAAGGGTATTTTTATTTTATTTTTACTATATATACACAGGGGTGAAATAACTATATATGTACATGTATATACATGGTATATTTACAATATATTGTTGTGTTTTTAAATTTGTTCTTTTGATTTTGTTTTTGTTTTAATTGTTTTTATTTAATTTATTTACAACATAAAAGATGGAATATTTACAAAATTTTTGGAAATTAATTTTATGTATTTATAGGGTAAAATAAATATAGGAGTGGCTATGTACATGATGAATATCCACATGAGTGATGTTTTTGTTTTCTTTTTAATTTTTATATTTTTATCTTGATTTTATGTTTATAAATATATACAATTATCTACAAACCAATTTGAGTCTATTTTTGTGAGGAAAATACTTTTATTTTATTTACATAAATATTTACACATATGAGCCCCTATCTCCCTCTACTTTGGTTTTTATGCGGTCAGGCCCATCCTGAGCCCTCCCTTAGGTTAGGTTGCTCAATATTTATTCTAAATGTTTCCCTCTTTTCCTTTTTACTCTTTATTCTTTTATTTTTGCACAAAAACAAGCTAATTATTAAACTTTATACAATGCATGCTTTTGATAATTATTTGTATTTACATGAATATTCATGCATTTGCAAAGGTTTTTGTAGCTAAAATATAAGAATAAAGAGTGATGAATGGGTATTCATCAGGTGTAGCCAACTAGCTACACCTGGCCATTTTTTTCATTGGTTTTTTTATTTTCGAAAAGAAACTTAAGGGGATCTAAATCACCATATATAATCTTTATCTCACATCAAATTCAACTAAATTTGGCACTTCTATCATCTCCATCAAGACTATCACATTTTAACAATCTTAGAATTACTGAAATTAACCCTATCTAAATGGCATGTTAGGAATGTTTGCATGAAACTTGAAACATGTATTCCACTCAATAAATTAAGTAAATCCCCATGGGTTTCCTTCAAAAAAATCAAAAACCAACAAAAAATGGTCAAGTGTAGCTAGTTGGATGCACCCTCTGGTGGAGCATCCCTTTTCCCTTTTATTTATATTATATACTACATTTTAAAAATATTTTTGAAAAAAATGCTATTATTTCCTATTTTTCAATCTCAAAACAATTCGACCTATTCATTAAATCTCTATTTTGGAGTATCTCAAACTTTAAAAATACCTAAAAAGAGTAGCAAAACACCAAAAAAATCACAAAAATAGAGAAAATATAAAAGGACAAAAATATTTTATTTTATATTTTTGTATTATATATAACTATATTCATAAATATAAAACCCTATATAGTATATATTTACTTAATATTACTTATATAGTATTATAATAATTATTATTATAAATATGTATATATTTTTTTAAACCTTTGAAAAAATAAAAATTTCCTGATTTTATTATATATTATAAATATATCTTATATATTATTTATATTATATATATTATCATATATAGGTATATATACTTATTATATATTTTATAAAGAAAAAAGGAATTGAAAATTAGAAATATTTTAAAAAGAAAATTAAAACTATAAAATAAAAAATACAAATATAAATCATTGAAAATACAAAAAAATTAAACACAATTAAAGCCTTAAAAATTAAAAAGCATAAAAGGTACAAAAAAGATGGTTTAGTTAATTTTCTATAGACAATATTTATTTGCATATCCACATATTTGCTCTCTCTGGTTCGACACTCTACACTTATTCACTATACACATATTTTGTACAGTTAAAATAAAAATAAATTTTGACTTAGACGTTTGCATTGATTATTCATACATTTTGGGGTTGATTGTTGATTTAAGTGGTTTGGTTGGGTTCTGAGTACTGTGAGAGTTGCCGACACAATGATTGTCGGACCCAACTTATCGAGCACTACAGGCCCTTCGAGACCATGCGCGAGGAACCTCACAAATCCATATTATCATCGATGTCACATGACAAGTGAAAATTTCCTCAATGCCTTTCCAAATCCACTATTTATAGAATATTTATCTGTAGTTTGTGTGCCTAAAAAAATCAGAAACAACCTTCCAATTTGTTCTATTTTTAATTTATTCATATGATCACCTAAAAATAAAAAAATAGGTTAAGTTGTTCTTATCTAGTATTATGTTAGATATTTTTAACTTCCATTTTTTTGCGCATGTATCTAGAATACAAAAACATTTGTAAAATTTGAAAATCATAAAAAATCATATGAAATCAAAATACAAAAAAGTGATTTGGGAATCTTGGGAGACCTATTTTTATGGGAAAATAACGTATGATTTTATCCCTAACTTTTGAATCAAAAATCTAATCTCAAAGTCTCTTAATTATCTTAATTTTTTCTTTTATATTTTATTTTCACTTTATTCTACTTGAAAAATACAAACATATTTGCAGAACTTCAAAAAAAACAAACGCATATTGTCGATATTTTTTCTTATTTTTCATGTTCCCCCATTTTTAAACTCTAATATTCAGTATTCCCTTATATATCCCATGTACAGTGATTTTTTTCCAATGAACTTTGCACCCATTGGATATGTAATCAGCATCGTTTTGTGGCCATATGATCTACATCGTACGATCAATATAGTTCATGGTAGTTCGAGTTGTACTACTATATGTATTACATTAATTAGTTGTAAACAAAGCATTCAATTTATTTCCATAATAATTATTTATCTTATTTCGTCAATATTTAAACCCTAACATTTGTCATTTTTTATTGAGATTTTGGTTATATTGTGAATCACGAATACCAACGTCCTAGTTCTTGTAGAATTGATGTATCCAAAGAATTATTGCAATTAGTCTTATAGTTATAGCATCATTTACCATATTATTGTTGTTATCTTATAGTTACCATCATAGGTATTTTGTTTGAGTTATGTATATTCAAGTTATACTTACTAGTGTATCTGTAAGTATAACTAACCATTATATCACAATTACCACTCATATCATTTAAAAATTATTTGTTACTAAATTTTAACTGTAACATATAGTTTTCGAAAAATTATGAAAAAAATATGTATTTTAAAAAATATTACTAACCATTAATACAAATCATTGTTACTTGATACACCAATATGTATATTACTAACAGTTATTTCACAATTACTAAACTTACCCTTTGCAATTCCTAAATTACTAATTATATATTTGTTTTAAGAAATTAGTATATTCTGAAATTACATATATTCACGTTTCGCACATTTCAAATCGGTTCAGCTTCAATCCAAATTAGTTTATTTTGGACTGTTTCAAACAAAATTGTTATTGACAGTTTCCATGTTCGTCATCCTATAAATAAGAAATCCTCAACTTTACTTTAATAATCACGGTGGTCGATCATGAAAGATCAACATCCCGGATACTGAATATTCTCTCGACATAAAATGGGCCTAAGGCTCATTGGATACATATATACGTACGTACCCACATACGCGCATGCATACATATATACATCTATTATTCTATTTTATTGTTACATTTATGTTATTTTTCATATTTGGTTTGTACGTGTTAACCTTTATAAAATGAATCATTGATATGAACAATTTATATGTGATTATCATATATAATATATTTTGGCATATATATTGTATTAGATTTCGTATGTACCAACAAAGTTGTGTAAGGGGGGATTGGGATAGAGGAGGTACCTAGTTTAAGGAGATACATGTGCTCTCTATCGTCAATGAAACATGGGTTCGCCCCAGCCTTCTTCTCCTTCTATAAAGTGAGAAGGAAAAGGCTTTGATCTACGTGTATGCTAGGTAGAATCGATCCTCAAGAGCATGCACTTTTCCTGTCACTTATCTATAAGCTCCTATAGACTTCGCTCATATTACAACACCTCCCAGAACCTATCCCTTAGAAGACCAAGTGGACTGTCTCCCCTTATCGCACTTCTCCCTTCAAAAGATAATATCTATTTTTTTACGTTGTGACTATCCTGACTTGGAGCTCTATCTCCACTTATATTCTTAATGCAGGCCTTTATTTTGACTCACAAAACGGTCCCTTATGATTGAGATACCTCTTAAATTTTGTTGACATAAATAATTGAATATTCCTTGTCATGTTTTTCATAGTCAAATATATATAACAACTAATATTGTTCATTATTTGAGTCTTTAAATTGACATCCAATGTCATATTTATTTCTGTATTCCTTGTAACACTGTATAACAATGGTTATTCGTTAATGTTTTATTCTAATAGTTGTTAAATTTAGCAGTGAATAAAACAAAACTTAACAATAAGTCAATGACAAATTGTCGTTATATGAATCTTTAAAGATAAATATGTTATTCAATGCTAATACAAGAACAAAAGATATTTTAATAATGAATAATATATGTTGGAATATCTTTAACACTGGAAGATACCATATCGAATATTCAAATTATTCGTGGGATTTGGAAGAAATTTTTAAATAATTATTAAAATATTCTTAATTAAATAAATAGGCAGAAGGTTAGGGAATTTAAAAAAAAGTCATCTATCGACTCCTCATGTGCATATTTGGGCTACAATGTCCAAATTAGCACCTTAGGTGGCGATTTGAGTTCAACCCATTGGGTCCCCTCTCCTTTAAATTTAAATTTAGGCACTACGTACTTGATAATGCTCTTAATATATATAGAGTATCGATATAAAAAATTCCGAAACCTACTACATATTTAATTAATTAAGTTTATTTTAATAATTTTTAGAAAAAGTCCCAACAAAATTCTCACAAAGGTATTTTTAAAATTTTTTTTTTGAAAATATGAATAAATAGACCCGTGAATAATGGATTTTATGCATACTCAAAATATATTATACCTGCAAAATAAATTGCATTTTATAAATCCATACTCATTCTAAAAATTATGAGAATCGGTGGAGAAATAACAAAGTATTATTCTGAGTCATGTGGATAGAAGTCTGTTTTTTTTCTAAATAACATAGTCTCAGCTTGAAGATTTTCTTTTCGTACGACATATCATAAAGATCTCTATATCTTATAATGTAAATAATCAACAGAAACTAAATTTGAAGACATTGACCATGACATATTAATAATCTCAACATTCCATATTATAACATCTACCCATTTAAATGAAACGCATATATTCTATTACAATCATAGAATTATTACAATTTTCTTAGAAATAATTTACAATGTTTTATGGTATCCATTTCCTTAGATTCCTTTTAGGCCTCCTCCTCCTTCTCCTTCACCTCCTTTGTTGTTTCCTTTGCCATTGTCTCTCGCCTTCTTATGACTATCTTCATGTGTTGTTCTTTTTACCTTCTTCTTGATATTCCATTCTGAATGCGTTGATACATACCCAGGAGGATGCGACTTAGTTGAGGACTTCCTCGAAGATTCAGTTAGTTGAGTAACTAGATATCTTGTGATTTTTTTCACTTGTTGACTGTCGTGATGGATCTGTCTGTGTAGCTTCATTAATCATCGATGGTATGTGTGGCGGCTTAAGAGGTTGTTGTGGTATTATCAGGGAAAGATTAAAGAATTGTCTCTCGAACTCATTTGTCTCGATTTGACAAACTATGACAAATATCTCAGCTTGAAGACTTTTTAAATTGTATTAAGTTGGTTGTGTGAGTTGAGAGGGCCCAGAGTAATATTAACTTGAAGGGCTAGCATATAACGGTCCTGCAAACTGTGATTGACTCGAAGCTAGAATATATATTATAATCACAAAATAATAATATTATATAAATCATATATTTAGAAAATAAATTACTAAATTGAATCATTGAGAAAATTATATATAAAAATTATTGTAACATGAAGTCCCAAAAGGTAGTTGCTCTTGTGACAACCCTTGTCCGCTAAATCACTCACAACACATACCTATAAAATGTGAGTTACATTCGATACTGTAAAATAGTAAAAACTAAATTGGATTATTGTGATAATCAAACATAATTCAAACTTGAAGTGTCAAACATTGTTGAAATCCTTGTCCGGTGAATCCCACATAATGCATACCTAAAAGATTTACATTATAATCAATATGTAAAAAGGGAAAATTAAATTGAATTATTGTGATAATCAGACAAAGAAATTATTGAAAGTGGTCTCAAATGTGGGTTATTGTTGAGTTCTGTCTGTGAATCCCACATAATGCAAACCTAAAAGGTTTAGATTATAATCAATATGTAAAAAGGTAAAATTAAATTAAATTATTGTAATAATCAAACAAAGAAATTGTTGAAAGTGGTCTTAAATGTGGGTTGTTGTTGAGTTCTGTATCCATGAATCCCGCACAATGCATAACCAAAAAGATTTTAATTATAGTCAATACGTAAAAAGCTAAATCTAAATTTAGTTATTGAAATTATCAGATAAAGAATTTTTTGAACATGAAGACTCAAATGTTGGTTGTTGTTGTCGTTGAGACCCCTCCTTATTATATCCCGCATATCTCACATCTTTAGGAATTTTCATCATATAATTATCAAAATGAGTCGATAAAAATAGAACTAACTAAATCTAAAGAATTAACGAAACTTGATGCTCCTATGGTATGCGACTCTTGTTGTTGCAAGCATTGTTGGTCATACTGATGGAAGAGATACATCAAAGAGAACATGCTTATTATTTTATCAAAATACGTAATTGTATTTTCAACTTTTTCCTTCATCATAAACAATAAATTCGTTAATCGTCTATTTCATCTAGACTACTCCTTCCTTCATAATCGTATCCATTTATTTAATTTATGATTTAATGAATCAATAGAATATCATTAAATTAAATATAATTACATACAACGTATCGGTCGTCTTTCTATAGGCCCATGAGGTTGGTAAGCTAATATAGGAGGTTGAATTTACATCTAGATCCACCTTTTTATAATACTCCAGTACCATTGCATGCACACATCATTTTTCGCATCTGCATACTCTAGTACTATCGATTCCTCTCTTTCCTCACATCGCTCTACATATTGTCGATGTAAAATAGACCAATCTAGAATGTCACTGCTTTGTGTTTTATTTCATCTAGAAATAATATGTATCCTCTCAACGGAGGCCAGGATATGTTGTCGCATCCCAAATTGACGCATAACACAACCCGGTAATTGCATAGCTATAACATCATAGCATATCAATGGTACTCTACTTATCCAAAACAGGTTGACTACTTTGACAAAGCTCGTGCAGTTGTGCGATTTCTTCATCGACATAGGGTTTCCAACTTATCTGCATTCAGTATATAAGAAAGTCCTTCAATCATTAACTCGATTATTATAACAAATGTGTACTTTATTTCAATATTTATCTGATGACTTTATTGTGTATCCAACTCATTACAGTAAATACTAGCGTCACAATCTACATGTTCTTCTTGAAACTTCACACACCGATCCATCTATGACCAATGATCCTCCTTGGATCCTTGAACGATGTCTCACAATTGACCTTTCCTATGTGCATGTGCTCCCATTCTCAAACCTACATGTTATCAATGCCAATCAAAATAAATCGAGTCACCTGGACGTTCCTATCTTTTTAAATTGTACATACATGTAAAATTGTGAAAAAAAATCATAAATTCTGGGTGTGCCTACCTTTGCATCCCTGACCAACTCAACATACATATGTGCTAAAGTAGCATCACCTCAAGCAAATTGAGTACATTCTTCTAATTCACATAAATGGAACAGGTACCTATTTGAACAAATAAGCTATGGACGAGTAAATGAATTGAGATCTTATATTAAGGATTGCATATCATTACATGGGAGGCATCATATCTCTATTGCTATCATTGAGAACAATGCACCCAATATGATAGAGAATTAGGGCCCTCACCCTACACATTACTTCCTTCTCATCTTCAATATCCAGTAGTGGCTTAGCATCTCGAAAGAAGATCTCTCTGATGCATTATAGCTTCACCTTACTACTCTCTATGCGAGTGGGAATAACACCTAACAAGCTTAAACGGTGTGGTTTCCATCCTCCTGACAGAACATCTGGACCATTAACGGGAAAATCATCGACGTTCAATCCTCTAATAAATCCCATATCTTATAGTGTAACAATCGCCTCACCAAGTTGAAAATGAAATGTATGATTCTAAGGCTAACACTTCTCTAGTAAACTAGTCAATAACGAAAGGTCCATCAGTACCCTTATCATGTTTACTACACATGAAAATCCTAATAGATCAAGCAGTCTCTCTGTCATTGTACTCTTTTTCTGAAGAATTCCATTTAACATCTCATTATGTTCAACAATCGATTCTACATAGAATTAACAATACATAATTTATAATATCTCACGTAAGAGGTCATTATGTTAACAATAAAAATACTCTAACGAATTTAAATACTAATTGAACTAGTAGGCTATGAAGATCGATACTCACTCTTTTACGTACGAAACAAATGAATCCACTAAACTCGATACTCTATCCATATGTGTCATCTACATTTAACAAGGTGTATATTATGTTAATGAATTAAAAAACACTAAACATTTATAAAACTACTAAACATTTATAAAGAAATTGCTTATTAAATGATTTTTTAATTAACAAAATATTAACTTACATGTTACCTATCATATGCTATAGTTCTTTTATTTCTCGATGGACAACTTAGTCTGTTATGATCAGATTGCTTGCATATCTTACTCAACTTCGTTTGCACATTCATTTCATCCATTTCATTTTGACTTGCATTGGGTGTTCGAGTTTCCTGTTTCCGATAAGTGAGGGTAACATAATGGTTTCATCTTCTTCTCCCCAATAGAATTGATCTGGGATCGGATAAAAGAATAATATGTATGTCTGACGATAATACTCGCTTGAATGATATTGTGAAACATGTTGTAGTTATCTAGATTTGTCCATGTGTGGATGGTTGTGGCTATTACACGAGGGCACACAAAGTGCTTTATTTACATAAATCTACATGTGCAATAGATTACCTCGTCATTTAAGTTTATTCCATAGACATAACCATCTCGATCTTGTATTCGAAATTACGTTAGAGTAAAATGTGTGGACATGACATGATCTGGCTTCTTTAGTATTTAACTCGAGTAAGCCTTCATATTTCTTTATTAAATGCATTATTATTCCCTCTGATTTATCACATCGATTGTTGAATAACCATTGATTCTGAAAAAAAATGTTAAAATCATTGATATAACAGGCATACCACGTACTGCTCTCATGACTTCGTTGAAACTTTCGGACAGATTTGTGGTCATGTATCTGTATCGATATTCATTGTCTTGACTTAATGTCCAGTAACTCTGATCACCATTATCTTGTGACACAATGCACTGAAAGTGTCTTTATCAAGAATATTAATATCTCGCATCATGCTATTGATCTAGTTTTCATATGGCTCTTCCCTAGTAGCATAGAATCGATTCTGAATGGAATGAATGTATCCAACCCTATAAATATTTACACGCATGTGATGAAGGTAATGACAGTGACTAAATCCATTTTCAAATGGAAATAATTCAATGATATCATCCTTCAAATTAGGAAATTGATCACTAGTAAAGTAGATATCCCTACGGTCAATGATTTTCCTTACCAAATTAAGAAAACATCTCCATGCATAAATATTCTCAATTTTCTCAACAATAACAAATGCGAGCAGAATTAAACCTTGATTCGCATCGATGGTTGTGGCAATGTATATATGACCAGCATATCTCCCGTACAAATGCCTTCCATCAATACTTAAAACAGATCGACAAAATCTAAAGGCTCTACGGTATGGTCCAAATGAAACAAACAATCTCTTAAAATGTACATGCATCGTGGTTTTACCTTATTCTCTTTGAAACCATGTATAAGTTCTAGGATTGTGTCATTCTAAAGTACAAATGAATTTCTGAATATTACAATAGGACACATCATCATTATCATAAATAATATCCCTAGGAATGCCTCCTTACATTCCAATATGTCGTATAATTAATCTCCGTCTGCAACTTGTTTTTCTTTTATACATAATTGCATCCAAAGTTATACTAACTTGTGCTCTAAATGAGGATAGTATGTATTGTGCAACAAATACTGATGTGCATTGATGGTGCTTGAGTAAGAGCATAGTGTCCTTGCATGTATGCTTTTTTCTATATCCTGAAACATACCAATCCCCACGGGATTTCCTCTCAGATGCATGTAAATGACATCCACAATCTTAACAATCGGGATTTACTTGTTTGAGGCTTTGGTCTTATATTGGACATGATTTTTCGTACTTCATTTTTGAAGATCATATTGCAAATCCTTGTTCTACTTGTAACTCCTACCAAACCAATAATCTAGTCCAAAATCGTCGCAGGAGCACCTTTGAAGGATATGGTTAGATCCTCAAGCGCATCACGGAAGCATGAGCATCGTATCGAATACGATGAAGAACAACTAGTCACACTAGTTGTTCTATGCAGCGGAAATTAAAAAAAAATTATGCGATGAAACCACATGATCCAAGAACACTTCTCGGATCGTTTCGTCTAAACCACAAACAAGTAATAGGATTACCTCTTGAAGCGTGGTTGCGATCGAGTCTCTAAACGAAGAGACCTCCTGTCTCAAGTCCGATCCGACGGAGGAGACGCTTGCAAGCGTGAGGATGAATCGTGTGCTTCTCGCAATCCATGTTGATGATCCAAGCGGCGGATCTCCTGATCTCGACACACGAGATCTGACGTCTTCTTCACGAGCGAGACGCACCGAAGGAGACAGAGATCCATGAGCAAACGATCGGGCAGCATAACGACGACGTTGCGGCGATGGAGACTCCCTCTAGGGCTTCCATGGTGGACGGCCATGAGAGAAGAAGAGAGAGGGCTGACGTGTAGAGAGAAAGAGAAACAGAGAGACTTATGTTCTCTTGTGTATTGTGTAAAAAAGAGCAAAGGGGTGCCCTTCTATTTATAATATTTTGGGATCCATGGATCTTAATCCATGGGCAACACAAATCCAATGGCTCCCATTGATTTGTGTTTCTTTTAATGGCCAAGATTGTTGTTGGTTAAAAACACAAGAACTAATTTAATTTAGATTAAATATATTTGATAAATCAAATATTATTCAATCCTAAATTAAATCACAAAATTGGAGATAATGGAGATGAGAATCTCCACATTCCATAAGGAGCCATGGACAGCTACCAATTTCAAGTTGGAATGACTAGCCGTCCACACTCCAATTGAAATGTGAGATTCTCCAATGAAATCCAAGATCTCATGATTATTCATATCTCCAATTACAATAACAATTATTGTAAAATTATTCTACAAAATAATTCATAAACATTTTGTGAATATTGCAATCTTGCCATTGGAAATTTGTGAATCATATTCACAACCCAAAATAAAATGTGAATTACATTTTCAATTAAATGTCCAATGTGAATCCAATTCACATTAACATTTAATTAACTAATGTAAATTACAAATAGCTCTCTCTTATATATTATAAATCACATTTATAATATATATGACTAATATGGATATTTCTATTCACATTATTCATATCCATGATAATTAAATCACATTTAATAATCTTGGATCTCTATTATCTTGTTCTCAAATAATTTGAATCACATTCACATTATTTTCATCTTTGATAATCAAATCACATTTAATTATCTAAGATAGCTCTCTTTATAATATGAATCGAATTCATATTAACCATGATAATTAAATCACATTTAATTATCTATTTTCTCAATGCTTGGATACTCATATCAACAATGAAATTATCCTGAACTCTTTCAAGAATAATGCGCTTTCTCTGCGAATACTGGGAGATAAGGACAGGGTGATTGTATTGCTCCACGTATAGTGACTTGGATATTGAGATCATATCTCAAATCCAGATTGCGGGCCTCCCATAGATGCTTGATTAAATCAAGACCGCAAATCTAATCTTCTCATTGCATCTGAATCACATTCAGATCAATGTCCAACATTTGGACCAAGAGTAGATCACTTCTCTACTGAGAGGAGTCACTAAAATCCAGACCCGTTTCATCACTCCCTAGGAATGGAAGCGTCATGGTTATAAAATCTTTTATGATCACATCACCCACAGGTATTCCCAATACCTATACAACCTGCATACTGTAAGACTCAGAATAAACCCAAAGTATTGGATCAACTTTATACTCTCTACTTCAAGGTTTTATCAGTAAGTTTCTCATTTGATCATTGGGAGTTGTTATCGATCATATACTTTCCAAAAGCATATATCATACCTAGGTCTTAATCATATACTTTCTAAAAGTATATATCAAACCTACAAATTCAGTCAAGCTTCCAAAGCGAGACGATCGTACACGAAATTTGATTCTTCCCAATATCTTATGAGTGAGTTCATGCCTTCCGGTTAAGTAAATGAACCTGTATGATCCCTTTGACAGATCGTATTACTTATATGCCCTTATATGCACACCAACGCGTCGGTGTATAGACCTTGGTTAGGTCAACAACCTATTGGTCTGCCAAATGTACTTACTTAGACATATAGTAACACATCTGTCTCCGGTCAGAGGATGTGTGCCTGTATCGTGATAGCATACGATATAGGACTTTGGTTATCTCGATCTCGTTAAGCCAACTCTTTGACCTAACTAATAAGACACCTCTGAATCTCTATTCCTATGCAGAGGACTTGCATCATGAGATCGGTTAGATATCAGTCTTTAGAGATAAGGATTGTCATCTCCTACTCAGGCTTGAGATCATTTCTTAACAATCATTTGATGGTGCTTGCTGAGTCCTCAATCTAACCCTTTAGATATTCATCCAAGCACAGCCTCTATGATTCAATAGTTGAATTAACAACTGTATGATTATTAAGATGGACATGGTACATAACCCTAATTGTACTAAGGGACCTATTATGCAAATTTTCTATTCTTCATTTCAGATCAGGGAATGATAATAGCAATAACATTTATTGCATAATGGCTCGCCGTGGGCTCGCCGTGGGCTCGCATGTCCAACAATCTCCCACTAGCCCAAAGAGTCATTAATGGGCTAATCATTGAAGCCCGCACTCATGTGACAATCATAGACTATCTAGAAAATAGCTAGGTAAGCTGATCAGTCACTCTGTTCCTGCTAGACTACGCCAAGTCCTTTTACGGCACCTGCATATCCCCAGTAACAGTGCTCGCATCTAATGTGAATGTTGCATCTTATGCAACCAATACTCAATCTTGTTAGTTATAGTGTCCTTGACACTACAGCTTAACAATTATTATAACCAGTATCTCCATAATCCTTATCAGAATGCCCTTATTCCTGGAGATCTCTATCTCTTAAGGTATCTACAGTTAAGACCTTTTAGATCACTATCTATAAAGTCTTAAACTTTTGAAGATAAGACTTTGAGAACACTATCTCAAAAATATTTTCATCTATGAAGATTTTGTTATTACTGCAATCAAGTGTTTTCTCTCCATAGTAGGATTAGTAACAGTTTACTACTCCCACTACATGGCAGATATCTGGCTTTTGTACACATCTAGCATACACTTAGCTTCTCGTAACTGATGCATAAGTGCAAGCAGTTCTAGCATTCACTTCCTCAACTCTTTGAGGTGCTTTCCCTTTAGATAGGTCAGTACCATATTTTAAGGGATGGAAGCCTTTCTTGGAATTTCTAAGAATAGATATGTCCAAGGTGCACTACAAATGTGACAGTCCTAATATCCTCTTCTCTTTGCTTCTGAACAACTTCAGAACTAAGATCTAAGAGGTATCTTTGAAATCATATTTCAAGAAATGGAATAGCCAGTCTATAAAACACACACTTATTATCCTTATATCATTCCAAATGATTAGGATATTATCTACATTTAGCACGATGAACACAAAACTCCCACTAAGCTTCACATGGCTCATCCAGATTCTATTTGAGATCATAACGTTTACAATTTCATCAAATCTTATGGTCCAACTTCAAGAAGCTTATTTGAGTCCATAGATGGATTCCTTAGCTTTCACACCTTGCTTTTCTCAACCATGAAGTCCTGGGGCTACTTCATGTGAATATCCTCAGAGAGGTATTCATAGAGGAATGCAATCTTGACTTCTTTCTCTTAAAGATCCATTTACACCTTTATGGGTCTTACCCATATAGGTGGATCCTCGAGGGTCCATATATAACACTTGTATATGAAGTCTACTTTAGACTTTATTGCTAACATCCATCTATCCATGTCATGATCCTTAGGAGCTTCATCACATGAAGTCCGATCATTTGTCAGATTTAATCAACACATGGAATACATCCTCAAACTCATTTGAAGAAGTATTAGTGTTTCATCTTTAATTGTCATTTTAGTTCCTTATTTCAGGAGTCTCATTATCTTCTCAAGATTAAATGAGTTCCTACACTTCATTTTCTTCTTGATTCTCAAGAGAGTCATCCTTTAATAATCATATTCTTAGAGATGAGATCCTTTAAAAATCTCAAGGTCATAAAGTAGGTATCCAATACCATCCTTTATTTTCCTAATGAAGCTGCATTCTCTAGTGCTCAATTCGAGCTTACTTGCATGGAATCTCATTAAGGATATATAATGTAGTCTCTACTACATATGTACCTGGAAACTAAGAGAAAATTATGCTAAAAATTCATCATTGATCAAATCATGTCACACATGATCCAATTGTATCTCCCTATAACTCTATTGAGTCAAGGTGTATTAGGAGGATTGAGATAGAAATGATATTCATAACTCCATAAGGTATTCTTTGAATTTATCTAGCAGGTACTTGCTACCTAGATTAGATCAAATTCAGTTTATCTTACTTCAAACTTTGGTTCTAAACCAAAAATAATGAAATCTTTGAATATTTCGAAGGTTTCTCAGATGAAGAGAAGAAATCTCATATCATACATAATCATCAATAGATATCACATATCCATAATGTTTACTACGATATAGATGATCCGCATACATCAATATGTATGAGATCCTGAATACCTTGACATCTTACACCTTTCCTGAGGAAGGGTGTACTGGACATTTTTACTTTTGAATACAATATTCACAAGTATGTAAGATTTGAACCTTAAGACAATCTAAAGTTTCATCTCTCACTAGTCCGTTGATCTCATCAACAGACATATGTTCAAAACTTGATGCCAGATATTTATCAAATGATCTTCAGCCTCCAATTGATCTTATAAAGGTTTTAATTTCATTATTAGAATGGTTAATGAATCATTCATTAATTTTCTAATTTAGTAGAGCCCACTAGATGTCAGACTACTATTTGAAATATATCCATCATAATTCTTTATGATAGGTTTATTTCAGAATTCATGTTTATTTCCAACATTTAGAAACAAACAATGAGTGTATTCTTATATCTAGATCATAGAGACATTCTCTAAGACTAAGGGCTCTCCCATTGAAATTAACAAGTCTATCAATCCAATAGAGATGGTTGCAACAATTGCATCAATATCCATGTGTCTTCTAAAACATATGCAACCCATTGCAAGTGTTGTTAAAAAATTGAGATACAATTAGTAGACTCTATCTTATCAAATAAGAAAGTCAATTTCAATTATTTATGTAGATTGTTTTGATGCGCTATCCAAGTCCTTCTCTAAGGATTCTAGACAAACTTGATAGTGATACTATCAACACATCAACTTATTGCAGTATTGGCATTCATCCAACTCTTTGGATGTCATATGGAAGTCACAGAAGTACAGTCAACTCCTTGAATTTCCTTCTTAGTTGGATCCAACCCATGCTTCCACTACGCTCCCTTTATCTATAAACAACCATTGCTTAAGACTAAGGGTCTCTTACGTTAAATTCAAAGTAAGAGTATTTCAACATTTATATATGCTTCATTAAATTAATACAATATGAATATTATGAAGCTTCTTGAATGACTAGAGTATAGGCAGTAGAATGATGACACTCATCATGTTTGCATCCATTTAGACTCTTAAAACATTGGTTCAGGTAGGTATTCAAATATTTTGAGTACATCATCTCTTATGGAGCCACCATTCTGCATGATGCAGAAAACCATGTCATTCATGATTAAATGTTGAGAGCACATATGTATACCGGAACATCTTCTTAAGTCTTTATAAGGATTATTTGACAATCGCGATCATCATCGACATGTCACTTCCAAAGTACATTCGATGAGAGATCAAGACTATAGAGACATACAAACCCTAGGGTTATAGTCCTATTATCTATTTAATTGTCATTCCTCATTAGTATGAGGAGACTTGCATATTGCAACCACATACATTATGTGTCCAACTGCAAGTACAATATCTGGATCATGAGTCCAATCCAAGATATTTTATTGGTTATCATTGAGTATAACATTGAGTGGGATTAATGAAAGATTATCTGAAATAAGAAATTTGCATAAGTGTATATATATACATATTTTACTTTGATTTAGGAATTTTTATATCAAAGTTGTATTTCCTTGTCAACACTGAAAGTTCATTCCCTTAATCACTTTCAATGTAAGAGATATACTTACTATTATATCTCAAGCAAGATCTGGGATCTCTTTCCTTATCTTTATTACATCACAATAATATGAGAACCTGTAACTCGGATAAAAAGAAATGGGAACATATTCCACCTTGCAAGTCCAACTTGCATTTCCCAATTCGGTCTTTAACACCCGGGCCCACCACCCCTAAGGCGATGTTGACCCGTCATTAATTGAACCAACCGTCAACAGGAATACAACTCGCTACGCGCAATCCAATATCGCCCCAATAATATAAGGACCCGATATTTGAGTCACTACGCATAAGTCCTTACTCTTTCGAGAAGCGAAGAGCACGATCCAAATGGTTTGTATGCAGGAGCTGTCACTTCGGACAGGCATCTCCGACATACAATCTCTGGCGACAGAACCCTTCGTCTTGACGAGAGACCATGGATGTCACTTATGTGATCCTCCACCTCATATTCAAATTTTAATTAATTATCATGAATCATATTCACATAATTAATTATTCCTAGGGAAATACACATCTATTCATAATAGAGTATTTTTAATTTTAATTGGATTCCAATTAATCTAATCATATTAAATTAATGATCCAATTAATATCCAACAAACAATCTTTATTGTTACTTGAATTATGGTATTTTCTCAAATAAGTATTATTTCGAATTTTAATAATTAGAAATACATCGTGATTTCTTAAGCATTATACTAACCCTATCTGTTGTCATGGCCAGTACCGACGAGAGTGGGACGGACCACATACGTTGCAACCCGCTACCCCAATGCTCTCCGACTAAACACCATATCCACCTCGGGAAAGGATAATGCAAAATAGATCATTTTGTACTTGAGATGATCATCGGTTCTTTAGCTGAAATTATAGCATATAATAATAATCAAAACAATTTTTGATTAACATTATAATGAGATTTGCTAAATAAATCCCAAATCCTATTCAAGCAACATGTTTTTGGAATGTAGATCATGTAACCAATTAGTGATCTAGATCACATCTAATCAAATATTGGTTAAGGTAATGTCATTTAAGGAAATAATTATCATCCAATATTTCACAAATATTTATGCACAATTATTCCAGGAAATTAAACAATTTAATTTCACTGATTGATTAAATGACAATCACTAGGTTCTTGATTAGGAAATTTTTTCAGCAATGACCCTCATTTACTAAAAATATCATATCTCAATCAATTTAAATCCAAATTAAGCAAAATAAGTTTCTAAAGTATGCTAATTTGATTTACAACAGAACCTAAGTAGTTTTCACGCATTTTAAGGCGTCAAAAATCTGCAATTAATATCTTAATTACGTTGAGATTCGCAGTCCCCGAAATTATGGATACATGTTCACTAAAATGAGTATAACTTGAGCAAACGGAATCAAAATCACGTAAACTTAGATCCTACAGTTTTATTATTTAATGGGAAAAAAATACAATTATTATTTTCGTGTTCAAACAATTTAAACAGTGCCGAATATAATCTCAAAACAGATATGCGAAAATGGAATGCCAGAAAACATCCGCAAACCCTAATGAACCCAAGTCGTCCTAGGTTTACGGATCGTATCCAAAACCTTCCGACCTAAGGCTTTGACTACATGAAGGATATGTTTATATCCTCAAGCACATCACGGAAGCGTGAGCATCATATCGAACACAACGAAGAACGACTAGTCGCACTAGTTGTTCTATGCAGCGGAAAATTAAAAAAAAAATTATGCGACGAAACCACATGATCCAAGAACACTTCTCGGATCGTTTCGTCTAAACCACAAACAAGTAATAGGATTACCTCTTGAAGCATGGTTGCGATCAAGTCTCTAAACGAAGAGACCTCCTATCTCAAGTCCGATCCGACGGAGGAGACGCTTGCGAGAGCGAGGATGAATCGCGTGCTTCTCGCAATCCATGTTGACGATCCAAGCGATCGATCTCCTGATCTCGACACACGAGATCTGACGTCTTCTTCATAAGCGAGGCGCATCGAAGGAGACGGAGATCCACGAGCAAACGATCGGGCAGCATAACGACGACGTTGCGGTGATGGAGACTCCCTCTAGGGCTTCCATGGTGGACAGCCATGAGAGAAGAAGAGAGAGGGATGACGTGTAGAGAAAAAGAGAAAGAGAGAGACTTATGTTCTTTTGTGTGTTATGTAAAGAAGAGCAAAGGGGAGCCCTTCTATTTATAATATTTTGGGATCTATGGATCTCAATCCATAGGCAACACAAATCTAATGGCTCCCATTGATTTGTGTTTCTTTTAATGGCCAAGATTATTGTTGGTTAAAAACACAACAACTAATTTAATTTAGATTAATATATTTGATAAATCAAATATTATTCAATCATAAATTAAATCACAAAATTGGAGATAATGGAGATGAGAATCTCCACATTCCGTAAGGAGCCATGGACGAGTGATGAATACCCATTCATCACTCTTTATTCCTTTATTTTAGCTAGGAATCTCAGCAAAATGCCATGTAAATATGTGTAAATATCATAAATTTTCAAAATACATGCATCTTGTAATTATGCATAATTAGCATGTTTTTGTGTGAAAATAAAGAAATAAAGAAACACAAGAAAAAGAGGGAAATATTTAAAATAAATATTGAGCGACCTAATCCCAAGGGAGGGCCCAGCATGGGCCTGACCACAAAAGAAACCAAGTGGAGGGAGATAAGGTCAATCATGTGTGTATGTAACCCTATGTATAAAAATAATTTTATTTTCCTCAAAATAAAAATAAGAAGTGTTTCTAATATTTTGTACATATTTATAAAAAATAAAATAAAAATCAGAAAAATCAAAATAAAAAGAACAATAATAAAAATCATTTTCCACCTTGTACATTTTTATTCCAAATTTTATGTTGTAAATAAATAAAATGTAAAATTGGAATAATTGTACAAAAATAAACAATTAAAAATAAAAATAAAAAATACATATGTGTATATACCTATATATAATAATAATATAACGTACATACGCTATTTATTTTTCACAAAAATAAATAAAAATCACTAGAAAATAATTTGAAAAATAACAAACATTTTTCATGTTCAAACTTTTTTGAAATAAAATCGTTTATTAATTTAAAATGAATTTTCTAAATAATTAATATAAGGAATTTTCCTATTGGTCCATGGGGGATTGTTGACTCCCGGTCAACTCTCCCCCTTGGACCACTTCATACCCGGATCCGATTCCTACCCGATTTCTCCCAATTTTCTTGGATCGATCCGATCACCTCTCACTTAAACCCCGGGCTCCGATCTTCCAGGAGGGATACGTGATCCACGCCCGCCTATCCTCTTAGGGATCCGCTCCTTGGATTGCGCGCTCCACGACCATCTTGTCGGACCCTTCATCATATATAACCAAAACCCCAGCCACCTTCTTCGGCATCTTTGGCCTTCCCCCTCGTCGCCGATGAGCTCCTCTCCTTCACCTGAGTGACAGTTGTGTGAGAGAGGGTTGCAGTGAGGCTCAAGCAACCGTGAACCTCTGATCCGGCGATTTCCACCGCCGTGCTCCGCCGCGAGGTGAGTTCAGCCTCTGGGCACGTCGACCCATCGAGGCCATGACCCCCGGAGGTCTAGCGCCTCCAGCATAGACGACTTCGACCGCCAGGTAGCTTAGATCCTCAGTAGGTAACTATAGATATCGATTTTTGCTTTTCCGACCACCGCCGTTCGCCGCCCATTTCCCGACACTTCACTTGACCATTTTCCCATCCGACCGCCTCTACACCTCCATCAGACTTCGCTCTAGCTTCTCCACCCTTTCATCCACCCTGGTTCGCCTTGGAACCGTGCATTCTCTCTCCTCCGGCGTTGCCTCGCCGGAGACCCTCGCTCCACCTCATTCCGACCACCCCCTTCGCCCGCTAACGGGTCTAGGCACTTTGCCCTCGACCCAGGTTTCTTGTTGTGCAGCTTGCAGGTCAAAACGACCTCATCTGGAGGTCGACTCATCAGGGCACAGAAGCTCCGTGACTTCTTCATCGTCGGAGCTCTTCAGAGCTCCTCAGCCTCATCGGAGCATTCCAGGAGCTGCGGACCAGCGTGGCCAATCTGTTCCCCATCTCAGCAGCTCCAAAGGAGCTCCCCACCGTGCACATTGAGCCGGCGAACCTCGTCGGTGAGCTGTTCTTGGAGGAGCATCAGTTGTCGTTTGATTGAGACTCCCTCTCCAGTTCTAATCAGAGCCGTCCATTTACGAGAGGCCTCCACCGTCCGATATATTTGGGATTCGATCTATGGCGTTCATCCGCGAAGAGGCGTCCGCTACTCTCCACCGTTCGATCTCCACGTGCCGTCATCTTCAGCGTTGATCCAGCGAAGGGTTAGCCACGCATCTCAGACGTCAGATCCTACACGTGGCTCGCTCCCAGCCATGGATCATTAATAAAGAGGTAATTTCATTTAGGCCCCTCCTTTTTCTGCATTTATAGAATAATCCTGTAAATATAAGTTTACGTTATTTTTATTTTGGAAGAATTGCAGTTAGGACCCTAGGTTTATTTTATTTGCATTATAGTCCTTGTTTATGTGAGCCACGTGCATCAACACGTGAGGTTTGGGATATTTGCATTTTCAGTCCTCTACTTCCTGCGTGTTAATGTTTGCATCTTTTTAAATACGATTTGCATTTATGCCCTTCCGTGTCTGAACCACGTGCTGTTCGCGTGAGGGTTTGGGCTATTTGCATTCCAGGCCCTGGACTTTTTATATTTGTTATTGATTGGCCCTGGAAATATGTTTCTTTGCACTTAGGTCCTTGCTTGTTGTGTGCCTTGTTTTTATTGAATAAAATACCAATTGAACTCCAAATTAGGTGAAATGTAGAAACGTGGCTCCTGCCACTGTGTAAAAATTTCCCTAATTTTTTGAGACATTTTTGTATCTTTTTACTATTTTTAAAAAATCAAAAACACGTATTTTTCTTACTGTTTGAAAAATAAAATCAACTAAAAATATAAAAACTTTGCTAAAAATTCTAAAAAAAATAGGGATAGTTAGTATTGTGGTTTTCTACCTTCTATCCAATTTTTAGCTCATTTGGATATATAAAACCCCAAAAAATTGATAAACCCTGAAAATCTTATAAAAAAACATTAAAAACTATATAAAATTCAAAAAAAATGCAAACTCTTATTAAACATTGTCATCATATTTTTATATGCCCATTATATATTTTTAATTGGCCTTTCAAATCTGACTGTACAGTTTGCCACTGTTTTCCTCTTTCTTGATTTTTATAAAATCAACTAAAAATTATAAAATCCCCATAAAATTACCGAAAAAATTAAAAATATAAAAAACACAAAAACAATTTTATTTGAATTTTTTGAGTATTTTTGTATGTTGAAATAAATTGTTGTATTTGCTCTTGTACACACTTTTTTTTATATTTTCTTATATATTAAAAATACAAAAAAAAATTAAAAACAATTAAAATCCACCAAAAACATTTTTTATTCTTTTTTTATCTTTTTAAACTACTTCGTAGGCTGTCTAGGTCATCATGTGCTCCTTGTGTTCGACCCTGGTAGCTATACCAGGTAAAATAAAATAACGAGACCGCTATTTGTTTGACTTGTTTGATTTTTATATTTGGTGATCTTATATTTTTCTTGTTGACCGATTCTCTCGATCCGGGTCGCAACGACCCAAGAGTAATCTCTACCTTACCCGGATCTTGGTTTCACGTAGTTTTTCGGTCATCAACGGCTACCAATTCCAAGTTGGAATGGCTAGTCGTCCACACTCCAATTTGTAATGTGATATTCTCCAATGAAATCCAAGATCTCATGATTATTCATATCTCCAATTATAACAACAATTGTTGTAAAATTATTCTACAAAATAATTCATAATCATTTTGTGAATATTGCAATCTTGCCACTGGAAATTTGTGAATCATATTCACAACCCAAAAAAATGTGAATTACATTTTCAATTAAATATCCAATGTGAATCCAATTCACATTAACATTTAACTAACAAATATAAATTACAAATAGCTCTCTCTTATATATTATAAATCACATTTAATATATGACTAATATGGATATTGCTATTCACATTATTCACATCCATGATAA
Source organism: Ottelia alismoides (assembly GCA_037367405.1). NCBI lineage: Eukaryota > Viridiplantae > Streptophyta > Magnoliopsida > Alismatales > Hydrocharitaceae > Ottelia > Ottelia alismoides. The sequence continues at coordinate 189,775 of JAZKJV010004305.1, read as the reverse complement.
TTAAATCACATTTAATCATCTTGGATCTCTATTATCTTGTTCTCAAATAATATGAATCACATTCACATTATTTTCATCTTTGATAATCAAGTCACATTTAATTATCTAAGATAGCTCTCTTTATAATATGAATCGAATTCATATTAACCATGATAATTAAATCACATTTAATTATCCATTTTCTCAATGCTCAGATACTCATATCAACAATGAAGTTATCTTGAACTCTTTCAAGGATAATGCGCTTTCTCCGCGAATACTTGGAGATAAGGACAGGGCGATTGTATTGTTCCACGTATAGTGACTTGGATATTGAGATCATATCTCAAATCCATATCGCAGGCCTCCCATAGATGCTTCATTAAATCAAGATCGCAGATCTAATCTTCTCATTGCATCTGAATCACATTTAGATCAATGTCCAACATTTGGACCAAGATTAGATCACTTCTCTACTGAGAGGAGTCACTAAAATCCAAACCCGTTTCATCACTCTCTATGAATGGAAGCGTCATGGTTATACAATCGTTTATGATCACATCACCCTCAGGTATTCCCAATACCTATAAATCATGCATATTGTAAGACTCAGAATAAACCCGAAGTATTGGATCAACTTTGTATTGTCTACTTCATGGTTTTATCAGTAAGTTTCTCATTCGATCATTGGGAGTTGGTATCGATCATATACTTTCCAAAAGCATATATCATACCTAGATCTTGATCATATACTTTCTAAAAATATATATCAAACCTACAAATTCAGTCAAGCTTCCAAAGCGAGACGACCGTGCACGAAATTTGATTCTTCCCAATATCTCATGAGTGAGCTCATGCCTTCCGGTTCAGTAAATGAACATGTATGATCCCTTTGAGAGATCGTATTACTCATATGCCCTTATATGCACACCAGTGCGTCGGTGTATAGACCTTGGTTAGGTCATCAACCTATTGGTTTGCCAAATGTACATACTCAGACATATAGTAACACATCTGTCTCCAATCAGAGGATGCGTGCCTGTATCGTGACAGCATACGATATAGGACTTTGGTTGTCTCGGTCTCGTTAAGCCAACTCTTTGACCTAACTAATATGCCACCTCCGAATCTCCTTCCTATGCAGAGGACCAACATCAAGAGGTCGGTCAGATATCAGCCTTTACAGATAAGAATTGCCATCTCCTACTCATGCTGGAGATCATCTCTTAACAATCATTTGAAGGTGCTTGATGAGTCCTCAATCTAACCCTTTAGGTATTCATCCAAGCACCAGCCTTTATGATTCAATAGTTGAATCAACAACTTATGGTTATTAAGATGGCCATGGTACATTACCCTAATTGTACTAAAGGACCTATTATGCAAATTATCTATTCTTCATTTCAGATCAGGTAATGATATTCACAATAACATTTATTGCATAATGGCTCATCATGGGCTCGCATGTCCAACAACCTTGTCTCTCTACAAAGGCAACATCTTCCACCTCTACAATTTCAAGGACAAATACATTAGGCAACTCTTCCATCGGTACTTCAACAACATCCTCATTATTGGCATAGTAAGAATGTCCCCCTATCTTTGTTGTCTAAAGCCAATGCTAATGAACCATATATGAAATAATGACATATGTAATTATTCATGCTTTCCTCATCAGACGAATCGTATTCAATTACAATTTCATTACTGTCTTCTTCGGATATTTGTGTCGATAAATCAATATCCTCATTTTATTGTGGGGTTCATCGATATTATCAACCACTAAATCATTTGTTGGCATGATTAAATTATATATTTCTCATTTCAGAGTTGATGAAAACATTATTATAATTTAATTAAATTTGATCATATTACCTCCACAAGGACTACATGTTTTCTTGAGCAAGAGGGGCAACTTCTACGAAAAAGTGAATGAATCTCACTTTTGTTGATTGAATCCATCACTGTCAAAGTGGATTTGTCATCATGAATTGGTACTAGATAAAATGTTGATCCTTCATACAACCACTTACATGTTAATGTAAGGATGTATCGATCGAGAGGAATACCGATGGCTTTGGAAACCCGACCCGGCAGATGAAATGAGTTATCTGACATGGGAATATAACCATACGCTTTTGTCCCCCAATATAATCTATGTGATCGTCCAACACATTCAACGCTCCATCCAATATACTAAAACGGGAACATTGTTGGATGCCATCTCTAAGGATAAATTACATAGATTGATTATTAGATCTAATTAGGAATAAAAGAACATGAACAATTCATGCAGATGTTAAGCTCATAAAAAGGAATAATTAATCTAATATGTAATTTAATTTATGATTTATTTTTTAAAAATACATAACCTTTTTTTCTAATTTTCAATTATTTTGCATAATCCATGCGACATATTTGAATATTTAATATAATATATAATTTAATAAAATAAAAATTTATTTTTTAAAAATACACAGTTGTTATAAAATTTCAATTATTTGGAATACATTCATGCTAATATTTAGATCCCATATAGATGAATAATTAATTTAATATGTAATATAAATTATGAAATTAAAATTTATTTTTAAAATACTAACAATTTTTAAATTTTCAATTATTTTTCATACATTCATGCGGATATTTAGATCCCACAGAGATGAATATTTAATCTAATTTTTAATTTAATTTAGGAAATTAAAATTTATTTTAAAAAATACGTAACTTTCGAATTTCCAATTATTTTGCATACATTCATGCGACATAACTGAATATTTAATCTAATATGTAATTTAATAAAATTAAAATTAATTTTTAAAACTACTTAACTATTTTAAAATTTTCAATTATTTGAAAAACATTCATGCAAATATTTAGAGCACACAGAGATGAATAGTTAATTTAATATGTAATTTAAATTATGAAATTATTTTTTTAAAATACGTAACTATTTTAAAGTTTTCAATTATTTTGCATACATTCGTGTAGATGTTTTGATCTCACGGAGATGAATATTTAATCTAATACGTAATTTAATATATAAATTAACATTCATATTTGAAATATCATAACTTTTCTAATTTTTAGTTAATTTGAATACATTTATGTGAATATTTAGATCTCATGGAGATGAATAGTTAAATTAATATGTATGAGAGAGCAATTTATTTTAACATTAGAATGTTTAAAGACATAAAATATGAGTTTAGACCCTATTTAATGATGCTCAAGGATGGGATAAAGTCGATGAAGGCTTCAAGAAACCTGAACGTTAGCAAACCCTAGCCAGTATGCAAACAAGTTCACATGCTATCTTTTGGTATTACCTATGTGCTAGGGTTTGATGAAATTAAATATTTGTTGATCAATGTGTGCCAACTCTTGGTAAAAATAGTGGAGCTAGCCAAACATCAATGAAATAAAATTCGAGAGAAGTTCTCTCATTACAAAATATAAATTCAAAAGATCTTCCACCAAAGGCGAACGCTCCCAAACATTTCAAAGCTTCCACTTGGACCAAAGCTATTATGATCAAGGAGTCAGACTAGCACCCAAGAAGGGCTCTATATCGTATAGTGATATAACTTTGGGTGTCGAAGATATCTTAGATACTCATTTATATGTACAAATGAAGAGTTGTATAATTAAAGAAGTTGGATTCCTTTTAATTAAAGCATGGTTGAGCCCACAATTTTAGGATCACTAAAATTAAGGGTCTTCGATGAATTGAGTCTTGAAAATTCACATGCACTGTTAGGAATTAATCCGACTCCTTCATTCTTTAGATGCTTAAAGATGAGAATAGTTCAACTACATGGGTGTGATGAATCTCTGAGGGATCATCACTATTCTCTCTTTTTATCCTTGACTTCATTGCAAATCTTCATTAATTCTGCATCTTTAGCAATAATCCTCCATCCCATAATTAACCCTAACCCTAGTTATTATATATTTATCATTAATATTTTCTTTATTGTTTATTTTATCAAAAATCCCCAAAAAAACAGATAAATATTGTAGATATTTATTTTGGTGTTGAAAAGAAATTAAAAATACAAAGAAAAACAAACCCTTTAAAATATAGTGTTTTTATCTATTAAAAATACTATCAAAAATCATGCTTTATATAAATTACATATTTTGACTTTTTGTTCAACATAAAACTTGTAGATCTCATTGAGATCTACAAATTTCATGTTTTGACTTTTTTGACCTCCTTCTAAATCTTTTTTATTTTTCTTCTCATTTTTATTTTCTAATATTCTGGTGCAGCCACGTGGCACCCTATGGGCCTCCCATGTGGCCACTCCTCCATGTGCCACCCACCACCCTCCACAATCATCTGATCATCCTCCACCCACATCCATCCTAGCCACCCATCCACCTTCTTCCCTCCACCATAAGATCATATCCTCCTGATCTAAACACACAAGAAAAATATCAGGGAGGCTCCTCCGGCTTTTGGAAAGTGAAAATATATCCCTCAAGGGCTTGTTTGTTATTATTTAACAATTTATGTCTATGTTTTTTCCTTACATTTATGCCCCTAGCATTGTTTTCTTCATAACTTGGGCAATTAAACTCCAAATGAGCTGATTTTAGTGTCATTTTGTTGCTCTTTTCATTCTTTATCTAATGGCATCACTCATTTCATGTTTTGACACTTATTTAAATATGCTTATTTTTAGAATATAAAGTGTCCATTTCTCATTTTTAAAATGTCATTATTTCAATTTAATGCATAATTTATCTTTGAAAATAACTTACCTCTTATTGATCATTAACTTGAATATTTTTAAGGCATATTTGTACATGGTTTCGTGCATGATTATCTTTGCATATCATTCACATTTCATCTCATTTAATTGTGTAAATCAAATAAAATTTGCAAGCATCATAATACTTTGTCTCTGCATCAAGTTGTTTGCATAATATATCCCCATACCATTCTGTGTTATGCATCATAACTACATTAAAAGACGTAGATTTAGAACTTAATCGTACATTATTTAATAGATAATTTTCAATGAATAAACAAGGAGTATCGTGTCCCTGTGTTCGACTTAGTATCTTGTATGTGTGGTCTTTGCATGAATCGTTTTTGCCTCCTATATAATAATAAAATAGATCATTAAAGTGGTGAAAACATGGTTCATCAAATGGCATATTTCCAGGGACATGACTCACCCTTATTTGTTTATTGAATTTTATTGTAATATTTTGGTGTGACTATTTTCAAAACTTTAGGTCTTCACATTGTTTGTGTTTCTGCATCATTTCTGTTGATTATTTTTCTTGATATTTCTCTAACATTTTTCTTTTATGACAGGATCCATGGAGATGGAGGATGCTCTACCAATATGGAGGTATGGAGTTGGGATCTCCTGTTGTAAGGAGCCACAGAAGAAATGAAGGAAAACTCATGGATTTCAATTACCAAAAAAATTTATTGTTAGAAAGCAATTTTATTGTCCTTTTTTATATATGTGTAATTGTTGCATTTCTATTGGTCCTTGTTCGAGGGCTCATGTGTGTAAAAAAAAGAACACTGCATGTGATGTGTGAAGTCTCGCCCTAGTCCGCTGAGGCTTCACTTGAGTGTCAATCGAGGGATAGGTGTACGACTCTCCGAGATCTCTTATTTTTCTACCATTTGTGCTTGCTCCGTAGATTATGACACACATTAATTTAATTCACAAGACACATTTACATCACTTCACTTACTCAAAATAATTGAACTCTTTCCCGCTAATAGAAGCATATGCAAGGTGGCATTTCTTCGACTTGCATGCACGTAGCATAAAATTTCAATGCAGTCTTGTATATGCATAAAGATTGCTGGAGGCACTTTAAGTTATCTTTCTCAAGCATGCATAATGATTTTCACGAATTCATTGGCTTTTCTCAATCTTCCTCTAATTAACCATTTTGGATATTAAAGGAATTTGGGAATGACCGAGTAGGCGATGAATGCGTGTCTTGCACTCACATTAGTACAATGATAAGTGGAGCATAAAATTGGAATGTAATGCAAGTTGATGAAATAAACAAAAATAAATATTATTCTTGGTTTATGGGAGAGCATACCAACCACCATACGCATAGTATTTGATTTTTGAGAGGTGAGAACGTATCCCTCGGATAGTGCCAAAACCTAGCCCTAAAACATGCGTAATAAACTTTAAATTTTGAACGATCACCAATAAAAATGAAAAGATAAATGACCAACCCCTGTTGGTCGTCATGTGTCTGTTGGTGAATAAAGGGGTATTACTTGCTTGGTTGAGCCTAATTATCTTCTCTACTCAACCCTCCCGTAACCCTGGATAATCTACCCCCCCCCCTCCACCCATTCATTTGTGTAAATCCACTCCACCCTCTAACCCTAACTGATCTTCGGTTCCTCAACCTGAAATCTACTTCTAAATACTTAGGCCACTCTTCAGCCTAAGTATAAGGAGAACCTTATATAGTAACTGATCACTTACAACGGGTCTCTCCATCTTCATTTCATATCTAATACTTAGGCTATTTTCAGCCTAAATATGGGGGCCGAGTCATCATTCTCCCCTCTTCTTGTATTCTTATAATTAGATCATTTTGACCTAAGTATAGGGGGTCATATGAGTCAGGTCTGCTATGTCACCTTGTATTTAACCTGAGCTATGGCTTCATATCACTTTGAGCTATGAGGACATAACAAATGTTAGATATAGGGGGCATACCGTAATATTGTATATACTTTAGACATAGTTCGTATGTTGAAATTTTTGAAATTTTTCGAGACTAGGGTATAATTATCTTTGGAAATAATTTTTGTAAATATATTTGCAAAATTTTCTAATTGTGTTACAATGTTTTGACAACCTATATATATTTTGTGACATGGTTTGAAAAATCTTTTCAAAAAATTTTTTTTCCAAAATAAGGGACTAACTTCTTGTTTTGTAAATACAATTAACTTTTTTCAAAAATCTCATAAAAATTGAAAATTAAAATCTATTCTTAAGCAATGATTCTGACTAGCGAGCTTAGAAATGAGTAGCCATTTCTCAGTGTGGCAACTACTGTCTCCCTTAGCAAAGTGGGTAGTTAAAAGACAGTGCGAATGGCACCAACTTGAAGTAATACGGGTAGCCATCTAACAATCCATACTTACACCCATACTAACTGAAAATGGAGGAAAATATTCATATGAGTTTGGGCCAGACATTATTTCTCTTGAGATTAAAAAGCATTCATAAAAAATTGCAAACTCAAAAGTCACGAAAATTCACTAACCCTGGAGTTGGCATATTCCTGACACATTTACTATCACTCAAGGCTTAAGGAGTTAAGGGCACTTAGTTTTTGAGTTCTTGAGAGTATGAGTTAACTAGCCTTAATCATTAAGGTTTTGAAATTTAATAGTCCACACTTCCCGAGTTTGAAATATGTGAGCAATATATTGCACTCTTCGTCTCTACCTTCTAAAGAATATGATCAACCCCATCACTTTCACAACGGCAAAGTTGATGAGATGAGTTGAGTTATAAACCTGAGGAATCGGGACCTGAGATTTGAGTTTAAACTTGGTTTAATGATGCTCGAGGATGAGATAAAGTCAATGAAGGCTTCAAGAAACTAGAGTATCAACAAACCCGAGCTAGTATGTGAATAAGTTTCACATGTTATATTTTGATAGTTACATATGTCCTAGGCTGTGATGAAATTAAATATTTGTTGATCAGTGTACTCCAACTCTTAGTAAAAGCAGTGGAGCTAGCCAAACATCAGTGAAATAAAATTCGAAAGAAGTTATTTCATACAAGGAGAAACTCTCTCTCATTACAAATACAAATTCAAACGAGCTTCCCCTAAAGGTGACACTCCCAAACATTTCAATGTATCCACTTGGACCAAAGCTATTAGGACAAGGAGTCAGGCTAGCACCCAAAAAGAGCTCTGCATCGTATAGTGATACAAGTATGGGTGTCGAAGGCATTTTAGATACTAAAAAACCACATCCCTGTGTACTCCTAGGAAAACAAGTGCAGGCGAGTCCGAACTCTCTTGAAGGACACATTGATCATCAAATAAAAGTACATGTGTTGAGTGATAAGGAACTCGAGAGGATCCTTATTCCAATGTGAGGGAGAGAAGAAAATATACAATCTTATACCCTCCATCATCTGGCCTTTCATCTATACTTTTCAAGTTTGACAAACTAGTTAGATGATGGATGAATGCAAGAAAAGACTTATTCTCTAGTGTTGAGGATTAGGTAGAGGAGAGTTTTATGGACTGGAACCTTGGGCGACATATCAACTCAACTCTCATGATTGCAGTACACTAAGTGTTATATCCTTATATTGTATGTATAAACTGAGTGTCTGATAATTAGAGAAGTTGGATTGCTTTTAATTAAAGCACGGTTGAGCTCAGAATTTTAGGATCACTTAAGTTAAGGGTCTTCGATGAATTGGGCCTTGAAAATTCACATGCAATGTCAGTAATTAATTTGACTCCTTCATTCTTTAGATGCTCGAGGACGAGCATAGTTTAATTATAGGGGTGTGATGAATCTCTGATGAATCATCGCTATTCTCTCTTTTTATCCTCAAAGAATAAGAATTTCATAGCAAATCTTCATTAATTCCACATCTTTACCGATAATTCTCCATCTTGTAATTATCCCTAATCCTAATTATTATATATTTATCACTAACATTTTATTTATTTTACCTTTTATTAAAAAGCCCAAAAAATAATAAATAAATTGTAAATATTTATTTTGATGTTGAAAAGAAATTAAAAATAATAAAAAAACAAAATCTTTAAAATATACTATTTTTATCTATTAAAAATGCTACAAAAAATCATGTTAAGCATAAATGACCTCTTTTTGACTTTTTATTTAACATAAAACTTGTAAACCTCATCGACAACTTTCATGTTTTGACTTTTTGTCAATTCGGTCTCCTTCTAATTCTTTTTTATTTTCTTATTATTTTTATTTTTTGAATATTCTGGTGCAACCACGTGGTGTCCTTTAGGCAACCCACGTGATCACTCCTCCTTGCCCCACCCACCACCTTCCACGACAATCTGATAATCCCCTGTCCACCTCTATCCTAGCCACTCACCCACCTTCTTCCATCCACGTCAGATCAAATCCTTCTGGTCTAATCTCTGCCACTCCGTCCTACTTCAATCTCAGCCATTGGATGGATAACCATCCAAGGGCTGAGCATTTTTCGCATCATCCCTCCTCTCATCACTGTTAGATGAGTCCCCAGAGGCCATCTCCATTGTTGCCTTCCGCTCATCTCCTCACCACTCGATCAGATCCTCTGATCTGATCTCACCCGCTCCATATCGCATATCTCCCGATTGTTGGATCGAGGATCCGATGGTACCCAGTCTTCTTCAACCTCCAGCACCTCCATGCCCGACCGTTTCGCCTCGCTATGCCAGCTCCCCTTCCATTTTTAGCGCCTCCCTCCGATCACCCACCAACATTCTAATGCCACCTATGTGTAGACCTAACTTCTCTCTCCCCTGCGTAACTCCCAGCCATTTACCACCTTCCATCTAAGGCCTCCGATTGTCTGTTCAAAATCCCCACTCCTCCATCTGTAACCACCATCCATCGCCCATGAATTCACCATCTCTACCTCCATTCTTCTCGTTTACCATTCAATGCTCCGACCCTAGTTTTCCTCCCCCTCATGTGATAGACGAGGCTGTGAAGAAGTGCGATAATGGGCCCCTATGAGTAGATGTCGATCATGGCCCATCCAACCATGTCACGGCCAGCTATGCCACCATTGAGCTCCTCGGACTAGTTGACCGAGTCGGAGCGATGACTTGAGGCTTGATCAAAGCCTCAGCCCATGCACCGCTCTAGCAAACTCTTGCTCCGATCAGGTAACCTTCCTCCCCTCAATTCTTCATTTTTCTCTTTATTTTCCTACCATACACAATGCACTTTACCTCCCCTCGACCATCCATCAAGCTCCGCCACCCATCCCCCATCCTCGTGCAACACTTTAATCACAACCTCTCTCCATCAGAACCTCTATCCATGTCGCCGCCTTTCCTCCATCATCATGGGGGAGGAACCACTTGAGCCACCACCTTCTTCATCTCGATCCAGCTCCCATTTCACTCCCCACACTCACCCATACTGCTTTAGCTATCCGCTAACATCTTCCCCATGTCAAGCCCTTCAATGATTAGAGTTGGCAACTCAGCTCCAGTCTCAAGCACCCATGTCAGCTCACCTGTGTTGCCCTGTCTCATCAGATATCCCTCTACTCTACCTTCGGCCGAGCTTCATCGCAAAGCTTCCAGGAAGCTCTCAAGGACTCTACCAGCCGTAGAGGAGCACGATGGAGGAAAGGGGGACTCGTCGATGCTAAGTCTCCCCGTTGCCACCCATGATGGAGGAAGGAGTAGATTCCCTTGGATCAAGATCCAAGGGTGTCTGCATTAGAGGGATATTAGCCATCAAACTACATTAGAGGGATCTCCATTCAATGTCTCTCATCGTTTCATATCATAACTGTTAGATTGCCTTGATCTAACAGCTCTGAAATCTGCATGAGCCTCTGACGAAACGCAAAATCGGCCCTTTAATAATGCTAAATTAGCACATGTAATCGTCATCGTAGTCGGGCCAATTTTGATCATCAAAAAGATCACCTCGTTTAAATATGTATGATAATGAATCAAAACGAGGTGATCGTTATTTTATTTTTTTTACTTGGTAAGATACCAAGGTCGAACTCAGGGACACGAGCCTCTCTCGTATTAATCAGAATTTAAGTGTGTTTAATCAAGTGTTGAAATAAAGCATATAGGTCAAATGATGCATAGACACAACATGACAATTAAAATGAATATGCATTTTTTTTTTACATGCAAGTAAATGCAATGCGATGCAATAGAGATACAACACAGATATGCCCTATATCAAGATGATGAGCCAATTAATGAGCATCAATAAAAAAGATATACTTGATTTCAAAGTTGAATAAAGCAGATTAGACACAAAGCCAACAAAATAATACATAAAACTTCATGTGTCCAAACTTAGAAATTAACGATGCAAAACTTCATATGCCATTAAGAAGTACATCAAACAAGCTTTCAAATGAGACTGAAATCAACTGAAACGGAAACATGATGCTCAAGATATGCATAAAGGAACGCAAGGGCATAAATGAAATAAAAACATGAAAAATATTTACAAACCAGTCCCTGGGAAGGACTCAAATGCAATAAAAATAAGTGTGGAGGACTTCCCTGTAAATAAACCATACGTGCGGGGGCATATTTGCAATTATTGAAACCCGCAAGGGTATAAGTGCAAATAGCCCCAGGCGCGCAGGTGCTGCACGTGCTCAGGACCTGGATGCAATATGCGGGACATGCGAGAGCACCGATGCAAAAAGCCCAGGACTCACGTGCTTGAGGCACGTGAGCTCAGGCTCGGGTGGGGGCGAGGCTCGGTGCAGCTTCGGGTGGCCGATGCAGGTGGCTCGGGCCACGTGGCGGCTCGAGGTTGACTCGGGCGAGGCTCGGTCCCACCGAGCCTCCGCGCTCCGGGATAGTCGACGTGGACGCTCCTGGGCCGTTGGATCTCCGCCGTGGGGCGAGATCCAACGGTAGCTGCTCTTCCTCTTCCTTCGTCAGGTGGCGGCGCGATTAGAGCTCCGGCGAGAAGCCTGGAACTCCGCCGCGCTTCGCCGTGCTCGGTGAAGCTCTGTGAAGAACGCTGATGATCCGGCGATGAAGATCTGAGGTCGGGGGAGCTGCCGGAGTGTCTGGGATCCCATGTCGATGCTGGGTCACCGGAGGCGGAGCTCTAGAACCTAGCTCCGCCCGAAGTCCGGCCATTGGTGATTAGGACCTGCAAAAGGGGTTAAGTGGAAATCGGGGGTGCGATGCGAGGTGAACGGAGGGCTCAGGGGGTGAAGAAGGCGAAGCCCTTAGTGGGTCCTCCTCCGCCTCCGGCGGAGGAGGATGCCTGGGATGATAAGGGTCATGACGGAGGAGGGTGGTGATCTGAGATGTGCGCGGGGAAGGTGGTTGAAAGGCGGAGCTCGTGGAATGATTAATGGAGGGCGAAAACGGCTGATGAAGCTGAATTAAACAAGCAAAAGAAGAAGAAAATGCAGAGAGGGAAAGAGGAGCTTACCTGGCCGGAGATGGAGGGGATGGCCTGGGCTGAGCATCGGAGAGGATGCCCGGGTCGTCGCACATACTGGCCGGCCGTGCCAGCGAGCTCGAGCGGGGCTCTAGGCCACCGCAGCGCCGCCTGAAGGACGGCGGGTCTCATCGGAGGTGGAAGTCGTCGTCGCTCGATCCAAGCTCCTCCCCCTGTCACAGGGAGGAGCTGGAGGGCTGGGCCACCGCCCCTTGGTTGATGGACGAGGGTGAAGTGGGGCGGAGGCACGGTATTTAAAGGTGGTGCTCGGTGGTCCATGTGGTGGAAGCCGAGAATTTCGAGGGAGTTGTGGGTCATCTGGAAGGTGGTCGTGGGTAGTTGAGTGATGCGCGGAGGAGGTGGATGATGGGGCTCGGTCGTGAGGTGTTTAGAGAGAGGAGAGGATGACTAGGGATATGGCTAAAAATGGAAGGGGGAGTGGTGCGCGCGAGCAAAAATTGTGGGGAAGAGAGGGTCTTCTGGAGGTAGACGACGGAGTCCTGGCCGTTGGATCGTGAGATCCAACGGTTAGGGTTTGGGCGTGAGCGAGCGGTTGCGATCAGATCTGCGGCGGTGCGATCGAAGGTCCAGGATTCAGCCACGTGTCGCGCTGCGGAGTAAGGCGCTGACGAGCGGCTTGGATAGGGAGCTAAGATGATCGAAGGGTAGAGGCGCGCCATAGGAAGGAGCGGTTGAGATGGAAATCAAGAGCACGATCAAAGGGCGCCAGATGTGACACGTGGCACGCTCTGATGAATGGCGGGAACGAGTGGTGCGGATTGAGAGCAGGACTGATCTGACGGTCAAGGGCAATGGCGCGTGTGGAGAAGACTGAGCCGTTGGATCAAGAGGAGGATCCAATGGCTGAGGAAGCTGGCGGATAAGACAAAGAGAGCCGGGCCATGTGGCGCCCCCAGAATGGGCCACGTGGCCCAATCAGAGTTATTCAAACTTCAAGTCGAAAAATGAGGGTCAAGATGGCCGAATTTGATAAAACTCAAAACATGAAAGTTGTAGATCTTGACGAGATCTACAAGTTTCATGTTGACAAAAACTGGAGATGAAATCAAACAAAGGCCCAAAATATTTTTGAGAGTATTTTTAAGTCTAAAAATACCACTGATTTTTGTTTTGCCATTTTTTTTGTGGTTTTCAATTTATTAAGGACTCTGTTAATTATATGACATTAACAGGGTTTTATTGACAAACTTTTAAGCAAGGGGGTTAATTATGGGAAATAAAGATGATGAAACTGAGGTTCATCAACCCCCTATACTTAAACTATGCTCGTCCTCGAGCATCAAAAAGAATGACTAAGTTGGATTAACCCCCTTGTGCATGTGAATACAGGATCTAATCTGATCAAGTCGACTCGGCTTCAGAGATCCAAAATTCTAGAGTTCAACCCAGCCTTAATCAAGAGGTACCCAATTCCTCTAATTCTCTAGACTCTCTCTGATGTACATATAATCTAAAGGATATGACTTTTAGTGTTGACTGCAATTCTGAGAGTAGAGTCAATTTGTCACCCAAAATCTTGGTCCGAGAAAATCTCCTAAGGACCCAATCCTCAGCACTAGGGAATAAATCAAATTTTGCATTCAGTCCACCGTCTCTTTAGTTGTCAGACTTATAAAATGTGGATGGCAGGCCAGAAATGGAGGGCATGGGATTGTGTCAATTCTTCTCTCCCTCTCATTGGAACAAGGATTCTCTCTAGTGCCTTTTACGCAACACATTTTTTTGGTGTTGATCAGTGCGTCCGTCAAGAGAAGTTGGAGCCGTCTGCACCTGTTTTCCTGGGAGTACACCGGGGTGTGTCTCTTTTGAGTACCTATCGTACCTTCGACACCCAGACTTGTAGCATTTACGATGTAGAGCCCTTTTTTGGTGCAAGCCCGACTCCTGGTCCTAATAGCGGTGGTCCAAGTGGACACTTTGAAAAATTTTGGGAGCGCTCGCCTTTGGTGGAAGCTCTTTGATATGTAACTTTGTGGAATGAGAGCTTTTCTTTGAATTTCATTGACTTGAATAATTTGTGGCTAGCTCCTCTGCTTTTACCAAGAGTTGGCGCACACTGATCAACATTATTTTCACACCCAGGCACTTAGGTTAATGTCAAGAGATTAGTATAAGAATCAAGTTCTCATACTGGCTAATATTGCTGACACTCAGGTTTCATGAAGCCTCCAAAGATTTTATCCCATCCTCGAGCATCATTAGATCAAAATCCAAACTTGACTTCCTCATCCCAATCCCTCAGGTGAAAAATCAACTCATCTCAATCAAAACCGCAGTCGTGCATGTGATGTGCTGATCATATTCTTTTGTCTGAGACTAAGCATGGAATATAGCATGCAGATCTAGAAACTTAGGGGAATGTGGATGATTAAGTCTAAGACCCTGATGGCTAAGGCTGGTTAACCTAAAATCTCCAAGACCTCAAAAAGCTAAGTCTTCTTGACCAAATCAGATCCCGGGTGAAAGTGAAATTGTAGAGGACTAATCCAACTTCTTCATTCAAAGACAAGACACTTCTTTTTTTTTTTTTAACTTCAAGAGATATAAGAACTTCCTAAGCTCAATTGAGCATCCGCGGTTCAGCCAGTATGGATGTAAGTACAGGCCGAAGCCCGTTGCTTGAGGACGGGGCCTTGCGCGATGTCCTCTAAACCATCCAATCTGCTAAGGGCGAACCCTCACTGAATGCGGCTGACTTAATTGAGCTTAGTTAGTCACTAATAGCTCCTAAAGGTTTTTAGGGGTTTTTCTCATTTTTATGGATTTTAATAAAGTTAAAACACAAGTTAGACTCAATCTTTTCTTGAAAAAGAGAAGGCGATTTTTCAAAACCCAGTCACACAAAATAAAAAAGTTTTCAAAACATTTTCAAAAATCAATTTCGAAAATATTTCTATAAAATAGTGTAACATAATATCGAAAAAAACCGCGAAATTATTTGAATTTTCTTAGTCCACTGAATTTTACCTTAGCCAAAAAGTTTTTAATTTTTCAAATTTTTCAGATTATAGCTAAAGTAAATATACGGTATATACGGTATACCCCCCTATACTTAAACTTTGCTATGTCCTCATAGCATTAGATGTTACAAGAACATAGGTCCATTTAAATATAGAAGAATATACGGGACTAAGAAGGGACCCCCCTATACTTAGGTTAGAAATAACCTAAGTATAAAGGCAAGAAAAGATGAGTAGAGAAAATCACGGGGACTTGGGTCCCCCCTATACTTAGGCTGAGATTAGCCTAAGTATAAAGATAGAATTTGATGTCGGGAGGGACCCAAGGTGAACGAAGAAGGAGGATGGATACACAAGTGAGCGGTTGAATCTACGGAGATGAAATGGAGTGTCTTCGGATTTTGGGGTTGTGTCTCGTAAAACATACGGCTCAATCAAGCAAGCAAACCCGTATTTTCACCAATTCACACATCAAACCAACCTAAGTTGGTTTATTATCTTGTCTATTTTATTGGTGATAAAACATTTGATTTTTATGCAAAGAAAAAATGTGAAGAAAAATTATTGCGTAAGCGAGGGTATTGCTCTCCCAAAACCGAATTTTACTCCATTTTTTGGTTGACTTGCAATTAACAGTCCCAATTTTTATTTTAAATTATCACTGAATTATGGTTAGCCATCAATCAGAAAATCATCGTCTACCGTTCATTCCATTTTCCATTTATCCTAGGTGATCAATCTAGAAAAATGAAAGCCGAGAAAAACATGTATTCGATGAAGAAAAACGCGATCGAGGCAAAGCGAAAAATCATGCAGTGATTTGACGATAAAAGCCGCGAAAAATCTGGGGCCGTTTTGAAAATCAAATCAATCATGTATGCAAGTCGAAAAAGCCGCACCTAATCATGCATCTATTAGCGGTGTTTGATCTTCATTAATTTTAGCTAAGTAATGCGAGATTAAGTGCGTCTATATTTTGAGTGTGTCCTAACCTACGATCAAGCACAATAAAATATGAAAATTGAGCTCGGAGAGCCGTGTGCCTAGGTCCTAGGTCGACACTCAAGTGGGGACGATCCCCACACAACCACGATCGTTCGATTACAATCGCGAGTCTTCGATTGAAGACCGCTGTAAAAGACGAGTTTATTAAAAATAAAATGCAACAAAAAATGCGACACTTTTTTTCCTTTTTCTTCCTTCTTTGCTCCAAGCATGCTCCTGCGGCTCTTCGCAGCGGGGAACGTCCTGCTCCTCACCTCCTTGATCCATCAAGGGCCCTGCCACAGAAACAATCGTTAGAGATCAAATAAGAGAGAGAAAAAAAATTTTATATGCAAAATAGAGGAGTAAGTGACCTATAAAATGAAACACTAAATCAAATACACAAAAATCCAAAAAATAAAAGAAATGAGCCGTGTCCCCGGCAACGGCGCCATTTGACGAGCCGGAAAATCAGCCCTTTAAGAGAGTGTTTTTAGCACTCGAAATCATCATCGTAGTCGAGCCGATTCTGGTCGTCAAAAGATCACCTCATTTACAGATATGTGATAATAAAGCAAAATAAGATGATCGTTATTTTTATTTTTTTTACTTGGTAAGATACCAAGGTCGAACTCAGGGACACGCGCTTCTCTTGTATTAATCAGATTTCAGTTTGTTTAATTAAGTGTTGAATTAAGTCATATAGGTCAAATGATGCATAGACACAACATGACAATTAAAATGAATATGCATTTTTTTTTACATGCAAGTAAATGCAATGCGATGCAATAGAGATACAACACAGATATGCCCTATATCAAGATGATGAGCCAATTAATGAGCATCAATAAAAAAGATATACTTGATTTCAAAGTTGAATAAAGCAGATTAGACACAAAGCCAACAAAATAATACATAAAACTTCATGTGTCCAAACTTAGAAATTAACGATGCAAAACTTCATATGCCATTAAGAAGTACATCAAACAAGCTTTCAAATGAGACTGAAATCAACTGAAACGGAAACATGATGCTCAAGATATGCATAAAGGAACGCAAGGGCATAAATGAAATAAAAACATGAAAAATATTTACAAACCAGTCCCTGGGAAGGACTCAAATGCAATAAAAATAAGTGTGGAGGACTTCCCTGTAAATAAACCATACGCGCGGGGGCATATTTGCAATTATTGAAACCCGCAAGGGTATAAGTGCAAATAGCCCCAGGCGCGCAGGTGCTGCACGTGCTCAGGACCTGGATGCAATATGCGGGACATGCGAGAGCACCGATGCAAAAAGCCCAGGACTCACGTGCTTGAGGCACGTGAGCTCAGGCTCGGGTGGGGGCGAGGCTCGGTGCAGCTTCGGGTGGCCGATGCAGGTGGCTCGGGCCACGTGGCGGCTCGAGGTTGACTCGGGCGAGGCTCGGTCCCACCGAGCCTCCGCGCTCCGGGATAGTCGACGTGGACGCTCCTGGGCCGTTGGATCTCCGCCGTGGGGCGAGATCCAACGGTAGCTGCTCTTCCTCTTCCTTCGTCAGGTGGCGGCGCGATTAGAGCTCCGGCGAGAAGCCTGGAACTCCGCCGCGCTTCGCCGTGCTTGGTGAAGCTCTGTGAAGAACGCTGATGATCCGGCGATGAAGATCTGAGGTCGGGGGAGCTGCCGGAGTGTCTGGGATCCCATGTCGATGCTGGGTCGCCGGAGGCGGAGCTCTAGAACCTAGCTCCGCCCGAAGTCCGGCCATTGGTGATTAGGACCTGCAAAAGGGGTTAAGTGGAAATCGGGGGTGCGATGCGAGGTGAACGGAGGGCTCAGGGGGTGAAGAAGGCGAAGCCCTTAGTGGGTCCTCCTCCGCCTCCGGCGGAGGAGGATGCCTGGGATGATAAGGGTCATGACGGAGGAGGGTGGTGATCTGAGATGTGCGCGGGGAAGGTGGTTGAAAGGCGGAGCTCGTGGAATGATTAATGGAGGGCGAAAACGGCTGATGAAGCTGAATTAAACAAGCAAAAGAAGAAGAAAATGCAGAGAGGGAAAGAGGAGCTTACCTGGCCGGAGATGGAGGGGATGGCCTGGGCTGAGCATCGGAGAGGATGCCCGGGTCGTCGCACATACTGGCCGGCCGTGCCAGCGAGCTCGAGCGGGGCTCTAGGCCACCGCAGCGCCGCCTGAAGGACGGCGGGTCTCATCGGAGGTGGAAGTCGTCGTCGCTCGATCCAAGCTCCTCCCCCTGTCACAGGGAGGAGCTGGAGGGCTGGGCCACCGCCCCTTGGTTGATGGACGAGGGTGAAGTGGGGCGGAGGCACGGTATTTAAAGGTGGTGCTCGGTGGTCCATGTGGTGGAAGCCGAGAATTTCGAGGGAGTTGTGGGTCGTCTGGAAGGTGGTCGTGGGTAGTTGAGTGATGCGCGGAGGAGGTGGATGATGGGGCTCGGTCGTGAGGTGTTTAGAGAGAGGAGAGGATGACTAGGGATATGGCTAAAAATGGAAGGGGGAGTGGTGCGCGCGAGCAAAAATCGTGGGGAAGAGAGGGTCTTCTGGAGGTAGACGACGGAGTCCTGGCCATTGGATCGTGAGATCCAACGGTTAGGGTTTGGGCGTGAGCGAGCGGTTGCGATCAGATCTGCGGCGGTGCGATCGAAGGTCCAGGATTCAGCCACGTGTCGCGCTGCGGAGTAAGGCGCTGACGAGCGGCTTGGATAGGGAGCTAAGATGATCGAAGGGTAGAGGCGCGCCATAGGAAGGAGCGGTTGAGATGGAAATCAAGAGCACGATCAAAGGGCGCCAGATGTGACACGTGGCACGCTCTGATGAATGGCGAGAACGAGTGGTGCGGATTGAGAGCAGGACTGATCTGACGGTCAAGGGCAATGGCGCGTGTGGAGAAGACTGAGCCGTTGGATCAAGAGGAGGATCCAATGGCTGAGGAAGCTGGCGGATAAGACAAAGAGAGCCGGGCCACGTGGCGCCCCCAGAATGGGCCACGTGGCCCAATCAGAGTTATTCAAACTTCAAGTCGAAAAATGAGGGTCAAGATGGCCGAATTTGATAAAACTCAAAACATGAAAGTTGTAGATCTTGACGAGATCTACAAGTTTCATGTTGACAAAAACTGGAGATGAAATCAAACAAAGGCCCAAAATATTTTTGAGAGTATTTTTAAGTCTAAAAATACCACTGATTTTTGTTTTGCCATTTTTTTTGTGGTTTTCAATTTATTAAGGACTCTGTTAATTATATGACATTAACAGGGTTTTATTGACAAACTTTTAAGTAAGGGGGTTAATTATGGGAAATAAAGATGATGAAACTGAGGTTCATCAGCCTCCATCCATCCCTCCTAGCTCGGGATAACCGAGGCTTGGGCCTGCATCACCTCGCCACAACACATGGATACCAAGCCACTGCCTCGGTCTGAGCTTAGCACGTGCGTATACGGGCTGGGTTAATTGCAGCTACTTCCTCCAAAGTTTCACAAATTACATTTAGGTCTAGGTGTGTGTGCTCCGCGTGCCACGCCTGGGCAATTTGGAAGGAGGCCTCACCAGTTATTAATAACTGCAGATATGCCCCCACACATAATGGAAAATATCATGGAGGCCCCTTTAGCTTTTGAAAATTTAAATAGGTCCCTTAAGGGCCTGTTTGTAATTATTTATCAATTTATTTCCATGTTTTTTCTTTACATTTATGTCCCTAGCACTGGTTTCTTCATAACTTGATCATTTAAACTCTAAGTTGATTTCAATGTCATTTCATTGCTCTTTTCATTCTCTATTTAATGGCATCACTTTATTTCATGTTTTGACACTTATTTGAATATGCTAATTTTTGGAATATAAAGTATCCCTTTCTCAATAATTTAAAATACCATTATTTCATTTTAATGCATAATTTGTCTTTGAAATTAACTTACCTTTTTATTGCTCATTGACTTGAATATTCTGAGGGTATATTTGTACATGATTTCATGCATGATTATCTGTGCATATCATTCACATTACATCTCATTTAATTGCATAAAATCAAATAAAAATGCATGCATCATAATACTTGTCTCCATGCCATGTTGTTTGCATACTATATCTCCTTACCAATATGTGTCATGCATTGTAAATGCATCTGAAGATCTAGATTTAGAACTTAATCACTTATTATTTAATTAGTAATTTTTGATGAATAAACGAGGAGGCTCATGTCCCTGTGTTTGATCTTGATATCTTACCAAGTAAAATAATTACCATATATTCGAAGGTGCGGTCTTTGTATGGATTGTTTTCACTAGTTATACTATAATAAAATACGATCATTAAAGCCATGAAAATGTTGTTCATCAAGGATATTGAGATGAAGAAATGAGATGAGAGAGGAAGAAATGAGGAGAAATGAGAGGATGGAGAGAATGAAGTGAGGAGGAAACGGAGGGAGGGGGTTGATTTTTTAATGGGATTGGAGAAGGGGCCAGTGATATTATTGCCAACAGTGCCCTCCCAAATTCTGAGGTGCCGATTTAGGAAGAGGCCCAATTGTCATTCCCAAATCGGCATCTCACGTGTCGATTTGGGAGGGGACCGTTGGGGCGCTATGCAAATTGGCATGACACACTAAATCGACACATGAGGTGTTGAAAGATGGTGTTTTTTTTTTAATTTTCAAATCTCCAGGATATTTAATTCTTTAAGAATATTGTAATAATTATTAAGAAAGATCCGGCTTTGGACGTTTGCTTTACATTGAATTTGTTGGATAATCTTGAACTTTACTATTTTATAAACATCAACTTATGATGATGGAACTTCGTCGGTGTTAGCAACAACACTGATATCAACTAAGCTTTGGTGTAATATTAATGCATCTCTATTATCGATCTTTATAATATCGGAACAACTATAGTCCATAGGTGATTGCTTCCATCTATCTCAACACTTCCTCGACTTTATGATTAATTATATAACAAAACACCCTTCTAAATGCAATATTTGCAGCAAGAATAATTTGTGCAGCATAGGTCACAGCAGTATTAATGAAAGGTGGTACATAATACAGACGTTTCAAGGTGTGTTCGGTTTAATAAACAGAATTAAGGACGGAGAATAAAACATTATTTCTATTCAGCTGGAAGGATAATAATAAAGTAGAATAAAGATATGTAAGGTGAAATAAAGATATGAATAATGGTGGGATAAGGTGTAATAAGAGTAGAGAGAAATGTGCAAGGAGAAATAACAATAGGAGGAAGGAGATGGAAGGAGAAGGCAATAGTGCCTTTATTCTCTATTTCCCAAACGGAAATCCCCTAAGAGATGACAATATGATATTGGTCCAAAATTATTCGTGGTGCAACCATATTTGATGGAGAAGGAAACATTTTGAGAGTCAATGCAACGTACACGACAAATAGAAGAGTATGGTATAGCCCTAAAGATTGATATCAAAGTTTCAATTTTTATCGTGAGATAGTGAATGACTTGATGACAGATGAGGAGGAGAACACGCAAACGACCTTTTCTGATAATTGGACTGGAGCCACCGTGGTCTGTTTTGTTTAGTGTGAAATAGGTCCTAGAAATGCATGCCTTTTGTTAGATCCAATTATCAGTCCTTGACCATATGTAATGGCCAAATTTTTTATTGATTTGGGCAATTAAAAAAAATCTCCAGAAGGGATATGCTATATTCAACATAGTGAAGGTGATGGAGGTGGGAGACGATAAGGGTAAAAAAGCAACCATGAGTTGAAAGGAAACTCCTAACGGAATAAATATAATAAAAAATAGAATACCTCAGAAAAGAAAAGGTGAGAAGAATAGTTAAATAAAGAAAGAAAGACCCGGTGCGTGCGCATCCTCGTATTACACGGATTTTTATTGCCTCTAATTAGCGAACCAAGTTGCATCTCGTGCGCCGCACGCATGCCCTTCACGGCCGTCGGATCTCTTAAGCGGAGAAAAATATCTGTCCATTAAACGGTTGGTGACTTCTCGTACAGAGATGGACGACATGTGGAACAGTGTGACAATCTCACCCGTTGGTTTTACTTGGGCCCAAAGGAACGTGGTCAGTGGTGCCTCCCCACTCGCCAACAGTGCTCCCGCCGCCTTTCGCGCCCTCCCGCCAATTTAAACAACTATTATTGTGTGGACTTCGATCAAATTTCTTGAGATATATAATTCACTTATTTTTCAAAAGAAACTGTCATTTAACCGTGGAAATATGTTCAATGTGGTCCAATCTCTATGAAACTGCATTCAGTTCATAAACTTGGATTTAGTGTCATTATCATTCTTCGTTTAGTGCTTCTTTAAAGCTTAAAACAAATGGTGTCATTGTCCGTTTGTCAGATTGCAGTCCCCTGGAAATCAAACATTAACACACTGATGTACATCAGACCTCAAAATGATAGCTAAATCACATTTTCTTTAACTTGATTGGAACAGTATCCGAAGCTGACAACTACTAGAGCAACAAAAGCAGTCAACGATCAAGAACAATGGAGGATGACGACAGAGGTAGCATTGGATGAATAATTGGAATGAATGCAAGAAAGATATCTTAACTGATCACAAGTCCACATCAACGAGAGCCGTGAAAGAGGTCGATGACGACGCGAATGTTAATCTGGCCAATGACAAGAATGGGAGGCAATGTTTAATGAGTAATGCTAATTGGGGTCCAAGTTTCTTGAGAATTTATCGAATAAGGAAAACTATGATTTGGAAACTAAGTTTGGACCTGGGTTGTCACATGTCCGATCTCTGACTTCTTTAGCCAGTGTAGAGAAATTAAAGTAGAGTTTATTGGAAAGAAAGTAACATTTGGATATAATTATTCGCCATTAAATCTATGCAAGCTATAACACGATGAATTTCTCATTTCAAGAGAAAAAAAGGTATAAAATTAAAGGTGGCTACCTTCCTCCCCCTTTTCCGCATCAAACCTTACATGATATTGTTTGCACCCACAATTACGAAGTAATTCACCAATCTAAATACATCTCTGACAGCGAAGGCCCAAGAATTTGCGTCACATATTTGCTATTCTCTCAGCTCATCTGCACCATTAGCAATAATATTAGAAAGGAGAACAAGTTTCGAGTCAGAATATGGGGACTGAATCGTGATTTTTAACTAGTGGAGTAGCAATGAACAATCATGATAAAAAAACGGGGTATAGTAAGCCTTTTTAAATTTTCCGAGCCAATAACCCGATTCAGCAGGGTCACTCTTCGCAAATCCCCGTCCGTAAGAAATGGGCGCAGCCCAAATTTCGCTCAACGCCAACAAATTTCGGGATATTACAATATCGCCTCCCATTTTTAACTTCCAACAGAAACGGCGCCGTACCGTTTTGGAACAATTAACCCGGAGAACGCCATCGAAATCTGGAAACCGTCTCGAGGAATTTACAGCTGTAAAAATTATGCCATAGACGGCCATGCCATTCCGTTCTGTGCATCCATTACCATGAGTCCATGACCCATCTGATGCATGTCCATGCCAGCTCACCGGTTAATGCGGACAAAATGGGAATTTCGCCTTGGCGGTGGGATGCATGCCAAATGGGGAGGATGTATGCGGATGCGAGTACATGTATGGGGTCCCCAAGAACGTAGGGACGGATGGCGGTCATGTAGCGATGAGAAAGATCGAAGCCGTAGGTTGGAGATCCCGGCCTCGGGTTTTTCGTGCGTGGTCGCCTTTAAATGGGGGCCTACACCAGTGCCTGTGTCGTTGAGGGTTTTAGGAAAGAGAGAGAAGAGAGGACGGAAAGGAGAGAAGAGGTAACGCCAAGAACAGAGGAGAAAAGGGAGAAGGAGAGTCGATTTATGTCGTCTGGTTCCTTCGATCTGGTGCAGCGCCTGTGGTTCCTCTTACTCGGTGGCATCTCCAAAGAGCTCTGGCTGTCCTCTTCCGTCATCTCCACTGCTTCGCCTTGTGGTCTCTATATGCAACAGAGCTCCGAGACAAGATCCATGCGTTTGAAACCTCTCAGGTCAGGATGCAATCCTCGATATCCTCTCTCCTTCGTTAAATCTGTTGGTGATTCTTGTTTTAAATGGACTCTTGTTCTTGCAGGTGTGGATTCGGTGTGAAGTACTTTGGGTTCCTCCATATACGGAGCTGCTGCTTCTTCCTCTGCATCTTCCTACGAGGAGCCTTAACTTGAAACATCGTCCTTGTCTCGCTTGCCCTCTCCAAGACTGCCGTTGATTCTCCCCCGGCTCTTGCGTCGGTTTCAGTTTCTGGGTTCTTCTCGTGTTGTTTCCAATCTTTTAGTTTTGTTGGTATGGCGAGGAGATTAAGGGTCTTCTGTAGTGATCCAGATGCCACCGACTCCTCGAGTGACGAGGAATGCGAGAGAGTGGTGCGGCGTTCACTTTTGAAGAAGGTGGTGGTGGAGATCTCCCTACACTGCAAATCTCCGCAGTCCTTGTCTTCTCCTCAAGGCTTGTCAAAGGGTAAGAGCTCGTCGCCGAGAAGACCCACATCTCCATCTGCCCCGAGGGGTCGTTCCGGGATCAAAGGCATCCGATTGAGGAAGTGGGGGAAGTGGGCTGCCGAGATCAGAGACCCCATCCGCCATAAACGCGTCTGGTTAGGCACCTACGCCACTGCCGCGGATGCTGAAATGGCCTACAGACGAGAACAGCTGAAGTTTGAAGCCGAAAAGGAAGCCATGGCTTCCGCCGCTTCATTAGCCGTTGCCACCACCACCGCAACTTTCTCCTCTTCCTCCACACCCACAACGAGCGTCTCCGACGAGTCGGACACCCCGCGGCCCTTCGCAGTATCCTCTCCTTCTTCCGTTCTCGATGCTGCCAACGCCAAGAACACGCCCCCTTCCAAACCGGAGTCAGCACCTCCTCCTCTCCCTTCAACCATGGATCTAATGATGGAAGATGTCTCCGCCATTCCATTCGACCATGGCCCCCTTCTCCCGCCGGATCTAGTTGTTTCCAACTTTGGATTCAATGTGGATTCATTCCTCTCCGATGATTTAGGTTACATGCTCGACGACATGCCTCTGTTCGACGAGTCACCGCTCTTGGACGTCAACGTGCTTGGTGATGGTTTTTGCACTTACTCTCCTTTAGATAATGCCTGTGGCTTTGACGGGTTTCTTGTTGATGGAAAAGACGAGCTTTCCGATTTCGACATCGACCCTTCGCTGTGGATCAACTCATGATGGATTATGGGTCGTCGGGATTTTGCTTCATTTTTATCAGTTATTTATTTGTTATAGGTATATAGCCATCTATATTTCCGAGTATACGTGAGTGATCTGAGGGAATGGGGAGCGATTGTGATGCATAAAGTGTGATGGTTGAAGAAGTGGCTTTTGGGTTTTTCCGGTGCTCGAGAGCGTCCCATGTCACTTCTTTTTTGTGACCAACCTGTTTAGTCTTATAATGCGAGGATGACGTGCTCCTGCTTCTCTTCTTATTTTTGGTCCGAGGAAATGTGTTTGATGTGAGTTCCTTCTTTCCCTGCAATAATTTTGTAATGAAAAGGAAACCGTTCTACTGTTTCCTTTCCATGTTGGGATTTTCTTTGTATTGAATAACAGTATACTGTGCTATTTCTCTCTTTGCTGGTACGGTTGGTGTTATGTTTGAAGTCGATGCCCGGGCATTCTATGTTATATGCTCTTTGGACCAAACCGATACGATGGGGCTACTTAGATTCGTAATGGATATCTAAATTTTATCCTCGTTGAGGCGTCAAGATGGGTGGTGCCACTTTTCCAATGGGAGCAAGTATGGTCCCGTTCCTCTTATCGCTAGATAAAGAAGAAGGTTCTTTGGGTCAGGACCAGGCCATCGAAAATGGCTGATGCTAAATCCGGCAGAAGGTCCAACAAGTACTTATTATGACTTGCCTTCAATTCCTGTTACCCCTCGCTCAATGATGACATGTCCCGTCTTATCATTATCGGGTTATGGGTTTACCCATCCCATTCTAATGAGTACTAGCGCGTAACCCGAGCTTTGCACGGTTAAACACGCAATTTTATTTCTCCTAATAGTCTTCCAAAGCTTCTCAACTTTCTCAACTATGTTAGATAGTCGATAGCTATCGTAAAAAATAATCGAATACTTAAACATCGATTTCAACCGGTCGTTCTTGTAGTGGAAGAAGGTTTTGGCTTTTTTAATATATACATCTATATCAAATTAAGATTTTTATATTTAAAAAGTAAGATGTCAGGTCTTTAATATATACAACATTTCTCCCATAAATCTTAAGCATTAGACTCATGGAAAAGATTGTTTTAAGAACAAAATTGTTCATATCCTTGTTATCTGCAAATTATGATAAGTAAACTTGTACTTTTTCATTATAATACAATCACGAAAGGGTTTAAGGAGGCTTACAAAAACACCAGTATGGATTCCTAAGAATCAAGAACCTCCGAGAAAGAGAGGATCCTCTGTTGTGGTGTTACGCCTGTTGCGGTCGCGTGAGTAACTCGATCGCGATCGAGTGGTTCGCTTGATTTTGCACGGTAGGGGCTTACAGAAAGTGCAAAATCATGTGAATCGCTTGATCAAGATCAAGCGGTGCACACGCCAACAACAGGCTATGTTGCCCTCCCGCATGCAGCAGACGATCCATCCCCCCTCCGAGAATGATGAGTTGTCGTTTACCCTCTCCATAGCAACTTCATCTAAGTTCAAAAATCGCAATAGCATGGGATTCAAGCAAGCGGAAAAGGATGTTGACAACATCATGGATCACAACAGTCAGGGGAAACATGGTCCTCTTCCTTGCCTTTAGAAACAAAGTTGGTTACTTCTCGACTTCTATATTTTTTTTCTTTCCAGGCATCCGTGTCTTGTACATGTACACAATGTTTTGTATCTCTACTATTAGAGAGCATCACCCATCTCCAATCCTCACATACCTTTGTTAAAATAATTTTAACAACAAAAAATTGATCAAGAGGGGTTTTCTAGATGAATAGTATAAGCATGATTTATTTAAGATCACAATTTTTTTTAGCTTTTTATGTCCAACAATCCGAAAACCTACATGTATCGAGAAAATATTCTAAAGTCATCTTCTCAACTTGATATTAATGTGGCCTACTTTATCAAGGCAATGGCCATGTCAATGGAAACTCCACTTATGAATATAAAAAAAGGAGAGGGTGAAATCCATATAGATACAATCTAGATAACAACTAAAAATGAAATTGTTATATTTACTATTGATAGGTTCAAGTTCACAGTATCCGACCTGTTCCCAAGTTACCGACATTCAAGGTAACAGTTCGTCGATTTTAAAAGGAAAACAGCATCTTCCTTCTCATCTTTTGAATGGATTTTAACTGTAGAAGAGAAAAAAATCACTAGATGCACCAAAATCCCTCAAACCATTTAACTGGATTTACTGAACATAACTCAGCAATCTCAAGAATATACCAATTTCTACAAACCCCAACAGTAATCAAGGAAAGGTGAAAAAAGAGAGAGAATCGCCTATGTGCTCATCAAAGAATCTATAGGTGTGAGGAGATATCTCCCGTTGATTCTATAAGAATATGGACAAACTTCATAAAAAGATATTCGATATTTAAGATATTGAATATAGATGCACTGAACATGTTTCTCCATGACTACTCTGATAATTAAGAGATGCCTTGGGTATGTTTTTTTGGAATGAAAAATGGCAGCAGAAACTCTACGAAGATAACGTTAGATATTTTATCTAACATTTTTAATAGGTTCTCGAACCTTGTTGATCCTATTTCCTCGATGTGTTGATTATGACATAACCTCCTGCACCAAATCAGGATCGAAGACATTTTATACATATCCTTCTTGACCTGGTTATGTAGGAGCAGAACCCAGATGATGCAAAATTTTAGATCCAATTACAGTGCGTGTGCCGGCGCACGTGAGAGTGCATTAGTGATAGTATGGATTTTAAGATTGGACCATGGTGTGTGCGCGTGCCCACTTGTGATGAATAAACTGGTCTTTATATTGGAAAATTTTGTGCAAAACCATATCCATAGAATAAATCCAAAATCAAAATCACAGTGCATAGTAACAAATGGCGTGTAACAAAATACATACTCCCGTCATGATCTCTGATATGAAAATCCATGAGGTAATTTGCATTTATCTCACGTTTCTTGAATCTTTACCATACATCTCACAACCAAATGAAACCCACAATAAAACATGGTTCCTTAGGAATATTTTGAGTGGGCAGAGATCAATAAGGGATGTCACTACGCATAAGCATTGTGAGGCTTCAGTTCGGTGTACTGGGGTGTCGGGGAGATGGCAGCAGACAACAACTAGGGCATCCAGAGGAGAAAAGATGAGAGTAGGCGGAAGTGGCGACATTTAACTTAGCACATGCCATTTTTACCTTTCATGTCCTTATTTGTCTTTGGAACGAACGTGGACTTCACGATCGCAATGCCACCAAGATGGTCATCATCCAAGTCCGTCTCATATTCGAACTCATCCTCCTCCTCGTCCTCCTGCTGGCCCTCTAATTGCCAGGCTTCCTCATCGTCCTCTGATTCGGTCCTTCCCCTCATCGAAGGCAGATGCGTCGGTGCTTAGCGTGGAGCTGGATGCAAGTGTTGGCATGGATATCAGTGAGGCGGTGGAGGGCCAAGGGTGATGGGTGTTCTCGGACGATGAGGAAAGTGGGCAGAAGATAACTCTACAGGTGGATAGTTCCAACGTTGCCATGACCATTAAATTTAACTGAAATGACATTTTTATCCATCGATTGCAATTGAGATTCTATTTGTAATGCTCTTAACGAGCTTTAATATATGTATAAGTATAGATAGATTTGCTTTCAATGGGTACCAGGATTATATTAATGGGTAATCTGTATCCACAGATACTTTTTATTATTTCTAGCAAAAGATGATATTATTTTTTACAATCAAAACGAACGGATTATGCCTTGCTTTGATTGAAGATGGGGCAAGAGGATTAAAGCCCCGTGCTCAACTACTGGAAGTTTTTGGTTGTCGCTTTGAATCTTGTCAATTTGTGAATCTCTCGAGCGAAGCGCCCATTGCCCTTAGCTTGCCTGAGAAAGGAGATATGCTAGGGCAGAGGATTGAGGATCATAACTCGGCTCGCCCGAGGATGAATGGATTCCAGCTTCAGGCAATCTGTGGAAGGGGGTGATCATACTTTATTATTGGTGTAGGCAAGATTATTGTCTGATCACATCAACATGATCTCTTAGAATTGATTCAGGACCTAAATGGTTATAGATCTGCCTTTGCTTTCAAAAGATCTCATGTAATCAAGATTATCAATCCATAATTGCTAGAAAATAGGAAATATTCTTGATTATCAGTGACATGTAAGAAATGTTGATGGATTCATGTATACTCCAAGTGATGACGTAAAACAAAGTAAATGGAGATTCAATTAGCGAGATGGAAGAGAGAGGGTTGGAGTCTAAACCAATTAAGTTCGAATTAGGAACTGGACATATTTTGGTAGAAATTGGTGAACGGGGTCGAGCAATTTAAACTAATTGTCGAACAAAAATAGAACAATGAATGTATCGACAAATCAAAATATATACGAAGAACCAGAGGCGCGACTAGGGCTATGTTCTCGCCCATTGTTGATCTCACTATGGTCGTACGGATGGGGGGCAAAGAACTGTGGCGGGAAGCAAGGCATGGAGGTGAGTTGAGCTTGGTGGAATGCACTGGAAGTTAAACCTAGCCATGATGGAAAAGGGGAAGTGGGATTGCTGGGTCGGGTGTGGGGCAATTGTCCAGCAACTTTTCCACTAGGTCACTTCGTTTTTAAATTGGTCGTGAAATCAGGGCCAAAATACCGGGTTAGGGTGGGTACTCATTTGACCATAAAATACTTAATACCCCTAATTCTTTTCTCTGTGGGCGTGCACTAGACGCCACATGATTGGATGAAAACGAATACGAATATATTCGTATCCGGTCTACTATCGTATTCATTTTATACATATTTTGACATTCTTATTCGTATTTGTTTTATGAATATCTCTTTAACATTCGCTAATATTAGCATTCGTATTCGTATATATGTTTTCGTACATAAGTATAGTAATAGATTTATTTATAATTGTGCATAAGAATATTTTATGATTGCATTCACCATTATTGATATAATTGTCATGAAATGAATATATGCGATACATCTAAATTTATGTGTAAATCATCCTAGAATATATATTTTAGTTAAAATAATAGTAATTTATGTTATTATTCATATCCAATTAATGTTCATTTTACATTTGTATTCGTTTTTAAAAATACGATAACATAATTTTCATATCCGTCAATATTATACATTCGTAATCGTTTTTAAAATATGATAATATAATTTTCATATCCGCGGACATATCATATCAGTAGTATCTGCATTCGTATTTTAAAGTAAATAAAGTATGTCATCATGACTATATTCGTAATTCGCATCCGACTTCGTACCCGTGATAATTTTTTCGTGATAATTCGTCGGTAAGACCTTTGATATGATTTACTATCATTATTTGAGTGGCAATGAGTTTTGATACGGGAAACATGTTTTATTGATTGGAGCGCAGACGAAGTTTACGTGACGTGACACCTTTCGAGACCTTTTCTTGTCTCGCATTTATATCGTCACATGATCCTAATTAAGGCTCTTATCAATCCATGATGTATCGATAACGTGGTTATATGCTTAACAAAAAAATAACGTGGTTATATGCACAGGGGACACTTCGGTGTCGAAAGCCTGTTGACTTTTGCTTGCTTTGCTGGGTTTGTGGCCATTGCTCTTTTCAGAAGCACTCATTGGTCGGGCTTAGTTTGGGGAAAGAGCTGTGGTATGGGAAATATAGGATGATCGGACTGTGTTTATATGCAATTTCACATAATCTTTTGGCATTCAACTTTATTGCTTGGAGATCTTCTTTTAACAACGTTGGCGTTTCAAAAACTTAAAAAGTACATCATAACATCGTAATAGGAGACAAACGGGTAGGGGGCCGCTCAAAGCTCATTTAAAAATTTCGGGCCTTGAGCCAGGCTCGGGTCCACATTTTTTTTCTGTTCATCCCAAGTCTAGGTCCGACCCAATTCCATTGGGACGGGCCTTGGGCCAGGCTGACCCATCTATTGGTGCTAGGTCCATGGAAAGAATAGTTGCGGGAGGTCGCGGCGATGAGTGACGATGGCAACCTGTCTAAGGCCCGTTTGGAGGGGGGTCGGGCTGGTACACGGGCTAATTGCCATTGAGTATGCTCTTTATTCACTCTTAGAATCTATGCAGGAAGATTGATGTTTTTTATGCTTGATCGAAAAATGATCAGCAAATCTTATGGAACTCTATCCATATATCATCTCTCATATTTTTACCCGGTAGAACCCTATAATCTTTGTCGATGACCTTTACGAGCTTTGAAACATCATAGTTCCTCCCTCACCCCCGTAAACTTGTTAACCTTTACCGTAAAGATCATGTGGTTAACCCCCATTAATTTTATCGTTAAAACTAACCGGATTCTGTTATCTTCTTTACATGATACCCCCCTTTATTTATCAAATTAACTATAAGTGGCACTCCCTCCCACCCTCCACTTCCAGCTGAACACGTCCGGCCCGCCACCATTCGAAGCCCCCCCCCCCCCGACCTCCCCTACTCGACATCCTTGCCGATCGAAGCCCCTCCCCTGCCCACTCGAGGCCCTCCCATGCCTCCGCCTGCGAAGTGTGCCCCCCTCCCGCCACTCGAAACACCCCCTCCCGCTACATCTCCACCTGCGAAGACCCCCCCCCCCTCGCCCGCCGACTTTCCTGCTCGAAGCCGCACTCCTCCCGTCGATCGAAGCCCCCGCATCGTACCCTACGAACCCCCCCCCCCCCCCCCCCCCCCCCCCGACCCGCCTCTTCACCTGCGAAGCCCCCCTCCCCCCGACCTCCCCTACATGACACCCCTGCCGATCGAAGCCCCTCCCCCACCCATCCCCACTTGAGCCCCCCCCCCCCCCCCCCCCCCCCCCCGCGCCTCCACCTATGAAGCCCCCACCGACCCGCCTCCTCACATGCAAACTCCTCACCTACAAAGACCCCCCCCCCCTGACCTCCCCTGCCCCCACCCTCACCCCACCCACAGTCGAAGCCCCTCCTGCTCACCGCCTCTCCCTGCTCGAAGGCTCTAGCCTTTCTCCAGCGCAGACCGCCTCCATCGACCCTTGCCAACCTCGGGTGGAATCCGACCCCGTCCACCACCAACCTCCTTTAGCCGAGCCTCCCCTCGGTGCTGCAGTGGGAGAGGAACCTGTTAGAGGAGGGATGGTTATTTTTCCTTTTCTTGGTTAATTCTAGCCATCTGATCATGGATTGGTTAGATTAACTTGTTTTTAACCCAAGGAAGTTAACTCTAGATGTGTCAATTTAGCGGTGGGGTTCGTGGGGTAAGACAGAGCAAGTTTACAAGGGTGAGGGAGGAATTACGATGTTTCAAAGGTTGTAGAGGTCATTGACAAAGATTATAGGGTCTGACGGGTAAAAATCCCATTTCATTTTGTGTGTGGGGTGCAACCATCCCGATTATCTACGAGATTTATGTCGATTCATTGGATCAATCATCAACATCTTAATGATCATCTCCATCCCAGGGTATCTGTGCAGAATATAGCTACTGCTCCCTCATCAAGCATCTTCCTTCATCTCTAGGTACTCCTTATACCTTCTTTTTTTCCATTGAATCGATCGTTTATCTGACACATGGAGCATCTCCGACCACCTCATCTATTCCATATCTTCGCTGCACTCTGACCTTCACTCACCTCGCTCCGACTTCACTACATTTCTATGCGTGCTCCGCAATCCTTCCATTGACTCCAATCGTCGGATTGGAGTCTCCTAGCAAGTCGAATCCCCTACATCGCCGGAGACCTGCCCTGTCCACCCTCCATCCTCCACCCTCTATTTCTGATAATAGTAGTGCTCTAACCCTCTCCGGAGCCACTTCTCTGAGCACCACCTTTTTCCTGCAGGGTTAAGGCACATGAAGGCCTCATCTGGAGGTCTAGAGCGCACGGCTGACCAGTTCCAAGTGCCCATGTTGCCCGAGGACCCTCCCCTTGGTTCTGGGCCTTTCTGAGCTCGCCTATAGCTGCAAAACACCTTCATTGATGATTCCCTCATATCATCAGCCCCTGTGACGCTATACCTACGCTCAATCGACGATTGAAACTCGTCGGAGGTGAGTTGTCCCTGTTCGTCCAGATAGCCTTGCAACCGTCAGATCGAGATCTCCCCAGTTCTGATCCTTACCGTCCATCATCGGGAGATCCTAACCGTCATATCCATCTGAGGATCTCTTCTCTGCCATCCATCCTCGAAAAGGTACCAGCGCATCTCAACCATTCATCCATTAGTAGACCTTCTTTTGCCGTTGGATCGCACCTTAATAAGGGGTAAACTTCACTTAGGTGCCTCTCTGTTTTGAGTTTTCTAGTTAGTCATGTAAATATTTGTCGTAGTTTAAAATACTTTGGATATTTTGTAGTTGGACCCTTGTTCTTTTTGTTATTTTCACTTTAGTCCTATTTGTGTGAACTCATGTGTAGTCCACGTGCTGGTCTGGTATATTTGCATGATCTGCCTTGATTTCATATATATTATGATTTGAATGGAAACTTTCTGATATTTGCACTTATACCCTTATGCGTGGTTTATTGAGCATGTGTATTTATTCACTGGATATTTTGCATCTTCGACCCTAGATTTTTTATCTGTTATTATTTGAACCCTAAACTTTATGAATTACAAGGTCCCTGTGAACTATCTGCATTTTATTTAATTTAAAAATACCAAATTGACCCCAAAAATTATATAAACATTACTGTTAGCTTCTGCTAACACGTAATATTTATTATGATTTTTGGGATTAATTTAGTACAGTATTTTATTTTTTAAAAATAAAAACCCCTTAAAAAATGCACTGTCTATTTTTTAAAATACATAAAAATTAGAAAAATAAATTTAAAAATTCCATAAAATTTCTATGTGTATGTGTTTGAATGCTTCACCTTCAGTAGCATTTTTTATTGAAAAAATCTCATATACCCTAAAAATTACAAAACTCTTCAAAAATTATAAATATCATAAAAAATTATATAATAATAAAAAAATACAATTTGAGTTCCTATTTATAGCCTTTTCTTTCTAGTTTATCATAAAATTGCTCTTAAGGATTTTATGGCACATTAATTAATTTTAATTTGTATTTTTAGCCCTTATTTAATTTTTAGAAAATCACAAAAACTTCAGAAAAATCACAAAAAATTACCAAAACTACTCAAATATCCAAAATATTTTTACCTAGATTTTTTACAATTTTATCCTTAAATAAAAATTCAAAAATCTTGGTTGTGTGCATTGTTTCCTTATTTGTTTCTTTGCATCCCTTAATTAAAAACTATAAAAATTTGCAAAATTAAAACAAATAAAAAATATGTATTTTATTTTCTGAATTTCGACTACTTCGTAGGATTTCTCGCGCTCCTTGCATTCAACCCTTGTTGCTATACTAGGTAAAAATAAATAGTGGAGACCGTTGACATTGTTTTGTGTGCTTGATTGCTTTATCTTTTGATTGTGTGGTTCTCTCTCTTTTTCTTGTTGATTGTTCCTTGTGATCCGGATAGCAATTACTCTTTGATTAATTCTCTAATCCATATCGCTTGGTACGTCATCACGGGCCCAATCTAAAAAATCATATATGTCTATAATTGCGTGTTCAACCCATTTCTATTAGGTAGGAACATGTTAAGAGGGTCAATTTTGGGCCGGATCATACCGATGATATCTAATGCTCATATATAACTATTTTCTAACAATAAAAAAAATGCACCTATCACGATAAGTTATCACATGCAATGTTTTTCCTCCATTCCGATGTAACTCTTGTGAAGGACATTTAAAAAGACCTCAATCCCTTGATTCATTTTATAAGATTGTTGTTAATACATCCAAATCTTTCTTGAGAAATACTAAGTTATTTAAAATATCTAATTTCTCTGCATTACAAAGCAGAGGCAATTCTAGTCATATTGTACACAGAGATAATGGAGTTTGTTAGAAGAAGGCAACCTCTAAAAGTGTCATCTTTTAGTTTGTACTTGAGCCATTGATGAATATGTGATTCATCACTCTAAAAGAGAATAATTAAGATCAGTTACCAAAAATTCATTGGTATTTAATCATGTAAATTGCATAATTATCATTCATACATGTGTAATTAATATTGACATTTTATCATTCATCATTACATCAAATGAGGAGCCAAGAATCCATTGTAAAATTGAAATGTAAAACATCTAACTTCACTAAGTTTTAATGATTTTATTCTAACTCTAACTCACGTGAAACTAACTCCATTGTGTACATATTACTAACCTTAATACATGAAAAATCCTAGAAAATACTAACTTGTACATATGTGAAATAATCTCAAACCCTAATTTTAGAAAATACAAGAAAAACGATGATATCTCTCTCATATATTGTACAAATGAACTCTACTAACTTTTGAATTAATGTACGTACAAATATCTACAAATCAAGATCAAATTCAAAAGAATCAGAGTCCATTTGTGAAAATTGAGCTTTTGGACCTAACTGTGTATTTTACATATTTGCTAATTTTGACCCATCATTTCATGTACATATTTCATTCATTTTGATTTATTTCATTTTCATTTTTTTTTTCGTTCCATACTTAATAAAATACATAAATCAAAATCCAAAAAAATAGAAAAGTAATAAAATGACATGTTCCAACTTAAGCTTACGCGCATAATCCACTTGTACATAATTTCTCTTCACTAATTTTCTAACTTATTTAAAACCCATAAAAATTCTAAAAAAATTGCATTTGAGCGCATTGCATCATTTCATAGAATTTTATATGTATTTATTTATCATCTGAAAATCAAATAAAAATTGCAAAGCTAAAAAAATGGTATTTTATATCATAAAATACCACAAAAATTACCTATCTTGTATTCTGCATTTCATTTGCACTCGAGTCCTCCATGAGAATTGTAGATCACATTAAAAGAAATATTTTTCATGTTTATATTTTTTCATTTGGTTCCATCTCCTTTTTCAAATTGCATTATTCGTGCATTTTAAGCATTAGTCAACTTTCATGATCATTGCACCATGTGGCGCAACATCATTGGGCCACCTAGCCCTGATCACCCCTCTGTTTCTCTCTCCACGTGCTAGGCACATGCTCTTACCCCGACCCTCTCTTCTCACATGCCCCTGCACATAAGGGTCTACCTCTCAGCATCTTCCCTGATCACGTGCTTAGCATGTGACCCTTACCTCTTGCCATGTTACGTGCCTAGCACGTAACCTTCCTTCCCTTCTCATACGCTAGGCACGTGATACCACCTTTCCTCTCTACTACGCCCTGTAGCGTCACCTTTGTTCTTACTCCCTCCTACACCCATCTCCACCAAGATGCCTTATCTCCTTCCTTGTGATTACCACCAGTAGCTCAGCCACCCCCCCTCAATCGAACCCTCCCCTTTCCCGATGATGAAAAATGAAAAGATGAGAGCCGCTAAGTAATGGCCTGACAAATTAGGATCACTGTCGCTGAGGCGACTACTCAAACATTCTTGTTATCAACAAGTAACCCGCACAAATAATCAAACAATTACGAGCAGGAGTTAAGATTTATTATGCCCTACTAAGAATGTATAATGTCAAGCAAGTATGGGTCGAATACAGGAAGCAAAGACGTAAAGTAGGATAGACAAAAGTCAAGCACCCTATGTGTTGTGAATCACTTAGCCAAGTTGAACCTCTTTTGTGGGTTTTTAATTATATATTTTTATTTTTTATTTTATAGTTTATATTTTTGATGTTTACTTTCTAATTTTGTATTTTCTTTTTATATTTTATACTTTTTATGTTTTCTTTTCTTTTAATAAAAGATGTATACTAAATAAGAAAAGGAAGATAAAATATTTATAAAAAAGAGTAAAAATAATCAAAATTCAGGAAATGAAATATTTTTGTGCGTTTATATTTTTATAATGTTTTTGTGATTTTTCTAGATTTTCCAAATTTTTTTTGGTATTTTTAAAGGCAAAAATGCTGAAAATAGTGAATAAACTAAAAGGCTGAAACTAAAATGAGGATGAAAAACGTCAAACAGAGTCCAAAATTCCTCAAATTAATTTTAAAATACAGGTAATAAAAGAGATAAAATTTATATATAAAAATTGTTTTTTAGGATTTTTGTGGAATTTTAATATTTTTGTGAAGATTTTAAGAGTTTTGCTATTTAGGGGTTTTCTTTTGAAGTTTTTAGTGATTTTTGGACTAAAGTTGAAACACATAGAAACAAACAAAATATTTTTTTATTGGAATTTTTCAAAAAACGTTTTGTAATTTTTATGTATTTTCTAATGCAAATAGAGCTAAGAATGCATGTTTTTGAATTTTCTAAATATTAAAATGCTATAAAAATGCAAAATAAAAATATAGCATGGAAAGCACAATGCAACAGGAGTGTATGTCTATTTTTTTGGTGATTTTTCGAATTCAATAGATGCATGAAATAATTAGATGCAACAAAGAGAAACTACACTACTAGTAAGGATATATTTGCAAATACATCAAAGTCCAGGGGCCAAAGTGAAATTTTTCCACCAAATATACAATGCAATAAAGAACTTTCTGACTAATTATAAATACCTAAAGCTGCGAAGGATTTCCTACAAAAATCCCAGAGTTCACGTGCGAAAGCATGTGCGCTTGGTAGGGACGAGTATGCAATTATCCACACATTCAAGGGCTTACGTGCAAAAAGTCAAAAAGTTTATAACTGCAATAAAATATTTCAGTCCTTTAATACAAATACCAAAATTCCCTAGGGGCCCAGGTTGCAAAATGTCCCTCATGTGGTCGCCCACGTGAGGTGACGTGGCCTGGCCTCGATTGTAATAATTAAAAGGTGTAGGGGCGGAATGCAAATATTATAGAAATATAAATATAGCAGATGAAAGTTTAAGTGTGAAATAATAAATACAAAAATTCTTGGGAGAAAAGTTGCAAAATACCCAAAGCATGGGCTGATCGGACGGCGGATATCTCTTCCACTTATACACGTGTCATGATCGTATGGGCCGATGACGGTTCGGATGGACTGTTCCGATTAGATGATGCTTGGATGATCGGATGGCTGGCAAAAGGGATGATCCAATGGTACATACAAGATCTGGAGGAACGGGGTAGATCCGTTGGTGCTGGGGCTGTCTGCAAGAACGCGCCAAGAACTCGAGCTTGGCGAGTTTGGATAGGCCAAAGCTCGAGCTCCCCGAGCACCTGGAGCTCCCTGATGGTTCTCGACGACTCGTACAGGTCCACTCTCGATGCTGAGGTGTCAAAAGGCGGTGGTGGCCACTGGAGCTCCCCCACGACGTCGGAGAAGAAGGGGGGTCCCCAAGTACCATCGGCGAAGATCGAAATCGCCTCCAGGCACGTGTATTGCTCCAGGTACCTACAAGGAATGGTCAAGAAGTCAGGGGAAAAATGCCTCGACTCTGTGGGAGGATGGAATGGGTGCGGAAAAGCAAGGGATGGTCAACCATGGTTGGAAAGAAGTCGTGCTCTGGCTGCGCTCAGATGTTGGATTTTACGGAGATTCAGAGAAGATCGATGATCCAAATGAGTTACGGGTACCTACTACAATCCTACAGAGCTCAAGGGGATTAAAAGAGAAGGAAAAATGCTCACCCAAGACGCGTCGACGGTGAGCGTGGCGGCGCACTCCAGCGAGGTGGATCAACCTCAATTCGACACCTTCGAATCCAACCAATGGGTGCAATCCGTTCCTGCTGTCACCAGGAAGGCATTCGAAGGCCTAGGGACAAAGGATGGATGGTGGAAGAGTGATCAAGGGGTGAAATAAGGTCGGGCATCCATTCTGAACGAGTGATGGAAGCGGATCGAGGAACGGGGCGTAGCAGGCGACGCAACAACGCCACGCCCCGAAAAATCACTCGGCATGAAAGAGCAATGCACGAGGAGCAAAAGTTGTGAAGAAGTCAACATGAGATCATGCAAGGAATAGCCTCGAATATTTCGCAAACATGGGTCAAAACCCATTTATGACATTGTACAGACCTCGGTCAGAGAGTTGACCGAGGTCAACCAGCGGATGGTTCTGGTTGGTCCACGTGCACCAACCCAGAAAATCCTTAGCAAAAAAGGTTTATTATTTTGATTAAAAATAATAAATGATTTAATTAATTTTTAGTTATAAAATAAAAAATGTTTATTATTTTATGAAGCATTTTCTTACGATTTTTATTTATTTTTTCAACATTAAAAATTACAAGTTTCCCTTTTATGGCTTATATATACAGGTATATTCATCTATGTATTATATGCAATTATTTATTTTTGTGTTTTCCTTGTATTTTTATTCTTGTTTTAATATACATATATATTACAAATAATATTTAGAAAATTATAAAAAATATAAACTTATAAAAATAATGAATAATAAATAAAATGAATATTTTAATCTGTACAAGTATGCAATAGGGGTCAAAAACCTAACTTTCAAATCGTAACTCCGAGAAATACGAAACCACCTTCATTAAATAGATTATGAGAAACTATATACAATTAAAGGTTATTTTGATACATTTCGAGTTTCTATTTGAGAGATACAACTCTGGGAAGTTGGGGTTTTGGAAACTTATTCATATCATAACTTTTTATCTGTACATTATTTTTGTATGAAATAAATTTTATATTTTTCTATATTTAATTATTTACAACTTTCATGTACAAAATTTCTTTATTTGAAGTGTAAAAAGTGGAACTAAAAATAGGTCCCAAAATAAAAAAGAATGAATAAAATAAAAGGAATTTTTATTATATTCTGGCCCTTATCTCCCCCATACTTTATTCCTTGTCGACCTATTCATCTAGATGCATAGGTCTCAAGGTTTCAAGTCATAAAATATTTACAATATTTTATTCTTTTTCTTTTCTTTACTTTTATTCTATAATTTTGGCTTTAAAAATCGTATTTTGTACGCTATTTACACAATAATGCATGAATGATAAAATGCCTAAATTAACGATATTTACACGCATTTACTAGGGTTTTTAAGGCCAAAATGATAGAATAAATATGATGAAACGTAGATTCATCAGATGATCTTAGCCACCAATATTACATATGATACGTTGCATCCTGATCCCTTATCTCCAGTTGACACTACATCTTATCCCCTCACCATCGCCGTTAGACCCCTTTTCCCTCCATAACTCTATCTTAACCATCAAACCTTATCTCCCCCACCTCATCAGGAACCCATCTCCTTATCTCTTCAACCTTACTGATCCCCAGTCGATTCCATCACCTCTATTAAACCCGTAGCCTCCTCCTTTCTATCCTCTTTAACTACCACACCTAATCCCCTCGCTCTCTATTTAAACCCATCGTCATCAATCTTCGATCGATCATCGACCGATATCCACAGTACTCCAACGAGAAATGAGAGAGAGATATCTGAGAAACAGGTGGTGATAACACATGTCCCCCCGACGAGGACCCCTTTTTGGCATGATCCACGAGGGGTTACACCCTCGTGATTTTGCTTCTACTACCTTCAGTATAGACGAGCCTTGAGGAGCACCGCCTCTCCTCTGCAAGCGAAGACAGGAGACACTATTCACAACCGACTCTACCCATCACATGTGATTCATCCACTTCGGCCCTTTTGATCATCTACACCACGACCACCACCGTCGCTTTTCCACCTTCTCCGACGAAGCCACCCGCACTTCCTTTCTCTACCACTCATCGTCCGTAGCAAGCGCCTTTGAAACTGTAGATTTGACTCTAGCCGCCCGAGCATCCGCATCAGCAGGATGCTAGCCCCAAGAACAAGGCCACATAAAGAGCGCGATTAAGAACACCGAGCATATGAACCATCCATTTTCGCCCAAATCCCGATCATTAGATCAAGATCATCAGACGACCCCGATTGATTCCGAGCCAAGGACCTGAGCCTTATGCTTGGGGCAAACTAAAGAAGATGCTCACAGACACATGGAGGTCGAGCAGACGAAGCAACATCCAAGGCTGCACCCCCACGTGCGCAACACATGCCCTAAGAAAATTGCAAAGAGAACTATCCGCATTTTAGAAATCACCATAAGGTCCATGTCACATGCTTTGTGTGTTTAATATGGGAAAATTGTAGCCAGACCCTCTAAGCTTCTAGAAACTACAGAAAACCCCCGTTCGGAATAAATTACAAGGAAAGACCAACAACTCCCCAGATTTACAAATTAGTCCTCCACAAGGGTATATTTGCAATACTCTTCATTATTTTTATTACTTTTAAGTCCATGTACTTCAATATACCATAACTTGAGCATGTGATATCATATTTCTTTGTTGTTGTTGATATATAACCTTGAATTATTCTCTATCATCTAGACTACTGAGATTTATACGCTGAGACACTTTTGAACTTCAATTTATTAATGATATTATTTGATCTTTGGAGCTTATGCATTTATTAAGATTGATTTGACTGCTTAACAATTTATTGCAAAAATCAAGGAATTAATTCGTGGATATTTATTGGGAATCTAGACTGAAATCAATTGACTTGATATGGACTGATTGCTAGCTTGTTTTGCTTAGACCTGCTCTGCATCTATCCTTGCATTCACAATTTTGCATCATTTTTCATATTATTTAAAAATCAACATAAATATTGCATTTGTTTATTCATTTTCCACTACATAGCATTACATTTTTCTGCATAATAATTATTATTTTTTTCAAAATCCATGCATCATAATTGCTTCGATTATTAATTACACCTTTTAATTAAAACTCATAAAAAAGCTGAAAAGTTGAAAACACCAAAAATATCCTTAATCTCTCTAAAAACCTAAATTTCTTATATTATTTAAAGATTGGTTCTAGACCATCATATTACCTCCCTGAGTTTGATCTTGGGACTTAACCAAGTAAAACATATAAATTTGATCACATTGAGACTTGATTCATATCATTTATCGGTGTGATTGTTTTTGATGAATCGCTAGATTACCTGGCTACAAAAATTCGACAAAATTAGAGAAGAGATTTCCACGCTCGTCAGCAACGCACTAAGTGATAACCGAGATTCTGCGAGGGTCAAAATATGCCCTCACAAGGTGAAGAAAAAGTCGTTGTGTCGACCGCTCAAGAAATCACAATAAATCAAAAATTAACCCACAATAAGAGCTAAGCAATGAAAAGCAAAATATGTGGAGTTAAAATTAATTATAACTCTACAATAGATGTGTGTAGTATGCAAGTATGTAGAGGTCGAACACTGGGAGCAAACAAGAGAATGGTGCAAAAATGTGTGCTTCTTGTTGTCCATGTGTTTTTTGGGTTTTTAATTTTTATTTTTTTTGTATTTTATTTTCTTTTTTGTATTTTGTATTTTGAATTTTATATTTTATATTT
This sequence comes from Ottelia alismoides, assembly GCA_037367405.1. Taxonomy (NCBI): domain Eukaryota; kingdom Viridiplantae; phylum Streptophyta; class Magnoliopsida; order Alismatales; family Hydrocharitaceae; genus Ottelia; species Ottelia alismoides. The sequence continues at coordinate 147,088 of JAZKJV010004305.1, read as the reverse complement.
TATATTTATATTTTTTCTTATTTTTAGTACATATTATGCATAATAAAATATTTTCAGGTTTTAAATAATTTCTACTATTTTTTTAATATTTTAAGTATTTTGCCAACTTTTTAGATTTTCAAAGTAGAAAATATCCCAAAATAGGATAAATAAATAGATCGGATTGAAATGGAAATTAGAAATAGCAAATAATATCCAAAATTTTCCAAATCAATTTTAATAGATAAAGAAATATAAAGAAAAATATAAATTGGAAAGAAATATTTTTGGGATATTTAGGATTTTTCATACTTTTTAAGGGATTTTGGAGCTTTTCATTTTCAGGTATTTTCTTTTTTTTATTTTTAATGATTTTTGGTATGAAGTTTTAAAATTCTGAAATAAATAAAATATATTTTTAGGAAATTTTCAATTTTTTGGTATTTTTAAATCTAAATAGGATGTTTTTGTGCTCTTTTTAATTTTGAATAAATAATAAAAGTGCCTAAAATTGAAATGCAAATATATAGCCTAAAATTTCACAACAGCAAACACCTAATCCTATTTTTGGGGTTTTTTGGAGAAAAAGTTATATAATTAAAAAATAGACCAAATGCCCAAAAAATAAAAGATTGGAAGGGGCACAAATGTAAATAAAATTAAGATCTGGGTTCTTTCTGCAATTTTCATAAAAATATAACACTGAAATACATATTTTATAGACTAATTTGAAATACAAAAAATTTCATGGGTGCTAGTGTAAAATTTCCATCTCACGTGGGACCACACGTGAGGTGAGCTTACATGGACTAATTTACAAATACAAATAGTTAAGGGGCTTATTTGCAATTATTACAAAATATATAAATGGCAAATGATTGTTTTTAGATTAACTATTAAATACAGAAAATGCTAGATCAATGATGCAAAATTCGTAGCAATGGATGCGATCCAACATTGGCTGGCAATCCACTAAGACACAAGTCGACTCCAAAATACGTGATGATGGTCTGCGCTTGTATGGCCAGAATTAGATCGACTGTGATAGATCAATGGCCAAGTCAAGGCTAAATTGTACAGTTGTCGATCAAACTGGGACAGGCCTTCCATCAGATGGTGGAGGAAGGTATGGGAAGAATTGAGAGGAAGCTACGATTATGTGAGCTTCCTCTAGAATAATCTCCCTCTTCCGTCGAATTCTGACACTCCAAAATAGCCTGAACGATCCTGGGGAGGTCTTCTATCTACTGAACATCTCAAAACACTCTAGGGATCACGAGAGTTCTCTGAGGAGGACGAAGGAACATAGATGCTCTAGGTGCATCTGACGAGATCTCAAAATGGCCCACAACTGGTCTTTGGTCTTCAGTCCTACATATGAAGCAAAATCAGGTTGAGGGCAAACTATTATGACCCGTTTAGGGGGGGAGTGGAAATAAAGGGGGTCGAGGCGATAGTTTCTCCGGCGAGGCAAAGAGTTGGGGCACCGTGAGGCCAGATCAGAGACTAATCTGGATGAATGAAGGGTGGAACGCAATGAGGAAGGCAAGGGAGAGGAGATGTCGTGGTTTGAGGTGGTCGAAACTGTGTAGATCATAAAGAGGTTGTTCACCGGAGCTAGCCTCTATTGAACTTCGATTTTAGTGATTAATGTTAAAACATTGGATCAAAGACTATAACAATTGTGAGGAATCATTCTTATGACTAAATTAAACTCGAGAGAGAGAGAGATCGACCTTAGCACCACCTAGATATGCTGCCAAGGAGCTGGAGAGGTTCCTATTATGAAACTTGATCCAAAGCTCGCAGGAAGGGAGCCAAAACGGGCCAAAGGCGATTCAAATTTTAAAAATGGAGGATGGAGAATATATGTACAACGAGGTGGTCATGGGTTCAAGATCGAGGAGAGGGCGATGATTCATTGGCCCATTAGCCAAGACATCATACTCGCGAGCATGTACAATGATCAAGGAGGAGAAACATATAAGGAATCGAGCTCGATCAATGACTACATCAATCGGGGAAAAATGTAGGAAAGCGAGTCAAATGTAGGGTTGTCAAAGGCAACTGGATGTGAGAAGAGTTGACTGGAGTCAACACCTGACGTGCACTCGTTGGGCCACGTGGACCAACCAGGAAAAAATCCAAGCTAAAACTATTTGTAAAATACATAATAAGTAGTAAATATTAAATAAAGTTGTAAAATAAAAGTTGTTTCTTATTTTCTATAGTGTTTTATAAGGATTTTTATTTTTTTAACTTATATATTACAAGTTAGTTTTTAGGGTTTTCTTTATTGGTATATTTACCTATGTTTTAGGTATTTTATTTTTTTACTTTGTATTTTTTATTTTTGTTATTTTATTTTCTTATTTTATATATTTATATGTTATTTTTTTACATAAATATGTTTTTATTATATTTTCTAGTATAATATATACAATTAAATAAATAGGTATATTTATTATATAGTATTTGTTTTGTATAGTCATATGTGTATTTTATGTATTTATTTTAGTGTTTTATTTATGGTTTTATTTTAGTTTTAGTATGTACATATGTTATATATAATATTTGCAAAATTATAAAAATAATAAATAGTAAATAAAATAAATATTTTATTCAGGTATATTGTAGAATAGAGGTCCAAAACTTGACTTTCACACCTTAACTCTAAAAAATATGAAAACATCTTCATTAAATGGCGTATCTAAAGTTATATAGAATTGAATATCGATTTTTATATATTTTGAGTTTTTATTTAGGAGATATGGATTTGGGAAGTTGGGATTTTGGAGTCTTATTTAGAATATAACTTGTATACTATATATTATTTTTATATGAAATCAATTTTATATTTTTCTATATATTATTATCATCTAAAACTTTCATGTAGAAAGTTTCTTTATTTTAGGTATAAAAGGTAGAAAATAAAATAGGTTTCAAAAATGAATTCGTGTTGCATAAATAAATGGGATTTTTAATGTATTATTGGCCCTTATGCCCCCTACTTTATTCCTTGTCGACCCAATCGTCAAGATGCCTAGGTCTTGGGGTTTAGGTTCATAAAATAACTTTGGAATTTTATCCTTTTTCTTTTCTTTTTTTATAATCTTGTCATTAAAACATGATTCTATACATAATAAATGGAATAAATAACAAATGATAATTTGTACAAATTAGTATTATTTACATGCATTATATGGGGTGTTTAAGGCCAAAATGATCGAATAAAGGTGATGAAATGGGTATTTATCCCCCCTATACTTGCCTTTGCTAGTCCCTAACAAATACTTATGAAATAAGTGCAGAAAATAAAAACAAAAAAAATAAAAAGAAAGAAAGTGGATTGAATTTTATTTTCAAACACGTCTTTACAAAATCAAAGTTTAGATATCAAGTTAGACCTTTGAATATTAGGTACGGTGGGAACCTTATTTGGAAATAGATTTGAAAAACAACAACCTTCGAGAATCCCAAAACTCTGCTTAAGTCTCCCTAGTAGCCAGGTCAGAATACTTCAACTCATAAGCAAACCCTTATGACTATGAATCTCACTTGTACCGCGTGTGTGATAGTGGCTCTTCCCAACTAAAATGACAAAATAGTTGACTTCTCTTTTATGACAACCCAAGGATTCCCCAATCCAACAACTCTTTATTCGAGGAGCGAGATATTCCCTTCTAAGTTCAAGTGGCAACCAACTCAAGAGGAGGGGGTGAAGAGAAGAATGTACAGTAGCTAGTGTATCTACCTATCCTAAGATGCTCGACCAGTGTAGCCAAGTCCCATGGCTGTAGGATCACATACATATGACTTACTTATTGACTATTCAAATATGTACATTCTGACATGCATTTTAATTTCAATCAGGCATGTCCACTTTTTTGGAGTTTTTGATTTTTTTGAAATACAATATACATAAGCATTTACAAAAGGAGTTTTTCCTCTTGAGCGAGTAGGCTATCCTCTTTTGAAGCATTATTGCAACCCATACTCTCCTGTCTTTAGACGTCTCTGCTACTAGATGGGTTAGGGTGCACTTTCCTCTCTAGACGTGAACAAATGTTTCCACTCGTGTACATCTTATACTTGCAAATCCAATCCCTCACCACTCCAACTGAGTTGAGCAAAGTGAATGGTGCAGGTATCCAAGTTAGGCCATTATTGATAAGAGCCGTGCGTGTGCTTCAAAATACTCTACTTAGGCAAGTCTCACGATTCTCAAAGAAGTAAATCAAAAAGACCTGAAGTACCTCCATTCCAGTTCCTATAAGGTTCCCGTGATTATGTAGATTTAATGTCCAACCAAGCTCTAATTTTCAGATTTTACTTAGACTTGTTCGATTATCAAACTCGATCCGATAAATGCAAATGCTAGGCATAATGCAGAAAATATTTTTGTGATGCAATTTTCAAACTTTTGAACTTTTTATGGATTTTTGAACAAGATTTTGCAATTTTTATGCAATTTTTCAAAAAGATTTTGTAAATGTTTTTTGGATTTTTGAAAACAAAAGATTTTACCTAAGAAAATAGATACAAATATTTACATGGGGATGCATCAATTATATACAAGACTTGGATTTTTAAGAATTTACACAAGGTATATATGATTATTAATTTGATAGTTATACAATTAATAAATAATTATTGTGTGATGTATATATAATCCTCAAACTTATTTGAAAATGATTTTTCAAACAATTTTGAAAACTATAGTCCAAAATAATTTTTGCAAATACTTTTTACGAACATTTTCAAAACTTGAAAATCATTTTACAAAGGTTTTTCGAACAATATATTCCAAATATTTATTCCAAATATTTTTGCAACCATTTTTAAAACCATTTGCAAATAGTTTTTTTTCAAAATATTTTTATTTCACACAAAGATAAGAAAATTTCATAAATAAAATATTTTTGTAAAGTTTGAAATTATTTTTATAAAACATTTTCCAAATAGTTTTCAAAATATTTTTCAAGAATATTTCAAACTATTTTTCAAATATTTTGCAAAAAAAATATTTTTACCAGATTTATTAGTCAGTATGTACAAAAAGAAATTTGAGGAATAATACACATCTTTAATTAAATGGTGTAATGAATTTTATAGCATATATAGTATTTTATACAATATTTTAGCCATAATTAGTATTTAAAAATATGAAAGTATGAGTTAGGGCTTAAAGTATATACGAAGGAGATACAATCCCCTATACTTAGGTTGATCTATGTAATCATAAATCAGAGAGAAAAAGAGAAGACATAAATTGTACTAAGTATAAAAAAGACTAAAGAGTAAGCGAATGAAAAGAATGGAGAAATGAAAGAATGGGAAGTTGACTGCTCCCCCTATACTTAGGTTTAAATAATCCTACGTATGACAGATTGTACACAAGGTAGGGAGGGTCAAGGGTGGTAATAAACAAATCACACTCGGTCTCTCCCCTATACTTAGGGTGAGATATCCCTAAGTATAAACAAGAAGATGATACAATGGAGGGAATCAAAGAATGATTAAAACTTGGGACGCACACCCCTCATACTTAGGACAAAGTACACCCTAAGTATAGAATACGGATAGAAAGGGGTGACACTTTTTCAGGTAGAAAAAGAAAAATGAAAATGATAAGATGAAAAGAATAAAAGACATATGAAGATAGAAGAAAGGGATCGAAAAGGAGAAAATACATGAATAGAATGATGGCATCACTCCCCCTATACTTTGGGTAAGAGGCCCTAAGTATAGACAACAACAAGAGTGATGAAATGGAATGAAGAAAGAACACTCGACTCGTCCACCCCCTTTACAGAGGACAGTGCATGTTCTAAGCAAAGCAATTCGGGGAAATGGGGTCGATGAGAAACATGAAGGTGGAAGGAGATAAAACGAAAGCGAATTGACAAGACTGGTTTTCACCCTATTAATTATGTCGAATTAGTGACTTCATTGCAGTCGGGTAAAGTCGGATTTCGTCAAAAATTACTTTGATTAATTTCTCATTTAAACTCAAGGCGGTCATTTTTTATTTTACTTGGGCAAGCCCAAGGTTGAACACATGGACATAAGCCTCTTAAGTTATTATCTAGGCTCTTATTATTTAGATTAAGTGTTAAATTAGAAGCTCATAGGTCAATACACAAAGATGTGCAATGCACACACATGTAAATACACAATTTTATTAGGTTTTTTAGCATGCAAAGAGATGCAAATGAGGATAAATACAAATATTCCCTTCCTATCAAAGATCAATGAGAAATAAAATTAATTCAATTTCAGGATCCATTAACTGAATCAAAATTCATTGATGCTTGAATATAAGGCATGAGAAATCATTAAATAAAAGACACTATGTTACAAAATTTAATCATCATGGATAACAGTGTCAAATCAGAAATTTCGGTCATGACATTAGATAGACAAGGAAATAAGCTTCAAAATGCCATTGAAATCAACTAAATTAGTGATCTGATGCTCAAGATATGCAAGAAATATTCAAGGGGAAAATGTAAGAAAAACATGAAAATATATATAGAGCAAATATTATAAACATGTCCCAGAGAGGACCTAAATGCAAATAAATAAAGCACAAGGACTTACTTGTAGATTACCCACACGCGGGGAGGGGGGGGGGTGAATGCAATTATTAAATCCCGGAGGGGGTCGAGTGTAATTTACCCCAGACGCATGTGGTTTGCACGTGATTGCAGGACCTATCTGTCATTTGAAGAAGTTACGGGGGCCTCTATACAAATTACCCATGCCTGCATATGACAGGTACGTGGGGTGAGGTTCCGTGGACGGTGCAGGCTCGAAAGAGACTCGGGTCATCCGAACCTGGACATTCGAGCTATGTGTCATCCTCTAGAGAGATGGTGTGGCTTGTCACGACCCCAATTTTGGGTCGTCGGATCCTCCCATAATCGGATATGGTTACTCAACAATAATTTATTCAACAATCATAACTAACATTCAGAAACAGACTGCAAATAAAGTATATTCAGAAAAAGTATTTCAACACTTTTCCATTCACACAGTAAAGTTCAGATGATACATTGTCCCACTATAACCATTTACATGTACATCAGCTTGAAAGGAAAATATACAAAAGATTACTAACTACCTTACAAAGTAAAGCTACTGTGGCTGGTTGAATGTCTACTAAGGTCCTTGCGATGGCTCACCGACACCTATTGGGTTTTTCATAAATCATAGGATAACAATTAGTGAATGCTAAGTAACGAAGAAGAGAAAAGAAAACAAATTGTGTGATTTTTCTGAACTTGTTGTCATTAAAAGTTACAATCCTTTTCATTAATTTGAGTCTTATTCCTTTCTATTCCACATCAGGGATTAGCCCACGAGAACCCCACCATTCTTGGACTCCGAAGCTGTGGATACTTCGGGATTGGAGATTGTGTTGATCTTGGTAAGCTTATGCCGCTGCACATCGCCTCAACCAATCCTCCAATACTACCCTGACAATTTTCTTTTCTTTTATTAAACAGTGTCTCAAACCCTCAGCCTGGAAAACAAATGAGCACACCGTCCTGGAGGACTCGGTTGCTTAAAACATCAGGCAAACATTTAATTATATAACCTAGCAGCTTTAAATACATATTATCGTGACCCAACCGCTATTGAACCACATGTGCCTCCACATGGCATGATCACATCTTCTGTCGTTCAAATCGAAGATATTGGATCCTAGTACAACGCGTTGCAAATCATTCATTTCGTGCGCGCTTATCATAACAAGGCAACCGTGTACCACCTAGGTAGGGAAATGCCAATACGGGTTCCTTCTGACAAATCTACAGGTTGCATGTCCGACTTGTAGTTCTACTCACAGTCATCCTTAACGCGACACATGATCCTTTTCAGGATCCAACTCGAACCACATCAATACCCATGATGTAATTCTTTCGTTAAGTATTCGATTTGCATAATCAGCAACACTTAGTATAGGCTCACATATATATTATTCATATGCATATATACTCGTATTTATGCCTATTTTAACTCCCAAACCCTAACATTCAAAGCCACCGAATTAATTTGATGCTTAAACCTTATTTTAGTGGGAATCACAAAGCAACTCTCAGGACTTTTTCAAAAATAGCCAAAATTAGGGTTCTTCATAGCAAAGAACATAAAATCAAGAATTTCAATAATCTCGTATGAAAACCCAACAGCAAAACACAAGGATATCGTTACCTAATCGAGCTCTCTCTCACGTATGCAAGGCTTTATCGTGTTTCGTTTTCAGAAAGGATGTTTTAAGGCTCTTGAAAAGATCGAATTTCATTTTCGTATAAAAATGCTAAGAATGTGTCAAGAACGTGAAGAACGAACGAAGAACACGAAGAACGCTGATGAATCCACATTTCATCATCTTTATTCTATCATTTTGGCATCAAAAACCCTAGTAAATGCGTGTAAATTGCATTAAAACCATCATCTTAGCAATCATGTGTGTGCATCTCAATAGTGTATAAAATACTGTAATTAAAGCCAAAATTATAGAATAAATAAAAGAAAAGAAAACGAATAAAATCTTGTAAATATTTTATGACCCGAAACCCCGAGACCTAGGCATCTTGATGAATAGGTCGACAAGGAATAAAGTAGGGGGAGATAAGGGTCAAAACACAATAAAAACACCTTCTATTTAATTCATTCTTTATTCATTTTGGGACCTATTTTTGGTTCCACTTTTTATACACCAAATAAAGAAACTTTGTACATGAAAGTTGTAGATAATTATATAACTAAAAATACAAAATTGATTTCACTGAAAAATAATACACAGATAAAAAGTTATGGTCTGAATAAGATTTCAGAATGCCAACTTCCCAGACCCGTATCTTGCAAATAAAAACTCGAAATGTACCAAAATCAGCTTTAATTGTATATAGCATAAAATAATCTATTTAATGGAGGTGGTTTCATATTTTTCAGAGCTACGGTTTGAAAGTTGAGTTTTGGACCCTTGTAGTATAATTGTACATATTAAAATATTCATTTTATTATTTATTCATTATTTTTATAATTTTATATTTTTATTATGTTGTAAATATTTTTTATAATATGTTTTTACATTAAAACAGTAATAAAATACAAATAAAATACAAAAATAAAATACTTGTCTATAATACATAGGTATAATACCTATACATATACCTATATAATACATACTTATATTTTATTAAGTGTATAAAATACATTAGTAAAATAAAATAAAAATATTTGTAAGTGTATAAAAGTATTCTTTAAAAATATAAAATAATAAACAAAAATAAATAAATTAAATATACAAAATAAAAATAAAGTATTAAAATATATAGATATAGATACCTATAAGGGGTATAAATGGTAACTTGTAATTACACTCCCCATAAAAATAAATAAAAATTACCATAAAATAATTTATTAAATAATAAACATTTTTTATTTTATAACTAAACTTTAATTAATCCATTTTCTAATTTAAAATGATTTTTCTAATAATTTTGTAGAGGTTTTTCCTGGTTGGTCCACGTGGACCAACCACGTGAGTCTGACAGTTGACCGCGGGTCAACTGTCTGACTCTCCCTCTAAGCTGTGTCAGAAACGTGTTTTTGGCTGTATTCTCCCAATTTTCTAGGCCAACCCTTTCACCCTTCCATGATGATTTCTTCACGACTTTTTGTCCTCGAAGATTGCTCTTACACGTCCATGCATCACTTCGATGATTCGATCAAAGATCCGCCCGTGATCACTCCTTGAACCTCACGCCCGTGCCATCTATTCAAAAACGCCACCATCACTTCCTTGCGCCCTTGAACCCCTCTTGACCTCGTTTTTGGCTCTCTTGAGCAAGCTCAGGATAGAGCTTGGTGACAGCAAGCTCTCCAGCAACTCAGGGAAGCACGGCGAGGCCTTGAGCGACCGTTCCACCCCCATCTCCTACGTCGGTCGTGAGGCTTTACCTCTGGTTTTCCAGCCATCGAGGTGTTGTTTTTCCTTGTTTTTCTTCGCGTGATTAATTAGTTATAGCACTAGTGTTCATTTCATGCATTTAACTTAGCATTCCATTGAGTCTCTAGTTTCACCCCATTATCGAACACCCTCGTCGGAGCAAGCTCCGGCGAGCTTCACTTCACGCCATTCACTGTACCTTCACCCTTCGGCGCGTTTCATCATTGCAGGTTCCAGGAGCCAAGAGACTCCATCAGGAGTCCAGTTTTGCAAGAAACTGTGGTGCCTAGGCCCCCTTTTCGTCTCCGGCCTCGCGGTGGCGCTCAGGTGCTTGTCGTGCCTTTTTGGTGCCACCTCTGGGTCGGGGAACCTCCCAGGAGCGTCGTAGCCCAACCTTAGACCTCAGAAAGCTTCGGAGGAGGAGGATCAGGCTCGGAGAAGACCCCCCTCGCCGTCGTTCTTCCGTGTTCATCCAACGGGGCTCCCAGCCGTTGATCTGCTCCTGTTCTTCCACCTGCCCTAGGTGTCATCCGATCCTTCAATCCAGAGCTGTTGATTGCCTTCAGCACCATCTGATCTCGACCGTCTACGCGAAGGGGTATTGCGGCCCCTCGCTTCGACACGTGGCATAAGTAAGGGGCGTGCGCCGTCTGATCACGCGCTTAGGGGTAATTTTGCTTCCATATCCCTGCGCAATTTTTGTATTAAATATTATTCTATAAACTTTCATCTGCCGTTATGATTTTTTGTAAAATTTGCAGTAATCCCCCCAGCTTTTGTAATATTGCACTTAGGTCCTCACCAGGTCACGTGCACTACGCACGTATCCCTGGCATTTTGTCTAAGGACCCCGGCCTTTGTTTGTATTTAGTTTTAGTTTTAAAACTTCCGCGTGCAGTATAAAATTTCTGGGATTTTAGCATAGCAGCCCCCAAGGTTTTTTATATTACACGTATAACCCTGACTGGGGCGTGTGCTCTGGCACATGGTCCTGGTGATTTTGCGGAGAAGGGCTTGCAGGTTTTGAGATTGCTACTTGGTCCAGAATATATTTTATTCAGTATAAATTTTGTGCGAAAATTGCTTGAAAGCCTCTGGAATTTTGTTTATTTGCAATATACAAAATTTTTGTACTTGTCTGAATTATTTGGAGCCTCATTTTGTCTCGAAAAATTCCACAAAAATCAAGTTAAGCTCTTGTTCACTTGCACTTTCACGCCATAACTTTGCATTGCATTTTTATTGCATTTTCATATTTATTAAAAATAAAAAACATGCATTTATTTCACTGTTTGCATTAGAAAACTCATAAAAATTATAAAAATATTTTGAAAAATTCCAGAAAATTATATTTTGTGTGTTTTGTCATCTACTAGTGTCAGTCCAAAAACCACTAAAAATTGCAAAAGAAAAATCTTAAAAATTAGAAAACACCTAAAAACTTCAAAAAAATATAGAAAATCCTATAAAAATCACAAAAATACAAACTCAGTTGCTGTGCCTTCCTGGTTTCATTGTCTATATTTTAAAATTAATTTGAGGAATTTTAGGTACTGTTTAGTATTTTTCAACCTCATCTTAATTTTGGTCGACAAGTTTATTCACTGTTTTCCCTTGTTTTGCCTATTTAAAATACCAAAAATATTTTGAAAATTCCCCAAAAATCACAAAAATAGTAAAAAAGTATAAAAAGACCAAAAATATTTTATTCCATGATTTTTGCCTATTTTCATCTATTTTTATAAATCCTTTATCCTCTCTTTCCCTATATTGTCTATATATACTATTATTGAAAAAGAAAATATAAAAATATAAAATATAAAAAGAAAAATACAAAATCAGTAAAAAGAAAATAAAAATACAAAATTAAAAATTAAAAATAATATATATATATATATATATATATAATTTAAAAACCCACAAAAATATTTGCACTGCATAGTGTAGACAACACTTCACATTCACTCACGCACACACTTGTTTGATCTACCCTGTTTGCTCCATGTGTTCGAACTCTCTACATACTTGCTTGCTATACATCTTTTGTGCAGAGATAAAAATAAATTTTAACTACACATTTATTTCTGATTGCTTGATCTATAGTGTGGGTTAATTGTTGATTAATTACGGTTTATTGTGGGTCGTCACAGCGACGTAGTAGTCCCGCCTTGTGTGGACTATTTAGACCCTCGATAAAACGTGATTATCAAACGCGAAGAACACAAAGAACACCAAGAACATATTTTCTCTTGAATTTCGACAGAGTTTCCCCTTATATCGGGGTATATTTCTCGGAAAATTTTGGCAGAGTTTCCCCTTATATCGGGACATATTTCTTGGAAAATTTTGGCAGAGTTTCCCCTTATATCGGGACATATTTCAAAATAAAAACGAAAAGAGTTTCCTCTATAAAATCAATCGAGAGGAAAACAATGACGAAACTGAAAGAATATACTCAAACAACAAGAGATGAAGAATCGGTAGACACCACGCATCTTAGGTAAGTGAATGTGTGACGAATCACAGGGTTCATTGACGTGCATAGCCGCCCACACCTAAGTAGGGTGTTACACAGATTTCTCCTCGAATCACAACATAAAATGAATCGGAAAGAAAGATGAATCAAGAACAAAGCTTGGAAGAAAAGAGGATGAATTGAAATCCTAGCTTACGAAACAAACCAAGAGAGGATTATACCTTTCTCCTCCTCGCTCTCCCGCCAGTGCTTCGCTAGCGCTCCTCCCTCGCCTCCCACTCCTCCTCCCGACCTCTCGACCCTAGCCCTTGGGGTGGTCGTGGTAGTGGAAATTGTAGAGAATGAATGGGTAGGGGTCTATTTATAGGCTCTAGAAAACCACTAATCATGGTTAGAAAATCATGGTTTAGACCTTAACCATGGTTTAGCGGCCCATGGTTTTAGCCAAAACTTATCCCAAACTTAGGGATTAAGTTAGAACATTCTAGAAGATTCTATATTTGCTAATGACGCTTAATTAACATTAATTGTGATTAACTTTCACTAATCACGATTTAACTTTTGCGGCTTACACTTATTTTTTGCTAACTATTGATTAGTGTTTGCTAATGATCATTAGCAGTTTTCAATCCATCATTAGTTTCTTTAATCATGTTCAATTAGTCTTAATGACACTCATTATGGGTTAATGATGTCTTAACCATCCTTTCTTCTCTTTCTTTCGAAAATCATAACAAATCGAAACGAAATATGATTCACACGAAACAAATTCTGTTGGTTTCCTCTTGACGAGCTGGATCTTATTATATAGGATCCAATATATGCTAAGTTCAAGGTTTTACAATTATAACAACCTTAAATGAAGTCTCATCCTCGAGACTATAAATGCAGACATAACAACCTTAAAGAGGATTGAAACCATAACAACCTTATAGAGAATGAACGTCATTTCATTTATAAAGAAGATATACAACACATAGTGTTATTACTCAAACAAGTAGGGGTATTTCTCTCTCATTTCTACCTCAGGTTCCCATATGGCTTCTTCAAACTCTTGGTTCCTCCACAATACTTTAACTAGAGGCACCTCCTTGTTTCTCAACTTCTTGATATCCCTGTCAAGTTTGCACAGGAATCTCTTGGTATGTCAAGTCTGGCTCAACATGTAAATCATCATAACTTATCTTATGCTATGGATCCTTAATGTACTTTCTCAGATGTGATATATGAAAAATGTCATATACTACCGAAAGATGTGGAGGAAGTGCAAGTCTATATGCCACTTTTCCAATGCGTTGAGTAATTTCAACGGGACCCACGAACATGGATGCTAACTTCCCATGCACACCAAACCTATGAATTCTCTTCATAAGTGATACTTTGAGAAATACAAAGTCACCTACCTCAAACTTAAGGTCTCTTCGTCTAGTATCATTATAGCTTTTCCGGTGACTTTGAGCAGTCAATAGTCTTTTTCGAGCAAGCTCTACAGTATCTCGTGTCTCTTGCAGTCTATCTAAATCATAAAGGTTCTTTATCCTGACCTCTTGCCAACACAAAGGAGTAGTACACCTTCGTCCATAAAGTGCTTCAAATGGTGTCATGCCAATACTTGTATGGTAATTGTTGTTGTATTGAATTCTGCAAGAGGCAAATGTTTCAACCATGATCCTTCTCATTCTGAGGCACATGCTCGTAACATATTCTCTAAAGTCTGAACAATACATTCTGATTGATCGTCTGTTTGTGGATGATATGTTGTTCAAGCATAATTGTGTGCCTAAGGCTTTCATGAAGTTCTCCCAATAGTATGAGGTAAATTGTGAATCTCGATCGGAAACTACTTCCTTTGGGATACCATGGAGGTGAATCACATGTGTAATATATAACTCAGCAAGCTAGTCTAGAGTGAAAGATAAGCTTATTGGAATAAAGTGTGCTACCTTCATCAGACGATCTATTATAACCCAGATACTACCTTTACTATCAGTCGTCTGAGGTAAGCCATTAATGAAATATATGGAAATGCTTTCCCATTTACATTCAGGTATAGGGAGGGGTTACAATAATCCCGGTGGCTTTTGATGTTAAGCCTTTACCTACTGGCAAGTGAAACATGAATTCACAAACTCAGCAACATCTTTCTTCATTCCCGGCCACCAAAAGTATGAATGAAGATCCTTATACATCTTTGTAATTCATGGATGAATAGATAATCTTGAGCAGTGCGCCTCTCATAAGATGTCTTTCCTTAGTTCACATGTGTTTGATACACAAACTCTATGATGGTTATACAGTAACCCATCTTGTATCCGGAATCCCTCTATCTCATTCTTCTCAAGTTGTTGTCTCAAGTCTTTAAGGACTGGATCATCCTCCTGTCCTTTCTTTATTCTATCCCAGATCTCTGGTTTGTATTGGTGAGGAATAGTTATAGTATCAACACTACTATGAAATGATTTCCATTCACTCAACATTGATAGCAAACCTCAGAAATGGATAGCACTCACCAACCCAAGTGAATAAGTTCTTCTGCTAAGGGCATCTGCTATGACGTTCCCCTTACCAGAGTGGTAGGAGATAGTGCAATCATAGTCTTTCAACAACTCTAGCCATTGTCTCTGTCTCATATTGAGTTCCTTCTGATCAAATAGATATTTCAAGCTTTTATGATCAATGAAGATTTCAAAAGTAATACCATAGAGGTAATGTATCCATATCTTTAAAGCAAAAACTACAACAGCTAATTAAAGGTCATGTGTTGGGTAGTTCTTTTCATGTGTCCTGAGCTGTCGTGATGCATACACAACTACCTTACCATGTTGTATAAGAACTGCTCCAAGTCCTTCTTTAGACGCATCAGTGTAAAATGTAAACCCTTCACTCCCAGAGGGTAGAGTAAGGATTGGTGCAGATGTTAGGCATTCTTTCAGTGTCTAAAAACTAGCTTCACATGTATCAGACCATAAGAATGGGACTTCCTTCTTAGTTATTCTAGTCATTGGCAATGCTATTCGTGAAAAGTCCTTTACGAATCTTTTATAATGTCCAGCTAAACCCAGAAAAGATCGTATTTCTATGACAGTCTTCGGGTGTTCCCAACTCATAACTACACTAACCTTTGTAGGATCAAATGATATACCATCCCCATAAATAACATGGCCTAAGAAAGATACTTCAGATAAGTGATGAATCTCGGATTCATCACTCTAAATTTCATTTATTAAGCTCAAATCCCTCAAAATCAACAGCATTTCTGCATCTGTTCTGCATAATTAGCATTCATGCATTTTTTCGTAAGAATTGCATTTTAGCACGAATTTCTGCACAAAATAAGAAGCCAAAAATCCCAACCAAAATTGACCTATAAATAGCCTAACTTCCCCAATTTTTAATTCATTCATGCTAACTACGAATTACCCAAAACCACCTCCACTGTGGTACATATCACTAATAAGAATAAATAAAAATACAAAAAAATCACTAACCCAAATAAGTGGACCAAAAACCCAAACCCTACTTTCAGGATTTCCGGACTAAAAACCTCATATCTTCCTCATCCAGTGTCCATTTTGATCATACTCACTTTTGAACTATTGTACATTCAATTACCTTCAAAACAAGATCAAGTTCAAATGAATCGGAGCTCGTATGTAAAAATTGGGGTTTGGGCCTCCTTTGTACATTTTGTATTTTAGCATTTTTTGACATGATATTTTATGTACATATTTAACATACTTTAATTTATTAATTAATCAAAATCCAAAAAATATTAGATTAATGTGTAAATATTTTTATTTTATTTTCCAAGTTTTTATCTGGTTTAAAAAATGACAAAAAATGCAAAGCCCAAAAATCAAGGTATTCTATGTACATGGGTATACCCCAAAAAATTCACTTTGTGCATTTGATCAATTTTGGTTTTGATGTCTTCATGAAGAAATTTTTGTATAATGTTCATGGAGACATCAAAAATTTCTTCATTGAGATGAGCAATTCTTGTGAAGAAATTTTTTTTATCCGAGGTCGTTTGCTATTTATTTTTGTATTTTACAAAGTATTTAATTTCTTAATTTTCTGGTGCTGACACGTGGCCGCTCTAGAGCCGCCACGTGTCAGCCATTTTTGGTATTATTATATATTCTAATCCACACCATCCAATCTCTGCAACCCTCTATCGTTGATGAAGCTTCAAGATCATATCTCATGTGTTGATCGCCGAAGGGTATCACGTGTTGTGCGCCCTCCATATGTATAAGTGATTCGACATGAGCCGCACAATCGTGCGCTCAATGGGGGTAATTTATATATCTTTTGCTCGCTTTATTTTCTTTTATTTTTAGTCATGTAAATGAATTTTTATTATAAACAAATGTTTAAATATTGCATAGAGACCTCTGAAGTTTATGGATATTGCATTTGGGTCCACTCTAACTCAACTCATGTGTCATCCCACATGAGCTGGGCATTTTGTTCTCGTGACTTTTTGTATTTCAGCTTTGTCAATAAAATGTAAATATTAGTTGTAAACTTTTGGGTATTTCACATATTGAGTCATGACTATATTATTAATTGCAAATATGCCCTTATCAATTCATATATTTTTGTGCTTGTATTTCATTTATTAAAAATGTCATCCGTGCTCAAACAATTATGAAAAAAATGGGTTAGAGAACTGATAGCATTTACTTTCACATTAGATTTTTTATTTGCATTTTAGGTAATTTACCTATTTATTAAAAATAAAAAAAAATCACATTTGGCTCTATTTGATTTAAAAATTCCAAAAAATATAAAACCATTTTGAAAAATTCCAAAAAAAAATATCTTGTAGATTTTAGTAATTTCTATCTCCATACCAAAAATCCCTAAAAATAGAAAAGGAAAATATTAAAAATTTAAAAGCTCCAAAATTCAATAAAAAATAGGAAAAATCATCAAAAATTCCAAAGATATTTATTTTATTCTAAATATCTTTATAAAATTATCTATCTAATAAAATTGATTTGGAAAATTTTGGACATGTTTTGCTATTTCTAATATGTAAATGAATTCAACCTATTTATTAATTTCATGTTTTGGTATATTTTTTACTTTAAAAAATAGTAAAAATTACTTGAAAAATAACTAAAATAATAACATTATATAAAACCCAAAAACATTCTATTTTTTGTATTTTGGCTATTTTTAATAGTATTTATAATTATATTACCTTGTATTATATATAGTTTTATATAAGCCTAGAATCTAAATTTAAAAGAAAAAGAAATTTTAAAACCAGAAAAATATAAAATTTAAATAAAAAATTAAAACTAAAAATATAATAAATATAATAAATTAAAATAAAAATATAAAAATTAAAAATCCATACAAAAAAGGAATAAAGACAAAAGAAAAGGACAAATTTTGCATTTACTTGCATAATCTATGGTTTGTTCTCTGTTTGACCTCTACACATGCTTACATACTATAAACACTTGTTTTAGAGTTATAAACTCGACATTTTTACTTTACGTTGCTATATTCATTTGTTGGTTAACTATTGATTGAGTCGGGTTTTCTTGTGGATCGCCTCAGCGACACTATCTTTGCTCACCAGTGAGGATGATTTCTGATCCACGAAAAATCTTTGATATCAAATGGCGCCATTACCGGGGAACAACACTACATAGATTGTATTTAAATATTTTTGGTTCTCTCTTTTCTAGATTTTTCATTTATTTATGCTTAAGTTTATTTGATATTATTTTTAAACTGTCTAACACTCCCCCTTGTTTGACTTTGTTGTGAGGGACTGCCACATGAGGGAGGACTTCTTAGGAGGACCTGTGCACCCAAACAAGGTGGAGCCAGCTTTCCGGCTTAGTTGGCAGGAGAGAGCATCAAGTGAAGACTTGAAGGGATTTTGGAAGACAATCTCTTTGCATTTTATTTTTATTTTTATTTTATTTTGTAATTAAAAGTGAGAGAGAGAGAGAGACATTTATTTATAATAATCTAGACTCTCCCAGACACTCCTACTTCACAAGGTACATTGCTTGAGTGATTGTTCACTTGAGGGCCTCGTCGGTTTTTGTTGTGTTTTCATCTCTTTCTTTTTCTTTGTTATTTGACTCTATTTTTATTTGTTTTGTGTTATTAATCCCTAGCTTATGACTTGCTTGTTCTATAGATTAAGGTCCAAAGCCCTAATTATATTTGCATGTATCTATAGATTCGTGCTTGGACTTAGTCAAATCTAAAAGTTGATCATTTAGACTTGAAACCACATGCCACGAGAGGCTCCACACATCACTTGTCGCAACCTATTGTGCGGGCACCGAGGAGTCTCCAAGATCGAGCTTAGGTTTTGTATCTAGATAATTAGCATCTAGTGCTTCATGTTAATAGCAATTACTATTTTAAGGTGATTTCATTGACTTGAATTTCATATAGGGTAGCTTTCAATTCTATTATGCATCCTACATGGAGAGAGCTGGGAAGCACTGTAAGTATTCTGACGATGCATGCATCATCAATTTCCCAACTTACATTGCTTTTTTGACCTTCTCCCTCTTATTTTGGTCACACAAGATGTTAATTGAATTGGAAACTCGTTAGACAATTGCATTAAAAAAATACCAAAAAAGTGATAATCAAAAATAAAATTGGGAATGCTAACTCTACGTAATTTTTAAAATAAACGTAATGGATTCATTCTTTTGGAGAGAAAGAGCCCCTCCTTGTATTATGCACTTTATATGTGACATGTACGCACTAGGATTAGTGCTCCAATCCTTGACCTATCTACGTACTTGTACAATTGTTTTGAAGCTCACCTAACTCTAAAATGCAAAAGGTAAATGGCTACCATCTTTGGTCTTCATTGTGTTGTGTAAGTGAACATGTATGTTGCTTTGTACATTAATTGCGAGTTTATGTCCATTTACGTTCATCTATTTTTGAGTTGGTAGATCCATGAGTTTTGGGGTTCATTTTCATTGAGTCCATCTCCCTTTCTTTGTCTATATTATTTTCTTCTTTGTTCGTGATATTGGTTCTTGATCTTCACTTTACTAGCTGGATTTTGCGGTTGTCTCCTTGCTCATATCACTCTATAGATGGTTCGGTTCAAGAAGACTCTCTTATTTGGCCACCCACAATTTTGTGCCGGTTTCGCTATTCTCACACACCCTCCTCGTTCCATTCAGTGTCATCCCTTTTTTCACTTAGGAATGTTGTGTTATTAGATGAGGCTCGCATCGAGCTTTTGATAGCATGAATTATTTGAGTAAGCCGGACAGATTTGAGGATGTTGAGATTGGTGTGCTATCTTTAGTGCATCTGAATTTGAGATATGCATTGGTATTATTGAGGATTCTGATTTTGGCACGATTACAAGTGTGATTCTTTATTGAGAATTTTTCATCTCGCACATCGTATTGAGTATGTGATCCAGCTCGGATTATGTGACGATGCAACTTCTGGTCGGTTCTGCTCGTCTTGATTCATACGTTTGATGTACTATCCTCTATATGTGCTTCAAATCGACAGTGCTCGGAATCCACATGACTCCACTCTTCTTCTGGACTGATTCATCCTCCATCTCCTGACTCTCCTATCCCTAGTTAGCACTTAAAGAATCTCCGTATGACATCTTGATCCATCTCAGCTGATTTGGTTGATTTTAGGGACTACATTGTGATTGACTTGATGATCTCTCATCTCTTCCATAGCCTTATGTCTTCCTACTGGTGATTGATTGATTATTTTGGAGGACTTAAGACTTGATGCCAATATTTCCATGATTCATTGTGTTAGTTTACATTACTCTTTGAGGACTATCTTCGGGAGAATGCAACATAATATTTACGATCAGTTTCACTCACTTCTTGTGTGTCCATCTTGGTGGAGCACGAAACCGAATCATTGATATTGGTTATCGATCTCACTGTTTGATTGTGTGTCCGATCTGCCAGAGCACAAGAACGCTTATCATGGTTGTCTAGACTCCTTTGAGTCTTCTCTCCTTAATGGTCCTCGGAGGGATGAGTCACATTCTTCTGATTATTTCCTACCTAGTTCATAGAATTCTCCGAGGGTTATCTATGAGAGACTATGACATCCTCAAGGTCTTTCAATCTCTTCTGTTGGGTATCCGATATGTCGCATATTAAGATCGCTTCTATTGATATGTCTGATGGATCTGACTCCTTTGAGTCTGCTCTCCTTGACAACCCTCATAAGGGTGAGTTATGTTCGTATTATGTAGCAGTCCTCGAGGGTTATCTGCAAAAGGATACATCATTTTGTGGGTACTCGATTTCACTTCTGGTTTTTCCAATCTAGTGAAGCACAAAGTCGAGTCTTATGATTTGTATTCTCATCCTCATCTCTAGTTGTGTATCCTATTTAGTGGATCGTGAGACTGTCTTTTGATTTTTCTGAGACCTCTGACCCATCTAAGTCTGCTCACCATGACGACCCTTGGTGTGTTCTTGATCTTTCGACCTTATGTCCACCAGATATCAAGATGTGTAGAGAGTCTAATGTTCTTCACTTTTTTATCTTCCAAAGACTATGATTGGTATGGAGGAATTTAACTAATCCTTCTTATTCCATGTATTACAATATCGTCTTTGGTCTCTCACTCTTTTCTTATGAATTGATGTTCTGCTCCCCGCTACCGGATCCTGGCTTAGTTTTCGATCTACTTTTCTTGGTAGATGACACCCACTTGATTGTAAATTAGGATGCCTTTCTCTTTCTGATTGCATCATCACTCATACAGGGAGACAATGACGAAAGTACAGTATTCGATTGACATACACCTTCCTGCACTACACCATTCTTTATTCCTTGTCTATATATGTGTTTTTTGTCTTTCCATTCATCTTTCTTCCGTATGTCATGTGCACCCCAGATCATTCCATATATGTGTGTGTCTTTACTTAGGATGTACTTTTTCCAAAGTATAGGGGATGCACCTATTTATATTGATTCTTTCTTCGTTTTGTTTCATCACTCTTGTTATTGCCTATACTTAGGTCTCTTTTAACCTAAGTATAGGGGCAGTGATGTATACATTCACCCAATGTTTTTTTTCGATTTCTTTTTATTGATCCCCTCACTTGTCTCCTCTCGTATTTTATCTTCTATACTTAGGTATATCTTACCCTAAGTATAGAGGGAGACAGATTGAGTCACGATCTCTTCATTACCACCCTCGACGCTACCTACATGTAGATATAGTTTGCTATACTTAGGATTCTTTGATCCTAAGTATAAGGGGGACGGTCGACTTTGTATTCATTCATTTATTCATTCATTATTCCTTGGTCATTGTAGTATAGGCTTTGCTATACTCAGTATGACTTATGTCTTTTTTTCTAGATCAAGTTAAGTGTAGGGGGCGTATATACTTCATATATACTTTAGCCATAACTCATATATTCATATTTTCAAAAATATGGCAAAAATAATATAAATATACATAAATAATTCATTAAATCAATTAATAAAAAACACATTATCCCTCGAATTATTTTTATATATACTGATTAATAAACCAAGTAAAAATGTTTAGCAAAATGTTTTAAAAATAGTGTGGAAATCTACTTGAAAAATATTTTGATAACTGTTTGAAAAACATTTTGTAAAATGTTACATCCTTTTTAAAATTGTTTTGTTTATAAAATTTCTTTTCTTTGTGTAAAATAAAATTATTTTGAAAACTTATTTGCAATTGGTTTTGAAAATGGTTGCAAAAATATTTGAAAAATCTCTATATATTGTTTGAAAAAATCTTTTCAAAATGGTTTTCAAATGTTTCTAAATGTTTTAGAAATTATTTGTAAAACTTATTTTGAACTATAGTTTTCAAAGTTGCCTGTAAAATTATTTTAAAATTAAAATAAGTGTGAGAAATAAAAACATCCAAATAAATAAATATCTTTTACCAATGGTATATATCAATATATATATCTAGAAAAACAACTAACATGTCTCTTGTATAAATCCTTTAAACTCCAATTCTTGTAAATAGTTGATGCACCCATGTGTAAATATTTATACGTATATTTTATTCCAAAAATCTTTTTGTTTGAAGACTTTTGTAAAATTAAAAATCTCAAAAATGCAAAATACCTTTTCAAACTTGAATAAAAGTTTACAAAGCCTTTTTAAAAATCCAAAAAAAAATCAAAATTAGAAAATTGCATCACAAAATATTTTCTTTGCATTGTAAATAGCATTCACATTTTTTTAGAATAACCTAGACAATTGAACAAGTCAAAATTAATTCTGAAGATTGGAGCCTGGGATAGACCTTAATACACTAAATTTCAGAGGGGCTCATTTTTTCAGAGGAACCCATTGAGGATTGGAAGTGGAGATATTTCAGGTCACCTTGACATAATCTTTAGTTTCCATAAGAATATGTTCATGAGTCAATTCAATGTTCTTAAATAGAACCCTTCATATCATCCGTAAGACTCTTGAGATAGTGACTTGACTGAAAACCTTACACCTATCGTTTATCTCAACTCAGATGGACTATTGAAAAATCTTGGGATCAAAGTTGGAACAATGCAATGCCGCTTCCTCAAGGGTGGCTCAGGAACCATTCTTGAGGATTGCCAATAGTGGTACTTTAACCCACTTCATTTGTTAACAATGACATCTAAAACTTGGTATGGATTGAGACAATGCTTCGGATGAGGAATGTTCTACCGACGCAACTTTTCCAAGACTCCAAAAAAGTGGGTGAAACAAAAGATGCTATATGCTCTGGGGCACAAGAAAGAATGTAGAAGCTGTACAAAGTCAAACAAAATATCCAAAGAAGCCTATACCAAAAATTTCACAAAAAATTGAGCTTCAGAAAAAGCTTGCTTCTTCTTGATGAATCAGTTACACTGATCGACTTCACAAGGGAATAAAGACTGCACTAGTCCATTCCCACTTCTTTTTCCATTCTTCTACCTTCTTCCCCAATCTATTGTAAAGATCGGGAGAACTTGACCTTAGTAGGGAATATCTGTCTCCATGAGGATGAGTTACCAAAGGAGCAGACACCTTGATGGTTCAATGTTTTTGTCTGGGGAGAGCTAAACAAATTCTCACACATGGTTCTATCACTTCAACGTAACAAGAGATGCGAGTGATAGGAGTATGGAACTTAAGGGTTATTATGATACACTTCCTACTTTCATGTGGTTCCAAATACATCATTAAGCCAAAGGCCTTCTCTGAGCTCCAAACTTTGACTTTGTTACGACAAGTTTAAAAGTTAGTGATTATTCCATGTCATTTGTTTTTCTTTTCTGCACTTATAGAAATAAGTTTTTGCTAGGAACTAGCAAAGGAAAGTATATTGGTGTGATGAATCTCCATTTCATCATCACCTTTATTCTTTCATTTTGGCCTTAAAACCCTAGTTAATGCAAGTATATATCATCAATTTGTCAAAATAAACACTTCATAATTAATTATTATATAAATTACATTGTTTAAAGCCAAAATAAAATAATAAAGAAAAGAAAAAAAAAGGAATAAAATGCCAAAGATATTTTATGACCCTAAACCTGAGACTAAGTCAAGAATTGATTAGGTTGACAAGGAATAAAGTAGGGGGAGATAAGGGTCAAAAAGACAATAAAAATCACATTCTTTTATTCGTCATATCTCATTTTGGATTTTATTATTATCTACTATTATTTATAAATCAGATCAAGAAACTTTTTACATGAAATTTTAGATTAAAATACATAAACAAATACCAAATTTACTTCACACAAAAATAAATACACAATGTACATTATACTCAGAATAAGAAGCCAAAACCCAAACTTCCCAGACCCACATCTTCTCAATAAAAACTCAAAATCATTAAAATCATCTTTAGTTGTATATAAATTTTAATTACTTATGTAATGAAGGTGATTTCTCTTAATTTGGATTTAAGAAAGTTAGGCTTTGGATCCCTATTATATAGTTTACCATAATAAAATATTAATTTTATTTATTCTTTATAATCTTAAATTTTATTTTTGTAATTTTGTAAATATTATTTATAGTATATGTAAATATTTATAATAGGATAAAATTATGAAGAAAACATAAAAAAAGTAGTCTACACAAATGCATAGATGAAATACCTATACGTATACCTATATAAAATATACTTCTATTTATTTAAGTGTACAAATAACATAAAAAATATAAAAAAATTATTTATGTGTATAAATATAAGTTATAAATATATAAAATATGGATATAAATAATAAAATCAAGAATACAAAATAAAAATGAAATACACAAAACATAGGTCAATATACTTATAAACACACTTGTAAAAAGTAACTTGTAATAAATTAACTCAAAAAATTAATAAAAATCATATTAAAATACTACATAAAATAATAAACATTTTTTATTTTACAAACAAAATTTAATAAAATCATTTATTATTTATTATTCAATTAATAAATCATTCTTTCCTTGAAATTTTCGAGTTGGTCCACGTGGACCAACCGGAAAGCTTCTTTGGTTGACCTCAGTCAAATGCCCCATTAGGTGCCTCTAACTGTGTCAGAACCTCGAGTGGCCCAACTTCCTCAATTTTCCCAACCATGCCACTAACTAAAACCCCTTGAGACCTACACAACTTCCGATCCTCAATCATCCCTGATACTCGCCAAATTCATGGATTCTCTGTACATACTCTTGATTCATTACAATTCCCCGGACAATAAGGGTTCACCATCATGTTCATAAATAAATCCTTCATCTTCCTTCACAAATTTGGTCCCTTTTCTTCCCCTAAAATCCCTTCAAGTTTGGCCAAGAGAGCATCCCGACCCATCTTGCTCCCGAGCATGATAGGGAGAGGTCCCCTAAGGTCTAAAGTGGATGAAGGAAGAGGGAGATGTACCTGTGGCAGAGTTCTGGCCCATCTTGCTCCCTGGCATGAAACCTAGATATGAGCTGAATCATTTCATGATTTCTAGGTTTCTTTAGCTCATAAATTTAATTTTAGGCATTTTATTCTGTGTTTTAATTACTATATTAGCTTAGATTAGATATTAGACCTCACTGGAGCACCAGAGTTCCGACCACCATCCTCACTGTCTACCTATTTGTTCTGACTCCATCAAACACCCCACTACCATATCCTACTGATGCTCTATCTGACTCGCCAACCAATTCAACCAGATCACCTATAGATCTACAATTTGAGGTTCTTTCCATCACCATTGTTGGACCTCTCCATCTGCTACCATTTTGCTTCCATTCTGCACCTAATCGAGGTGAGGCAATTTTCCCTCAAATTGTTCTGTTATCTATGCAGGTACTCGGCTGAATGGAGCCCTTCTATGCTAGAATCAACCTGCAAGAAGATTCCTGGGAGACCTTGTTTATGCCGAGCTCCCATGATGTCTCCTTTAGGTCTTGGACCATTTTGAGGCTATCATCGGTTGTGGGCGACACCCCTGAGCGTGTTCACCATTGCCGGATTGAGAAGAAGAATCAAGGGACAAAGATTCAAGGAGTTAAAGCTCAGAGATGGGGACATTCTTTCGTGATCTTCTGGCGAAGCAACAACCATCGAATTGAGGAGGAGCTCTAGTTTAAATCTCCACCATCCAATCTCAGCAATCCTCAGCCATTGATGAAGCTTTGAGATCAGATATCACATGTTGATCTCCGAAGGGGTATTGCGTGTTATATGCATGCCACGTGCATAAGTGATTCGACTGGAGCAACACGATTGCATGCCCAATGTGGATAATTTGTAGATCTTTCCCCCATTTTATTTTCATTTTTAATCCTGTAAATAAATTTTGTAATATAAATAAATAAGTAAATATTGCATAAAGACCCTTGAAGTGTATGGATATTACATCTAGGTCTAGTCCAGCTTAGCTCACGAATCGTCCCACATGAGCTGGGCATTTTGCACATATGCCCTCACAACTTTTTGTATTTAAGTTTAATCAAAAAATTTATAAATATAGTTGTGAACTTTGGGTATTTTACATATTGAGCCCTAATTTTTTGAAATTGCAAATATGCCCTCTCTAGTTCATATATTTTTGTGCTTGTATTTTATTTATTAAAAATAGCACCCGTGCTCCAAAATTATAAAAAACATAGGCTTAGAGCTCTGCTCATATGTACATTCATGATACATTTTTGGATTTTCATTTTAGACATTTCACATGTTTATTAAAAATATAAAGATCACATTTTTCCCATGTTTGACTTAAAAACTCAAAAAAATTTATAAAACCATTTTGGAAAATTCTAAAAAAATAATATGTTGTGGAGTTTAGTATTATGTATCTCCAAACCAAAAATCTCCTAAAATAGAAAAAGAAAAATAAAAAAGCTCCAAAATCTATTAAAAATAGGGGAAATCACCAAAAATAACAAAAATAATTATTTTTGCTTCTGAATTCTCTTTACAGTATTATCTATCTACTAGAATTTATTTGGAAAAATTTCGGACACTTTGTTATTTTAATCTCCAAATCAATTCAGCCTATTTATTTATTCCCTATTTTGTGTTATTTTTTACTTTAAAAATATTTAAAAATTAGCAAAAATGTCTTGAAAAAACAAAAAAATAGTTTAAAATTATACAAAACCCAAAAACATTCCATTTTCTATATTTTTATTATTTTTAATAGTATTTATAATTATATTACCTTGTATTATATATAGTATAAGCCTATAATATATATTTAAAGGAAAGAAGAAATTAAAAATCAGAAAATATAAAAATAAAATAAAATTTAAAAACACCAAAACAAACTAATATATATATAGAATAAAAACCCATACCGAAAAAGAATAAAGACATGAGAAAAGGACAAATTTTGTGTTTACTTGTATAATCTACCATTTTTTCCATGTGTTCGACCTCTACACATGCTTACATACTATACACATTTCTTGTAGAGTTATAATAAACTCTAACTCCATAGTTTACTTTGCATTGCGATATTTATTTGTGGGTTAACAGTTGATTGATTCGAGAATTCTTGAGGGTCGTCTCAACGACACTCTATCTTCACTCTCCAGTGAGAATGATTTATGATCCAAGAGAAGTCTCAGTTATCATGAGCCCAGACCTTATAGAACTCATCTATATCCCAAAATTACGTTTAAAAATAGTGGATAAAATTAGCAATTTCTAAAGTCATCGAATCATTCAAATCGTTAAAATTGTCGCAAGACAATGTACCACGATAATTAGGATGATCTAACCCATTATCCATTCGACTTGGATGCAATCCAAATCCTCTAAACTACGGCTCTGATACCAATTGAAGGAATTAAATAAAAATTTATTTTATTTATTTGCTATGCATCATGAAAACTCGGAATATTTACCAAACCTTTTGCCAAAACAATGTTAGTTCATCGTATGAACTAGAAAACATAGCACAACAATTTATGCATTTAGAATTTATAAATTCTAAGGCAACAACTTCCAAAATAATTTCTGATATCACAATAAATAAAGAGAGAGAAAATAGGGATACCTCTTGAAGAGTGAGTTTCTAAATGAAGAAACATGTTGAATCAAGTTCGATCTGCGGAAGTCTCTCTCGTGGGTGTAGAAATGAATCGTGTTGCTTCCCACGAACTCGGACGTCGACCAGAGCAACAAGAAGAGGCGTATGAGAAATGGAGATTCTCAGTACTCTTCTATATGTCAAGGGTCATAAATTTCTGAGGATTATTGCTCTCCAAAATTGTGTTGTGAAAGAAAGGACCTTGCCCTCCTTTTATACTTACACCACAAGTTCAACATGTGTGTTCTAGTCCCTTGAATTTGAAATCAAGGTCTTAAACCAAGTCATAATTCAATAACAATTTTCTACTTTTTATCTCCAATTAATATTAATGTATTAATAATAAATTAGCAACAACTTAGCTTAACTAAAATAGCTAAGGTTGTTGCATTTTTATCTATCAATTATTTAACTTGATAATATCGTTATCAAAATTGGAGAAATTGTGGAATTAATACCCAAAGCTTATGAATCATATCAATGAGCCTAACATTGAATGTAAATCCAATTTACATCTATAAATTAATGTGAATCAAATTCACACAATTTCATTTCTTAGAAATAGTATGTAAATCATATTTACACAAATATTTATATGAATCTTATCCATATAAATATTAATTATTGCAAATCACTATCTACATTAATTAATGAGATATATTTGTGAATATTATTCACAAAATTACCCCTTATGCAATAATAATATTATTAGTACAATATTGACATCAATAGGTATGAGTCTTAATCTAATTATGGCTCATGAGATACAAATGCAGATACTTGAAGATAATATCGTGGAGATGATAATATACTTGTATAGTGACTTGAAATGTGGATAACTATCCAATTTCAGGGTTTATATAATTTTTCAAAAAAGTGTCACCTACAAATGTTGAGCTCGAGCTATAACACTTGACACTCTCATTGAGCTCAACTAAATGCATCACACTCACCATGAGTTAGAAAAAGCGTCGGAGAGTTGAATACAACTTCCTTGATTATTTCTAATCATAGTCCAAACCATTTGGAGCTAAGAAATGAGTTCAAGGAGCTTGTATATTTTCATTTCCATGACCATTTATGTTTCTAACATTTGGATATTGAAAATTAAATTCTAATTAATTATGTTTTAATCCAATTAAGTCACAAATCATCTAGCTGAATGGAGCCACTAAAATCCATCCTATTTCGTCACTTCCTCGGAATGGAAGTGTCATGGTAGACGATCCATTACAACATATGTAACCCTGAGTATTCCCAATACTCATTCATCCTTCATATTGGAAGACTTTGATAAATATGAAGTCCAAACCATGATTTTACTGTCTTCTTCAGAATATATCAGTAGATTTCTCATTTGATAATTCGACAACAATATTAATCATATACTTTCCAAAAAGCATATATTAACATCTTGAATTTGTGTCTCATTTCATAAACAAGAGGATCATGTATAGAATTCATTTTGATCCCAAAATATCTCATGAGTGAGCTTTGTCTTTTGGTTCATCAAGTAGGAACTTGTATGAATCCTTCAAGAGATCATACAATTCCATATGCACACTAGCACGCTGGTGTATGGACTTTGGCTAGGTCACCAACATATTGGTTTGTCAAATGTGCATACTTAGACATTTATATGCATATATGTTTCAGGTCAAAGGATGTGTGCCTGAACATGACAGTTACAATTTAGGACTTAATTTATCTCGAACTCATCGGGACAACTCTTTCACTTGATTATTCGAACATTTCCGAATCTCATTCCTATGCAGAGAACATGCATTACGAAATCGATTGGAAATAAGTCTTTAGAGAAAGATTGCCATCTTTTTCTCACATCAGAGATCTTTATTGGATATCACATGTTTGAACTCAGTTCTGTCGTCCCAATTGCATGGTATTCAATTTGGCCACGATACATAACCTTATTTGTACAAAAGGTCCTTAATAGTAAAGTGCATTCATATTCATTCATTTCATTTTAGATGGACATGATGAAACAACAACTTTTATTGCATTTATGGGTCGCTAAGGGATTACAAGTCCAACCCCTTCCTTATGCCTTGAACAACTTCTCGAGATTTGATCTCAATGTAGGAGTTACCTAGGGTGAAGTTTTAAGTCGAGTCAGGAGCCCCATGTCACTTGAGCTCTAGTCCTCATCGACGAGGCCCGGATCTTTCCAACACCTCCATTCGACGCGGAAGGATCCCATCAACCTTTTGTGCCCCTCAACTGCACCTCTGGTAGCTGGAGTAAGGAGATAGGGATGATCTAAGGAGCCATGCTTGTCAGTTCATCGCGGTTCTTCTTGGGTCCTTGTTCACTATACGATCATGCGTGTCCCCCAGATGAAGCAGCAAATGTTGGATAGAAGTGCCTTCAACCGTCGAATCCCATCGAAGATCTAATCTTAGACATCCTCTTATGAAGTGGTCGGACGTTGACGATTTGGTATGTGGATAAGTCCAGCCCATCCAACCGTCTGTGAACTCCTCTTTAGGGGTAAATTGCACAATCTGCCCCTTCTTTTTCTAATTACGGATTAATATTTAATCTTTCATGTGTGCATGTAAAAATTTTGTAATAATTGCACTCAGACCCTTGGACTTGTCGCTTATTGCATTTTAGTCCGTGCCACATCATCTCGCACGGCGGCCCACGTACGTAAGTATTTTGCAGGAAAACCCTTGCAGGTTGTTTTATTTCATTTTAGTAATGAAACTTCAAATATTAGTGTGATATTTCTGGGATATTTGCATAGAGGATCTTGAACTTTATTTTTATTGCAAATATACCCCTACCAGGTTGTTTTATTTTATTTGCCTTTTCATTTTTATTAAATAGCTCTAGTATATAAAAATTATGGAAAATTTTTATTAATGCTTGATATTGTTCTGGTGATGGTCATATTTTCTATTTAGCATTCCATACATTTTTTATTTATTAAAAATCATTTTAGAGTTATTTATTCCATGTTTCGTTATAAAAATTCAAAAAATATATAATCACTGTTAAACTTTTCAAAAAAACCAGAGTACCTTTATTATTGTATTTTATCACTTCAAGCCAAAAATGAAAAAATATAAAGAAAACCCCTACAATTTGAAAAACCTTACCAACCCTAGAAAGCTTATAAATAAATATGCAAAATCCAAAAAATAATCTTTGTCGTATATTTTTATTTATACTATATAGTAAATAGTAAAATCACTTTTGGGTTATTTTGTACTCATTTTCTATTTTTAAAATCCAAAAACTGACAGCCTATTTATTGTAGCCTTGTTTGTTATATTTAATACTTTAAAAATACCTAAAAATAAGCAAAAATTACATAAAAAGCACAAAAATGGAGAAAGTTTAGAAAAGCTCAAAAAGATTTTTTTACAAAATTTGAGTATTTTTATCTATAATTAAAAATATAAAACCCTATATATCGTATATATTTACTACATATTACTTATTGGTATTATTAATATTTCTAATACTTATAAATAGTTAAAACCCCTTAAAAATATAAAAAGGATCGCTTATTTGTATTTTTTGAATTTGTATATCTATTACATATATATATCATATATATAACTTGTATTATACATGTATAGTTATACATGTATAGTTATACATGTATACACTTATTGTATATTAAAACAAAGGAAATAAAAATAAAAAATATATATAAGAAAAATAAAAACTATAAAAATTAAAACAGAAAATATAAATAAAAAACCCTGAAAATTTTAATATATAAAACCCCCACAAAAATCACAAAAGCATTAAACACACAAAACACCTAAGTAGGCTACTCAAATTTTCTCCACTCTACTGCTTACCACTATACATCTGTTGTAGAGTTATAATAAATTTTACTCACTTCATTTTGATTTCTTCATTATCTTGTGTGGGTTTATTGTTGTCTGAACTTGTGGGTTTTTGTTCGATTGCCACATAAATGGTGTTCTTGCTTTGTGTTGAACACAGACTCGGACCCATGTTCAACATATACTCATCAGTATAAAGATCTCAAAGCAAAGCAACCCCTGTAAAGAGTTAGGAGAAACTAATTGCAAAAGAGTGAAGGCATTAATACAATTGGGAACAAGTGACATGTTATATCACATCAATTGCAATAAAGACATTATGAATATAAATGGGTGATTTTGCAACACCGCAACACATAGTCACACATGAAGTTCTCTTAAGCGAGAGTGAATTATAAAAGTCAAGGTCTACTGCTTGACAACTTGGAAAGCCATGCAATGGTGTTTTCTTATATCAAACCATGTACCAGTTTACAAATATTGATCCATTTTTGAAGGAAGAAAATTTTGCAAAAAAATCGTTAGAAATAACGTCAAAGGAACGACGCCGTAATTCGTGCTTTAGATCTTTCATGAGTGTGTTTTAATCTAAACATATATATTGATATAACTTATGGATATGGAAATCCAAAGATGATGATTTAAATCGATTAGTAATACGTTCAATTGTAATCGAACCCACTAAATTGTCACGATCAATATTTCTTGATAATCGTTTAGGTGTAGATATTGGACAAAACAATTATAATGTTAAAAAGTCGGATATACTAAAGGTTGACGCATTTTTTATGGTCGGAGACAATCTCCTTTATCCCATCGGGACGCGCAACTAATATTTTTCTCCTCATCCCTAAGAAGTTGATATATGTAACCTTAGTCGATCAACAAAAGAAAGAATTAACTAGAAGAGAAATAAACAAGCAAGAACTATATGATAAGACTGGGTACAATCCATCAAGCACGAGCAGCGTTAATGTTATACCAGGTGACCGAATATCAGTTGGCTCACAAGGATGGGGCCCAACGCAAACCCGAATGAAAAGGGTCGGCTCCTGTGCTATCTGGACAAAAAATGGAATACGCAATACAAAGTGAACAGGAGGCAGCCACCATATCCCACTTCCCCAAGATGGATTAGCGAATCCCGTCATGGTTGCTGCCAAGCACTGCAGGGTTCAAATTTGCACACGGGCCCATCAGCTCCGTGGAGTCCTCGTCCCTTTGCCTCTTGTAGAGCCAGCCATCCCAATGCATGCTAATTTTCTCTAGCATTTGACCGTATCTCCCCCATATACTACATCTGCCCCTGCCAATCCAACACATCTCTAACCCCCCCTCTCTCTCTCTGGCAGAGAGGTTGCTGTAGCCCTCTGCTCTGACGCCTCTTGTCCCCAAGTCTTCCACCTAATGCCATCATGGTCAAGGCCCTAATAAACAAACCAGGATCTAAACATGGTTTCGGTAACCGTTTGACTGATCTGAATTGGATGGGATGGGCTGGAGACTGGAGATTGGCTGCCCTGTGTCTCCTCCTTTTGTGCCAATTTTTTAACCACTTCCCTTGAGGCAGGTTTGCGACTTTATTGTGTTGGAAGGTACTGGCCCCGCCACTATTTATTGTAATTTTAGACCGAGGTGTTGTGGTGTGCATCAATCATGTACTTAAGAAAACGCTCCAATTTGCGTTTCAATTCTACTGATAAAGATATCACATACTGCTCCATTCATTGACTATGACATGGGTTCCTTTGTGCTATGGCTTCTTAGGCGGGCTATGAATGGTTTGCAAAACCACCATCTTGGGGCCTGAAGGACACCACCAACTCAATCTGTAGGTACCAGTCGCTGGTCAAATGTCTGCAAAGAGGTTAAGCTCCATGATTTATTAGGAGCAGCCGTGGGTGGCAAATGGAAATATAGGATGCTTACGTAATTCGAGGGATGTTCAAGGCTGTATCTAAAAAGAACAATAGCATAGCAATGATATATAATAAGTCGAACCATAAGTGGTCAGTCTTAATTTTGTTCACCTTCTGGTTGAAAGGGAGTGGTCTGCAGCCCAGTCACGTGCTCCGGCATTGTGCCGTGTGCAGCGGCACGTTTTACGATTTTCTACCGCTGGCAGTGTTAATTTTCTCTGACCATGTTTTTTTGGACTTGGGCGCGCCCCTTGCTCTGCCGTTAATTCTCCACCGTCCCCCTTTGAGGTCTGTCCATCCGTCTTCTCTCCCTATCCATCCACATGCGTGGAGGGATTTGAATCGCATGTTAACTTTGAAGCTTTGCTTTCCCCTGTCCACGACATGTGCTTCACTTGCATTCTTTAAACTTCTTTCAAAACTTTACTGCGAACAAGTAAGAAAATGTTACTTTTCGAATGTGACTATTTTTTCTGCTTTGCTCATTGGTGACCTGTGAAGATGCAAGCAGAGATGTAGCTCCATGCCTATCCTCATTGTTTGGATATTGAACAAGGAACAAGAACAACTGAGGAATTAAGATATATTTGACAGCCTGTTTTTGATTATTTGTTTGAGGAGTCAAATATGGTCTGAGTAATGGTCTCTTCTGCCATTGTCATATGTTCCCTTTTGTTTTGTGGTTATTTTTCAAGATAAATTTCTAATTTTTAGGATAATAATCTTATCCCTATTCTAAAAGCTGCCTCCCTTCCTAGTGACTAGGGAATAGATCATATATTTATGAAAATAAAAAGATTATAGTCATCTATAAGCAAAACCACGGGAAATATTTCCCTTCCAAAAGAGGGAGAGGATGTGTTGCTGGCGTGGAAGAGCAAAATTTTCACATGCACTGGAGGTACCAACAAGATATTTATTCGTAGTGACATCGTCGTTCTTCTTTGACAATTACGAAAGAAATACCTGATAATCTTTTATTTTATTAATCTTGATTTTCAAGAATTTATTTACTTATAGAATAAAATTGTGAGAAAAAGATAAATTTCATTCATTTATATCATATAGATAGGAACCAAGATTTAGATCTAAATCCTTTAAATGAACTAGTGTATTTCCCTGTTCCACGGATATATTTTTTTATCTGAGGTGGATATATACTTAACCAATCTTTTAGTGCTAAAATGAAAAATAATTCGATGTTTTCTGCAAAAAAAAGTACTTTTGCCATAATTAGGCAACGCAATTTTGTATTTATAGACAATATTTAGAGTTGAGTTTCTCAAAAAAACATCAAACATGATTCAACAGATAACCATCTAGATAACTATTATTTGTTTATTACACCATTTTTTTAGTATCCATCAACAATTGTATATGCATCCACATTTTAAAACAGATAAAAACGTAATTATATCATTATTTTTATATGAAAGTTTGCTACATAATAAAACATACTGAAAAACAAATACTAAATTTGTAAAAGCATACTCAAATAATTTCTTATCAAATCCATCACCTAAACATAACTTTTAAAAATTGAGATTTTTACTCCAGGAACCCAATAAAGTTTGTAAATTACCTTCTCGACTTTTGAAACAACGTAATTCTCCCTTCGACCTTGTAAACTTACTCCGTCTTACCCCACAGACCTTGTCATTAATTTAAGACTTCCTGGGTTAACTAGCTTGGATTTAAGTTGAGTTAATCAAACCATAGAAAATTCAATGGTAGATTTTTTCACACTCTCTCTTCCTTCTTCTCTCCCCCTCCTTCCTCTTCCACTCTCTTCTTCCTTCTTCACTCTTGCAGTACGAAACCTCCTCTTGCATATCGATTCTGGTGACAACGATGATGGCATGCTCCACCTGCTCTGGGAGCTAGCGAATGGTCTCGTCGTCGGACTTGTAGCCGAGTTTGTGGGTGAGCTAGAGGATCCGGGCTGCACACATGGAGGACATCTCGATAGGATGGCCAAGCTCTCGACCTTGGTATGGAGGTCCTTCATGCGATACGTGGAGAGGCCGAGGTGAAGGAGAGAAAGGGCGGGAGGACCTGGAGGGCAAAGGCGAGGTCAGTGAGAAGGATGAGGTTGGGAGCACCTGGAGGTGGAGGGGGAGGTCAAGGAGGAGGAGGTCAAAGGCATGAGGACCTGGAGGTGGAGGGTGAGGGCAGAGGTCAGGTGGAGGAGGGTGAGGCGAGAGGACCTAAAGGTGGAGGGCAAGGGCTGAGGCCGGGGAGGAGGAGGGCGAGGGCGAAGGAAGGGGGAGGGTGAGGGTGGTGGACTTGGAGGTGGAGGGTGAGGGTGAATGTCGGGGAGGAGGAGGGAAGGGTGGGAGGACCTGAAGGTGGAGGTCAAGGGCGGAGGTCAGGGAGGAGGAGGTTGAGGGTGGGAGGACCTGGAGGTGGAGGGTGATGGCGGAGGTCGGGGAGGGGGATGGTGATGGCAGAGGACTTGGAGGTGGAGGGCGAGGGCGAAGGTAGTGGAGGAGGAGGGTGAGGGAAGAGGTCAAGGTGGGGGGGTGAGGGTTGAGGACTTGGAGGTAGAGGGTGAAGGCAGAGGTTGGGGAGGAGGAGGGCAAAGGCGGGAGGACCTAGAGGTGGAGGGTAAGGGCGGTAAACCTGGAGGAGGAGGCAGAGGTCAAGGAGGAGGAGGGCGAGGGGGACAAACTTGGAGGAGGAGGAGGCCGAGGAGGAGGAGGGTGAGGGCAACATACCTAGAGGATGAGGGAAAGGTCGGGGAGGAGGAGGGTATGGGCGGGGAGGTGGGTCAGTGTTGGGTGGGGAAAGTGAGATGAGGAGGAGGGGCACTGTATGTAATTTTGATAAATAAAATGGGTATAATATAAAATAATTTAATTGAATCCGGTTAGTTTTAACATGTAAATGGATGTGAGTTAGCAAGTTTAAGAAGTTAATAGGGGGATTACATTGTTTCAAAGGTCTAAATGGCAATTTATAAAGTTTATACGATTGGTGGGGGTAAAAAACCCTAATATGTATTGCTTATATAAGATATAATATCTATTATTATATAGAGGGCGGGGAGGCTGTTTTGAGTAACAGCCAAGTTGGTTGTTATATAAAGCAGCTCCCCCCTCTTTTTTATTTTATAACGAAAATAAAATCATGTATATTCATATATATATATATATATAGGGAGCCCTTCTAATGAGGTGGGTCTTTCCAGAAATTCAGAAAGCCACTACCAAATTTGTAAATTACGTAACAATATTGTAAATTTGAACTACATATTGTAAAATAATGATGATAATACAGTTATGTAAAATATATCATCCATATTGTAACAAACATTTAATGTCAAATATATTAATATTTTCATAAATCTTTCATGATATACATATTATGTTAATATTTAGTATTAAATTTATTGAGTTAGAATGTGTAAAATAAATAGATTAAATGCTTAAATTGATGTGTCTTTCCATGCATCCAGGAAAGGTGCACCTCATTGGAAGTATTTCCTATATATATATATATATATATATATATATATATATATATATATATATATATATATATATGAGGTTAATGGGCTGCCCCCGTGCCATTTTCAGCGTTTTTTTAATTTTTTTCAAAAAATGTCGCAATGTATATTCATCCCTATATCCCTCCTATATGCCATTCGAATTTTTTCAGAAACTCCCATGACCTCCATCTAGACAGTCATTTTTTAATGGTAACAGGATTTTTTTAAAACGACACCATCTCGATGGAGGCCGTAGGAGTCTCTATTTCTGACGAAATTCGAATGGCATATAGGAGGGATATAGGGATGAATATACATGGTGATATTTTTTAAAAAAAGAACGCTGAAATAGGGGGCGGGGCAGCCATGTTGGCTGCCCCTAAGAGGCAGCCCCATTAAATTCTATATATATATATATATCCCTCCTACATGTCATTTTGAATTTCATTAGAATCAGAAACTCCTTTGCTCTCCATCTAGAATAGGTCGATTACATCAAATTTCAGACCGTTAAAATCACCTGTTCTAAATGAAGGGCATAGGAGTCTCTGTTTTTGACAAGATTCGAATGACATGTAGGAGGGTTTTATAGATGAATATACATGATTTTTATTTTCGAAAGATAATAAAAAATTGAGGGAAACTGCTTTATGTAACAACCAACTTGACTGTTACTCAAAACAATTTCCTTTTCCTCTATTATATGTTATAAATTATCTTAATTTTAAAAATAAAAAAGGAGTTAAAGTTATAAATAAAATAAAAATAAAGTATAAAATTAAAATTAAAATTAAAAAATAATATAAAAAATAAGTTAAAGATGCATAAAAATTAAATATAATTAAAACCTACAAAAATAAGAAAAATGAGAAAAATCCAAAAAATATTATTATTAATTAGCAATAATTAGAAGTAATCACTATGCTCTGTTTTCCTCTCAGTATTTGACACTTTACCTACTTACGCCTGTACACATATTTATGTAGAGTTAAAATAAATTTTGACCTACACACATTATTGCTTAATCTAATTGTGGGTTAATGGTTGATTTATCTTATGGTTGGTCACCACAACAATTAGTGTTCTAGCCTTGATAGGAATCATAGACTGGTCATCTCGGATAATCAGTCGACGCCGCGATTTTGGAGACGGATGATGAGTTATGAATTAGATGTCGCTATAATGTTTTCCGTTGCCAAAAATCAATTTTCCTGTCACTACAAGTCCGTTTTGTTGTATTGATACATATAATTATATTGCCCATTGGGTTGTCACTCTAGCATCTATTATCCATCTATTACAATAACAATATATGATATTATATTGGTTGGCACGTTAATTTTAAGAGTTTAATGGGGTTGCCCCGTGTCATTTTTGACGTTTTTTTATTTTTTTTGAAAAATATCGCCATGTATATTCATCTCTATATCCTTCCTATATGCCATTCGAATTTCGTTAGAAACAAAGACTTCTACGGCCTCTATCGAGATGATGTCTATTTAAAAAATAATGTTACCGTTAAAAATGACTATGTGAATGGAGGCCGTAGGAGTCTCTGTTTCTGACGAAATTCGAATGTCATATATGATGGATATAAGGATGAATATATATGGTGATATTTTTCAAAAAAATGCCAAAAACGACACGGGGGCAGCCCCATTAAACTCTAATTTTAATGGGTACACCAACATCATCTGCCCATTTTCCGTTGGAAAATGTTTTCCGTTAATAACATTATATTAAATTTAATATTGTTTATGTTATTGTCTAAGACATAATACTACACCATTCTTTTGATCACAAGGATCCTATGATATTGTTTACTTCAACAACGGCCTTCTACATATAAATGCCTATGACATGCACGTATTGGGTGATATTATTTTACATAAGGGATTTGTAAATATTTCATGCCCTATGCTGTGAAATGCATGGCTTCGACAATACCATCGGACATAATTACGTTGATTATGATGTAACTTGATTGTCAATAAAAAAAGTTGCCTCACACCTTGCTATGATAGCCAGATAGATTATGCCATTTACGGTTAAGTTACAAAATGCTGTGAGGATTCTCGTGTAATTGGATAAAATTTTACGGTCTACCGTATTTGCATGCGAGATGGCAGAAGGACAAGACTTCCCAACATGTGCAGCCTTCGCGAAATGGTCTTTATTTGCATGCATCATGTAAGAAGTTCTTCCTTTATGTTCCTTTGTCCTACAATGAAGTTGGCGAATTCCTGATTCAATTTCCTTACCTTTACTTAACAGTTTCACATTGGTTCTCCTCTAATAATCTTTTTCCACATGGATGATGTATTCCCAATTTTCATCGCTTTCAACCTTTTTACCATATAGATAGATTTCTTTTGTTTGATGCTGTTTGATAATTTCCGTAAAGTTGTATACCAATATACATATAGATAGTATCTATTTTCATATCTATATTTCTCATTTTCATATCTATATTTCTCAGTTTATTTTCTTGACAAAAAAACGTACTATATATTTGCCCAACTTATACTTCAATCCAACATATCTTATTTCTCCATTACTTCT
Source organism: Ottelia alismoides (assembly GCA_037367405.1). Lineage (NCBI taxonomy): Eukaryota > Viridiplantae > Streptophyta > Magnoliopsida > Alismatales > Hydrocharitaceae > Ottelia > Ottelia alismoides. The sequence goes on along the minus strand of JAZKJV010004305.1, from coordinate 107,311 downwards.
ATGATGCCCTATATTCATTATTTTTTTTCAATGTACTAGCTATGAGCAATATCAAAAGGCACAACTTTCGTAAAGACATCAAACAGTAGCATTTTCTTACCATAACTTCGATTGCCATTATTCTCCTGCGTAACCATATTACCTTTTGTTATTTTTAAACTTCAATAGTCTAATATCACTCGCTATTTTAAAAGAAGCCCTTCCATGCAAAACATGGAGCTGCGGCAGTTGCCTACTAGTTTTGACAGTTTGGTTGTTAGTATACACCCGTATACCTCTCGTTCCAACCCTCTCAACTTTTTACAAAGTTTACTATTCATCGGAGTACCCCAATCCAACCCAATTCAGTTACCAAACTCACCCTTAGGGGGTGTTCGTTTGGAGGATAAGGGGGAATGGAATAAGGGGAGTAAGCCCCCAACACGCTTCCCTGTGGTACGATTATTCCCCATTATTTCATCTTATTTCACTCTTATTCCTATCTTTATCCCACCTTACCTACCTTTATTTCACCTTATTCTCCTTATTCTTATCCTCCAGCCGAACAGAGAATAGACCCTTATTCCCCTATTCCCCATCCTTATTCCCGCTTATTTTCCTACCGAACGAACGGGCCCTTAATGTTCATGCACCGTAATTTCGAAATGATTTAGATTTATTATATTTTGTCAAATGCAGTGATATTGTGCATTTATAGTCTAGAGACGAATTACGTCATCACCGGATCGTTAGATTTGCAATCCAAATCGCAAACATTTTTTTTCTCGGCTCCAAATCTCAAACATCGTTCCGCCGAAGAAGGACCCGTGCGCACTCGAACCATCCGCATGAGTGCGGCAGCGCGCCACATCACCTCACCACAGTGGCACCTGTGCGCATGCCCTGCACGTCCCTCCGACTCCCTCGTAAAACTGCTTCTACTTCGCCTTTCTCACGTGCCACTATATGCTCGACCTCACCTCCTGTTTCTCCTCTCTTGCTTCAGCTACCAAATCGTGGTGGAGCAATGCACTTCTTCCGCCGCCGCCTCGTGGGCCTCGCCTCCGCCACCGGCTTTGTTCTATTGCTTCTGTGGGGCGCCGCCTCCATCACGCATATGGCAAGGTATCTACAATCCCTATCCAGAGTTGATGAACCGACGTATTTACGAGTGGTTTGCGTATCCATTCGCATGCTTGAAGTTCCTTTTCCCTTTTCACTCACTGTATGGAGTGTGCTGTGTTAGGTACTAGTTGTTGCTTTGCTTTGTTAGCGTAGCTAAATATTGGTCTGGTATTTCGAAGAAGTGGGCTTTGGTTTATAGTAAAGTTGGATATACCCAGTTAGATATTCTACTTAACTTCTCCAACGTTGGAACTGTCTACTTATCAGGGGACTGCGTCTCAATTGATTGAATTAGCTGGCATCCTCGTCCCCATGCTCAAAGTGCGAACGAAACAAGTAAATGGATTTCTACTAAATTGGTTGTCGCCCATCTCCAACTACTTGATCATCCATTTTGCTACCCAAGCGTTATTCCTTGTTCTATGCCTTTGGGTTTACAAGTCCTGTACCACAAGGTACCACAAGATCTGCACAACCTATCTAACTTCAATTAACAAGCACTTCATCCCTCTCTACACATATTTAGAATTGTCAAAGTGTTATCAATTTGTTATTGAAAAAAATTGGCCCTGACAATTTGTTGGACTTGGGCCCAATTGAACTCGTTGACAACCACCCAAAATGCCTAAGTTCAAGTTCTCAAGTAGTAATTCCCACCACTTATAAACCACACATACTTTGTGAGTTTTAGATTTGTGACTATGTGTGGGGTTGGGATGTTACAACCTTTCCCACTTATTTTCGCAATATGCTCGTTGCGACATTACCCATGACTTATTCCCAGTGACAGTGGTGAACACACTCCTGGCTTAGGTCCCTTCGAGTAGCTCTTTCTACTATTAGAGTGAACTTGCTCTGATACCATTTGTAACATCCAGGGTTTATATCTCTGTTTGTTATTGAGGAAAACTGACCATGACAACTTGTTGATCTTGGACCCAATTGAACCTGTTGACAACCATCCAAATTGCTTAAACCCGACAAGTTGTCAGTGCCAATTTTTCTCGATAACGGATCGGGGACTTAAGCCTGAGATGTTACATAAAGTAGTCGTAAACAGTCTTGGGCTGGAAGGAGACATGCGTAAAATCAACACATCCCAAAGAGAAGGATTATGACTATTGGACTAGGTGATGTTTGTCACAAAGGACCTTGGTCAATTTCGCTAACTTCTTGACATTGACGTGATACGTAATAATACAGAGGGATTACATCTATTACAACGGAAGTATTGCTTAGATATCCTTGCAAAGGCTAGACTACTTGGATGTAAGCCATCTGGCATCGATCCCTGCAGAATTGCGAAAACATTATATATCCACTGATCATGATTTTGAGGATGAATGGACATACTGATATGCATATAAAGATAATAGATTATATCCTCTGCTGCATAAAAAATAATATTGGAAAATAGCTCATCATTACTAATGGTATGAATATTGAGATAGAAGGTTACATTGATTCTCATTAGGCGTAGTGCATTGATACAAGCTATCTTTATATAATATTGCATATATCCGGGGAGATAATCTTGTGATTTGGAGTAGTGAATAGAAGTCTGTCAGTTTAAGATATAGTGTTGAAGTCGATTACAGAGCTGTGGCAAAGGATGTTACTAAGATGTTGTGGCTTAAGATTATTTTGACAAATACTGGAGTCAATCTGGAGCTACTTTTGAAGTTATTCCGTGGTAACAAATACATCATAAATCTTTTCAATAATCATGTCTTGCATGATAGAGAAAAAACCTATGGAGATCAATTGTTTCTTCATCTGAGAGAGAATTAACATACGGAATTGATGTTGACATATCTAAAAATTGAAGAACCAGTTCTTAGTCATCACCAAGGGGATACCCACTACCAAGTTCAAGAAGAAAGTTGGCCAGTTGGGCTTGTACTATCTTTGTGCCCAGCTTAAGGGGGAATGTTGAATATCATGTTAAATAAATGGATCGATCTTGAGAGAGGATTCATCCTACTCCCTCGTCGTTGAGATACAAAAGGAAAAAGAAAAGAAAAATCTAGCCATCCACGATGGATAGGAAGTTTTTCCCTTCGAGTTGAAGGGTTCCACATTAATCCCGATATTATTTTCTGGTTGTTGTATATAAGAAAGAAGTACAACTCTATAGTCATTTTCTGGACCGAACCACATAAGAACATGGTGAAATGCATAGAAGGCCGTATCAGCGACATATCGGTTTTTGACAAGGAAGGGGTATCGAAATCACCCAGTATATCCTTTTACAGGGATATCGGCGATATATCAGCGATATATCGCCATATAGGCTCATATCAGTCAAAAATGACTGGATTTAGTACAAAAAATCTTCGATATCGATCGATATCGTAGATATTTCGTTGACATCTCTATAAATCAATGCTATTATTCATACAAGATTGATTCCACTACTTATCTAGCTACACCAAGTGTCAAAACACATATCTAGCTACACTTAGTATTAAAACACACAATGGTTTGTATATATTTTGTTTCGGGTTGGGGGCACTGCCCCTGTACTCCCACAAGGGGGTGCCAACTTGGACCCCCCAGGCTCGCTGACGGGGCAATGAGACGCTCGTATTGGTAGTGTATGGTGCGATAGGATGATGCATACAATGGTTCTTCAACTTGGAGTATATTTGCAAGTTATTTCATGTTGTAAAGAACTTTAATGAAATCCATTTCCAATATCTATAAAGTCAATTCTTCAAAAAAATCTATAAGTCAAGAATCAACATTAATATCGATATGTTCGAAATGATTGATATATGCGATATAAGCTTCATAGGTGACCGATATGTGTGACCTAAGAGTATATTTGTAAGTTATCTAGTGATCTAAGAACTTGGATGAACTTCATTTTCAATATATATAGGTCAACAACTAACAGTACTAACGATATGTTCGATATGACCGATATGTGCAATATAAGGATCATAGTCTTCACAAATGACCTATATGTGTCATCTAAGTGTATATTTGTAAGTTATTTAATATTATAACTTATAAGAACTTGAATGGAATCCATTTCTAATATCTATAGGTCAGGAATAAACATTAACAATGATATATTCGATATGACCGATATGTGCGATTTATGGGCTATAAATGACCGATATGTGTGACATAAGTGTGTATTTGTAAGTTATTTGTTGTTTCAATATCTTGTATGATCTTAATTTCTGAAAAAATGACAAAAATAGCTTTTTTGAGCTATTTTCGACATTTCCACCGATATCGTCGATATCGGCGATATATCCATTTCCGGACGGACTGAAACGATATTGATATCAGTACGGCCTTCCTTGGTGAAATGCAAGTTTTCAGTTAAGAGGCACGTGTCCATCTCCCTGACAGACCACTGCAGTGATTTTCCTAAGTTTGAGCAGTTGTTTATATACTAAAGAGAATGTCATTTCACCTCCGACCACGAGTTTGAAGTCTTCCCTATTGACTTTCACAGGGATGGACCCATACACTCGACTCCCATTTCCATTTCACCTCAATGATTCTTGGAATTGAAATAATCATTCTTGAACCATAGCTGGTCACATCAGCTTTTGAATAAGAGAGTAGCCTTCCTTGTTATTAGACCTATTTTTTATATGATGTGTATCTACTCGATCCTTTCAACATAGAGTTAATTTTCAACTTCAATGCTTTGAGGATGACCGTTCACATTTGGATTAAAACCGAGTCTATCATATATTCCGATAAGCCCCAAGTGTTCACGACTATTTGAGCCAACCTGCAAGATGGGGACTTGCCTTGTGTTGATATGTTTGAGACCGACCTAGACTCTACTTCACAGTTTCTGTGTTCAATGAAACATCATAATCAGGTCGGTGATACTCTATTGGTTGCATTAAACAAGAAAACCACATGATTGATCGGATCATTGCACATTCCTCTTCTGATCTGATTTTTTGATCCCAAGATCATCCGTGATGACCCTCACACGGACAAGTATTTTCTTAATGATCCCACCTTCTTCCTTATACCTGGTAGGGATGAACTAAACCTTGATATTTAAATCTCAGTTTCACGTTTGAAGATCGAGTCAGTTTGGGGTCATGATAACCAAGCTTTCCTGATTTTTTTTTCTGTAGCAAAGCCGAGGAGGACCTCCATATTTTTGAATGCGATACCTACCACACCGTTTTCATAATGGTTGGAACCATCTCATGAGCTGGTTAAGCATTCTTTGTTGGCAAGTATCAATGTGACTTCTGGAGGAAAAACTACATGCTTGATTTTCTTCTTCATATTCAATCTCATATCCCAAGCCAACAACTATACACCCCTCCTTGTCTCCCTGAGTACGCATACTGAGGAAAACATCGAATGGCCAAATACAATAGAGATTGAGGATGACAAGTACGACATTTGGGATATTATGTATGATCTTAACAGAAAGGAAGAGACTCTACTCGTGTTCGAGGAAGTTGCGATCATGAACATGGCATCAAATCTTGATTTCGGATCCATGTTACCAGCCACAAAAATTTACATGTCGTTTACATGTTAAAATCACCCAAATAATTGAAATGGTTGTAAAATTGGTATAGTCTGAAAATAATTGTCTCCATTGTGCTTTTATCAATAAATAAGATAGAAACATACATGTATTTGTTCAAACATGGTTCTAGATACAAGTTCTGCATGAGATTGGCATCATATTATACCACACATGCTAATATGCACTACTATGTAAGGTACAGATGTGAAATTTAACTTCAGTATGAATAAATAAGTTGAAGTAACAAATGAAGCTCACAATTCATAACGTATACAAAATACAAATACTCTTAGTTATCAAGTAAATCAAGACTATCTAGCTGGATCCATCTATCTTGTTTGTTCTACTCTGTACCTTCTCCCGATTTGGTCTCTATAGTCAACGTAATTTTCCCATGTCATATATTGATACATGACTTTGTAGTCTATGAGATGTTGCTTATACTCATGGTCTGTCAAATGTGCAAGGAAACCAATATGAGGATTTTAGCAGAGGAGATAAAATCGTGAGAAGGTCAATGCGAAGAAGATGAAGCTTGAGAATTATGTGAAGAAGTTGATGAGTAAGGAGAGAGGGAATCTATGGGGTTGAGTTAGAGGCACTACGGGTTAAGAATCAGGAAATATGCCACTTCTTGTGCCATATCCCACAAAGTTCAAGGCATTGAGGGGTAAAAATCAAGAAATGTGTCATAAAAAGGTAGAGAGATAGGATTGAGTTCGAGCCCGGGGTTTAGGCTATTCAAGTAGAGATAGAGAAGGACAAAGAAGATTATGCATCTTTCTTGGGCTTGGGTATAAGTTAAGAATCAGGGTTTGTGCATAAGTTAGAAACTTAGGATAATGAAGGATTCATAATTCAGCCACAAAACATGAATCTTAGAAAATTGATCTAATGTACTAAGCTTTCTCCCACTATAAGTAGGGTCAGCTACATGGATTCTTGCTCAAATCCATGTTGCAAGATTCGACTATTTTTTTACACCGGTCGTCGACTATCTAATGCAACCCCTGCAAGTGTGGGATTTGAACCTTGGTCTTTTGTGTCGTAGACACACTGTACTACCACTAGACCATTAAGGGGGTACCGACATGCTGCTTAAAATAGATTCGACTGCATAAAGAATAATGATGCACATAAAATAAGTCAAAAAACACATAGGATGCACATTATTCAGGCATGCTAGTGCAGTAAACTAGAGATTCATTGCCCCATCGTGTTTCAGTTTTGCTTATCAGTTTTGCTTGTATGTAAGACATTTATTTAAAAATGCATTTTTGCAGAAATCCGGGGTGTTTTTAGCCCAAACACAATGGTTTCAAATATTTAAATTCCTATGTAGGAGTCGTAGGCTCCTTAAGGTTTCTACGAACAAACCCACAAAGTCCCTTTCTACCTTGTAGTCAATAAGATCTTGAATCTTAAACTGAAGGGCATTTAATTACTTATAGTAGGGTTATGAATTCTTTTAAAGATAAATGTTGCTTATCTAGTTTAGCCTAGGTATCTTTTGACTTATGATTTTCTATCCAGTATTGTGTTTGGCCATGATCAACGAATCAGTTCTGCAATCCAAGGTTACCCAGTCAGATCTGTGTCCGGGTCTTTGTGCAAGCACATTTACCTTTAGCTCAAAACTAACAGCATGATGTACATTTTTTCTTCCTATTCTAATCAACCCCAACAATTATTGCAAAGGTTGATTTGCATTAAATATTATCAAATCATCGCCATAGAAAATGATAGGTATGGTGAATTTCAAGAAGCCTAGTAGGCGAATTGCTCTAACTTGATGTCACTACGCGAGATATGTTGTATGTTGTGAGCAGAGCGAGAGCCAACATATGAAGAGATCTCTTTATAGTCTTAGTGGAATGTTCATTCGATCCTCTTCGATATTTGAAGGAATCTCCAGAGAAAGGCCTTTCCTACAAGGTCAATGGCTTCACTGATGTTACCACATATGTCGATGCAAATTATGCTAGTTCATATGGGGACCGATAATCCACTACATGTTATGCGATGTTTGTTGGTGACAAACTTGTTACATGACGTAGCAAGAACCAGACAATGGTTTTTAGATTGAATGCAGAGGCAGAATACAGGGTGATGATCTAAGCCACTTGTGAGATTATCTGGCTTGTCTCTTTTCTACAGGAGCTTGGACTTCATACTATTACTCCTATCCCCTTATGTTGTAACAACAAGTCTGCTACCTACAACGCCACCAATCCAGTTTTTCATGAGGGTACTAAACATATTAAAGTTGAATGTCACTTCATTCGAGATGTTGTATGATGAGGGAAAATTACTACTCCTCATATCTTCACAGATCTTCAGCTTGCAGATATATTCACGAAAGCATTATCGAAGAAACATCTCTCGTGGATGATTTCCAAGTTGGGCATGATCGATAGATATGCTCCAACTTGAGAGGAAGTGTTAGAGTTCATAGGCTATTTCTTTATTTTTATTTAGTCCGTTAATCCCATTGTAGCATTCATGTAATTTTCTCTATTTGCCTCTTTAGGGTTTCACACTATATAATAAATACTAGACCCATTGAATAAAGCAAGACATTCATTTTCTCATCTTTCTCCACAACTGATATCATCTCTATGTATGCTGACCTATTCCTTTTGCATCTATGTTTTGGTTATCCCTCTACTAGAGTCCTTTCTCATATATTTTCCAAATTATCAGCATGAAGACTTTTGAGTGTTCTTCGACACACAAAAAGTGGATAAGATGGCTGCGCTCCAGCTCACTCGACGAATGGGACGATAGTGGCCCGTTGGCAAGCTCGTTCTGATCATCGGACACAAAACATTGGAATCTTGAAGCATCACCACAAACGCTATTGTGCGTGCGCTTGTGGTGCGGTAAGGCACCACCCAGTTGTGCCATCAGCCAATTCCGGCGTGTCAGCTTAGTGGTACTCATCAAGCCACGAGTCTGCTATCCTGCTCTCCACAGCTAGCCAACTGCTTCCATCAACCCTCGAGTGAACCCACCATCTAAAAGCTCCGTTGCATCTATTTACTCCGGAAGCTTGCCGGTTCGCTAAATATCATTGGGAATCCTTTCAGCCAACGACCAATTTTCATCATTCATTGTCATTTTCTTTAGTCTATTATGACATTTGGGGACCTTGTTCGGTCCCTATTGTTGGAGGTCATAGACATTTTATTGTTTTTATGGACGACTTATTTAATAAAAGAAAGGGTAGATATTGATAACATTGTCAAGTCTTTCTTTCAGTCTATCAAGACCTCTTTCTCGGTGTGCATTCAAATTTTTTGGACTGGCAATGCTCTTGAATTTATTAAGACTTGACCACTTTCTTTGCGACTCAATGAACTCCTCACCAGACCTCTTGTCTGTATATCTCACAGAAAAATGGGATTGCGGAAAGGAAACTTTGTTACATTATGAACATTTCTCATACCTTTCTTACTCATATGAAGGTTCCCATAACCTATTAGGAGATGTTGTTCTCATGGCCACCTTATTTGTTGGGTATACTCTTTGATTCTCAATAGGGCAACTCCTTTTTCCCTCTTGTATAAAGATGAGGAACCCTCCCCTCTCTCTCTTTGAGAATCTTTGGTTAGATAGCTTTTGTTAACTACTTCCATGCTACAAATAAATTATCTCCTCATGCCATCACGTTTGTTTTCCTTGGCTACTCTCAGACCCAAAAGGGGTACATGTGTTATGAACTCTCTAGTCATTGCTACTATATATCGGCCGATGTCACCTTTGAACAAACCAATTAGTTAGTCTATTCATGACATTCCCATGGAGCTCCCACCACCTCCCATTATCTACAAAAGGAAACACACTATTCAATCCAGCTCGGTTCCTTATCTGTTCCATGCAGGATGATGTACCCTTTTCAAATGGTATCATGGCTGGGAATCCGGATGCTCTATCTGAACTTTCTATTGCAATGCAAAAATCGAAAAGTCAATGTATATACTTCCCTTATCAAATTTTACTTCCAATGATTGTCTATCTAGATATGAAAGGAGATTTAAGGATGCTCTCATGGCAGTCACTATTCCTCATGATCATTGATACATTATTGTTTCACTCTATGTTAATTTTGCTTCGTTGTAGTTGAGTGAACGGTAACCTATTAAGAACCACATTTAAAATTATCTTGGTGCGGAAGTGTAGTTGTTTGTTTATTTATCTTGTGCAAGTCCCAAGGTCGACCGCAAGAAACATGCACCACTTGGTGTAAATACATTCTGAGTCACTTGGTGGATTAAGATTGCAATTTCTACTCAATTGAAAGTCTCACTGTATGCATGATTCCTTTTGAGCAATTCTATATGCAAATTAATATGCAACAGAATAGTATGAATGATATGCATAACAAACACACAAAAAAACTTCTGAAATCACTGTCCATCTCAATCAAATATCCAAACAAGCTTAATTCATCAATTATTAGGCAAATTAAGGTACAAGAGATAATTTCAAAGTTGATAAAACAAGTGTATGAGTCCCTAGGTTACTTAATCCACATTAATGATTAAGGTAGGGAATTAAATTTCACAAATCAGAAAATTTACCCAACAATTAACTTTAGGTGAATCAAACTTCACCTTTTTATTTTCCTTAGTTGGACAAGTGTGTAATTTTTAACAAATTAAATAAGCCAAACAAATCAGGGTAGTTGTTAGATGGATACAGAGCATGCAATATGTCATTGGAAAGAGCATTAAACTAGCAATAAATTATACCAGTTTCATGCAATTTGGAGTTCAGTAATTCAAGATATATAAAAAAAGAGTTTAGGGGCATAAATACAATAAAAAGTAAAAAAACTTTATTAAAAACAAAATAAAAGAGCTTATCCATAATTAAAATAATCCTAAGGAGGTTATATGTAATTTAACCAACATGCACCCCCTTATTTGTAATTTGGAGAAGGCAAAGGGACATGGGAACAATTTGTGTAGGCACGCCATGTGTTAACATGCGACGAAAGACCTGAACGCAATTAGGACCCGAGGGTTGGCATTGAAAATTGCACATGCACGCACCTCATCTAAGTGATGGGTTCACTCGGGAAGAGGCTTGGGAGCAGCTCCGCATGGTGTGCGGAAGGTGCTTTGGGTGAGGCTCGTTGTGCCCGAAGCTGCTAGCATGGATGGTGGTTCGAACAAGGACTTGACCCAACACCATCAGATAAAGATGATCGAGTGGCCCCGAACTGGTGACGAGCAGGAGACTATGATGGATCTATGCAGGTGATCGAGCAACTAGGATTGGGCGCTCCGAGGACCATTAGGTATGATCCAATGACTATTGTACCTTCTCCTCCTCCATGCACCATGGTGTCGAGGCAGAAATTCGATGAACTCCTCAATGCTCTTTCATGGTCCTGTGAAGTTGTTGCAGGACTGGGGAGCTTGAGGATGTGATGGCGAGGGTGCCGGCGATGCTCTGGCACTGTTGCGAGGGATAGAGCAGTCTGGCAATGGGAGTTCATCGGAGGGGGACTTGAAGATCGGAGATGGTTGCGAACCTTTGATTGAAGGTGCTCGAGTGGTACTTGTCGGGGTTAAGTGAAAACACAAAGCAAAATGGGGTGAAATAGAGGGTCCAAGTGGGTGGTTAAAGCGGGGACCAAATGGGTCCTCCACCTGTGTGAGGAGGTTGATCGGAGGCAGAAGGGTTACAGAGAAGGTAAATTGGTCAGGCGAGGGATGCGAGGTGTATAAGATCTACAACTTTCATAAAGGATTCAAATGCGAAAGACCACATTTATAGAAACTAATATTTTTGGAGTTTTTTAAAACCAATAAAATGCCAATTTTTAAGGGTTTTATTTTTTATTTCAATTTGAGAATCTATTTAAAAACAACTTATATACATATAAAATCTTTTTATGGATTTTTTGTGAGTGAAAAATAAAAAGGAAAACAATGTAAATATATCCAAATTTACCAAATAAGACGACTTTTTATTAAAAGATTAATATACAATAATTAGCCTAATTATACACATACTGTTGATTGATTATTTGAGTATTTAAAGGGGTTTATCGAGTGATTTGCTTAGGGAACAAAACTAAGATTTAGCTATTAGGTAGATGAATAATAGGAATCATCAATCATTACATTGCACTTCGGGACCATGCTTGAGAAAGCCATGGATGAGGAGATGGATGTGCTTACCTCCATAGGCACGTGGTATCTTGTGCCTTGTCCCCAGATATAAAGCTTGTTGTCTGCATATGGGTCTTTACGACTAAATAGTCTCCAAATGGGTCCATTGATAGATTAAGGTTGGACTTCTGGCAAAGGACTTCATTCAAATGTATGTCTTTGACTGCTTTTGATACTTCTTTAATACTTAGACCTTCTCTTCAGTAGCTAGGTGGGGTCAACTCACACTATTCTTTCTCTTACTGCCAACAATCATTGGCTTATATTCGGTTCAATATGAATAATGCATTCCTCTATGGTGACCCTAAGGGGGAGGTCTACATGATGCTACCACCAATAATATGTATGCCAAATCCTTAAGATCATTTATGACCTAAACTAGAATCCACGAGCATGGTTCAACATGTTTCCCTCTAAAATCAATTATATTGGTTTCCATGGAAATACTTTTGATTTTTTTGTGTTCATTAGACGAAGGTCTTCTGGCACTGTAATACTTGTTGCTTAGGGTGATGGCATGGTTATTACTGGTGATGACAGGGCATGCATTCTAGAGACCAAGATCTTCCTCTAGGAGTTATTTGTCACCAAGGACATTGGTTAACTCATGTATTTCCTAATGAGGTGATATACATTGAAGAGGAATTACACTTATCAAAGCAGCAATATTACCTATATATTCTAGCAGAAGTTAGATTACTTGGATGCTAACCATCAGACATCCCGACAAAATTGTAGACCTGCTACATCTACATTAGATCCTATGTTTGAAGATACCACACGATATAGAAGCCTATTGGACAAGCCGCTCTACCTTACTTTCATTAGGCTAGATATATTGTTTGTTTTGACAAAAGCTAGCCAGCTTATCGAGAAGCCTCACAACAATCATTGGCAGGATGTGTTGATCCTTAGTACATGAAGGACTCTCCAGAAATGTCTATTTAGCCACACCGACATTACCCCTTACTCCGATGTTGATTATGCCAGTTATCCCGAGGATAGATGATTTAACACTGGTTATCCCATGTTTGTTGGAGGAAACCTTGTTACATGGCAAAACAAGAAGCAAATGTATGTCTCCAGATCAAGTGTAGAGGCTGAATACAAGGCAATGACTCAAGAGACATGAGATTATCTATCTCGTCTTCTTTCCATAGGAGCTTGGACTCCCTACTACCACTCTTATTCCTCTACATTGCGACAACATGCCCACGACATATGTGGCTACCAATCATGTTTTCCATGAGCGGATTAAGCATATTGAAGTAGATTGCTACTTCATCCAAGATACACCTTGTAAGATCCCTACTCATCGCATCTTCAAGAAATTCCAAATTGCACATATATTCACTAAGGCACTACAATAGAAACACCTATCATTATTAACTTTTAAGTTGGGCATTATTGATAGATATGATCCAACTTGAGGGAGCATGTAGTATTTATTTGACTATTTGTCTTCTCTTTATTATTTGAGTCATATTCCTATTAGTAACCTTTCACGGTCTCTTGTGTAATTATCACCTCTTGGGCTGTACAGTTTCATGTTATATAAGAAACCCCACATCCATTGAATTTACTTGATGTTGTCAAACTGCAACTGCATTACGTCTCTGTAAAGTTAGGTTGAAGCACTAGGGTTTACTGACCAATCAAATTCAACAGAATGGACAAAGTAAGCATGTATAGATGGTACAATAGTAGAGGATTATGCAGAGATGTACTAGTCGTCGTTGTGGTTTCAGGTAATACGTTAGTGAATGTGGAAGGTGTCTAAGAAAGGCACGTGAACATATCGTCCATATTAATGCAAGATAGGGTTGATGTGTCAGTAGTCATAGTTGTATAAGTTTGAGTCCAACGTGTCTCCTCGATATGGCATGTCCTGCCGCGATGTTTGCCACAACCTTCTTCAAACGATCAATGCCTCGATAGATAACATTGCCAGGATATAATTGTGGGATTGTGGTGTATCTGGCTACTGGGAGATACTATGGAAACTCAGTTCAATGTGGTCCTCTAGGTTGGGTAATACAATGTTTATGATGATCGTAAGCGATCCATCCTACTAGGAAATTCATACTTGCTAAAACCTTTCGATTTGCATTCTTCATTGAACACATGTATATAGACTCAAGGAGTTGTACTTCTCTTTCAATGCCTTCTGTCGATGAGTAGCACTAGGAAAGAGTCTTGTCCTATCGACGATGCGTCAAGTCATGGTGTTTAAACACACAAATCATGTTCCTATATTGCAAATGTAACTCCTTTAGTTTGTTCCAAATTATATGTATTGTCTCATAGAAAACCGCCTCCTCTACAATTAAAGAAATTACTACTTGATGAATCTTGTATTCATCATGCTAAAACTGGTCAATTAGGCCCTGTTCCCCAAAATCCATATGCATTTAATAACTAATAGAGCACCATTAGCATTCATACATGTGTAGATAATATTTGCATTTCATCATGCATAATTGCACAATGTGTAAATTGGCCTAAAAAGCTGCTAATGTCCCATATTTTTAGTTAATTAATCCAAACTCCAATTGACCCCAAACTACTTCCATTGTATAGATATCACTAACAAGAATAAATAAAAAGTACAAAAAAATTACTAACTCAAATAAGTATCAAATAATCCCAAAGTCTAATTTCACATCTGACGGAGTAAAATACACATATCTCCCTTATACAGTGTCTGATTTTGGTGTACTTACTTTTAAAGTACTCCATTTTCAAATACCTTCAAAACAAGACCAATTTCATAAAATTCGAAGCTCATATGTGAACGTTGGGTATTGGGCCTCTTTTGCGCATTTTTACTTTTTGCTATTTTTGACTTGTGTTTTTACGTACATAATTAACCCTTTTAGTTTTATTTCTTCTTCATTTGTGTTCTTTGATGAAAGTTTTATAAACAACATAAAATTACAAATCTATATTAAGACTGAAATCAAAGAAACTGACTGAGTCCGAGTGTCCTTTAAGAGTCTGTACAAAAGTCTCGTGTTTCGTACCTCTATTTTATTTCCCTATTTTCTTATTTATTAAAAATAAAAAAATAGATTAATGTGTAATTAATTTTCTCGTATTTTATCGTATTTTTTTTATAATTTTTACCCTCTTTTAAAACCACCAAAAAAATCGTAAAATTCCAAAAAGTCGATTTTCTCTGCACATAGAGACCACCAAAAATACCACTATGTACAAATGACCTCTTTTGCTCTTGGGTCCTTCGTGAAAGTTGTAGATCTCGTCAAAACGAACAATGCTTGTGAAGAGTTTTTTTTTGATTTGAGGTCTCCTTCTATTTCTTTTCTATTTTTCTTCCTCTTTCTATTTTTAATTTTTTTGGGGGTGACACGTGGCACCCCCTGGACGTGCCACGTGGCACCCTCGTTCCATTCTCTCTCCTGTCGCCTCCTGGTCACGTGCTCTGCACGTGACCTCTCCTCCTCCCACGTTACATGCGTGCACGTGGCCAACCCCCTCTCCTTCCTCCAGCAACGCGTCCACCTCCTCTCGTAACCGCCACCCCCGCCTTGCCTCTGTCGTTACGATCCCTGACAACCTTCACTCCCCTCCGCCTCCTTGTAACGGCTGCCTCCATGTAACGGACGCCACCTACCTCCTATAAAACCCCTCCCTCGCCATCCTTCCACCCCATCCGCCATCATTTCGTGCTCATCATTAAAGCTGGTGACAACGACCCTCAGTGCCATCTTCGAGCCGTTAGCATGATCAATGGGCTTACTCCCTGTTGCAAAACGCCATCGTGGTTTTGCTGATCTCAGACCTCCTCCGCCAAGGGTCCTTGAGCGAAGACAGCCAGGAGCTGCTTCGCTCCTCCCCTTCAGGCGAGTCACCACCTCCTCGAGTGACAAACCAGAGACCAGAGCACCCCTTGCTCCCTCAACCTCAGGTGCACCTTCCTCCACTTCCATTTGCAAGCAACTTGACTCCAGGGGTTAGTTTTTCCCTCGCTCTAGCTTGGAATCGAAACACCCATCCCCGAATCAACTCGACCCCACATCCCGTCCATCTTCTTCTTCCCCTCCGTTTCCCTTCTATCTCACAGCTTCCCTCATCTCTGGCCTCGCACAGACCGGAGCTCTGCTCCTCTTCCTACACCCTCGCATAGAGCTTCCATCACCCTTCTGCATCCCTGAGTTTTACTAACCATATGTAGATCGCATGCCACCTTCACGTTAACACCATGACCGGTCTTTCTCTTGCAGCTCCCTTCTACCATCGCCAACGACCAGTCATCCTTTGCCACCGCTCTGCTGCAGCTGCTCGGCCGTGTGTCGCCCGAGCCCTCGCCCCCGCGCTCCGCCGTGTGACACCTCCATCGCCTTTGCGCGACGCACATCCGACCATCATCCAGCTACCGTAGGATCGGGCCCAAGCCTTGATCCTACGACTCACCAGCCGCCACGCATCCCCCCTCCCCGAGCCTCTTCCCAGCCTCAAGGCTCGGGTCGCTCTAGTCGCAGCCACGCCTGTCGAACCTGTGGAGCACGTGCGTCGTACGTGTTTTGCGAGCAAAATTTCAAGAAGGCCCTCGAAGGATCATCAAATAACCAGAGCCCCACTGCCTGCTGACATCATCGTCACGTGACGCGCATGTGATGCACATGATATATTGCATCAAAGCCCCCGTGATTTATAGAGATTACATAAAGATTCCTGGCAGTGAGGCATGTTAGCAATGTGAGCCCGAGGCGAACCATTCCTATAATAAATGTTATTGTAATTAATGATTTATCAATAAAAGTTATTGATTATGTTTCACTCCCTTTCTGATATTGAATGAATGAATGCACTATAAGGTCCCTCTGTACAATTAGGGTTATGTACCATGGCCAACTTGATAATCATACAGCTGTTGATTCATTGATTGAATCATAGAGGCTGATGCTTGGATGAATATCTAAGGAGTTAGATAGAGGACTCATCAAGCATCATCAATGATTAACAAGTAGTGATCTCCAGTCTGAGTGGGAGATGGCAATCCTATCTCATTAGACTGATATCTGATCGACCTCTTGATGCAGGTCCTCTGCATGGGAATATTGATTCGGAGGTATCAGATTAGTTGAGTCAATGAGTTGACTTAACGAGATCGAGATAACCAAAGACCTATGATGAATACTGTCACATCACGGGCAAACATCCTCTGACCAGAGACAGATGTATTGCTATATGTCTGAGTATGTACATTTGGCAGACCAATAGGTTGATGACCTAATCAAGGTCTATATACCGGCGAGCTGGTGTACATGTAAGGGCATATGAGTAATATGATCTCTCAAAGGGATCATACAGGTTCACTTGTGAACCGGGAGACATGAGCTCACTCATGAGGTATTGGGATTGACCAAATTCCATGCATGGTCATCATGCTTTAGAAGCATGATATGAATTTGAAGGTAAGATATATGCTTTGTGAAAGCATATGATCTATACCATATCCTAAGGATCAAGATTGAGAAACTTGATGATCAGACTATGAAGATGACAGTGTAAAAATGATCTATATCTTCATAATGATCATAAGTCTTCCAGTATGCAGGATGTGCAGGTATTGGGAATACCTGAAGGGTGATTTGATCATAAACGATTGTATAACCATGACGCTTTCATTCCGAGGGAGTGATGAAACAGGTCTGGATTTTAGTGACTCCTTTCATTAGAGAAGTGACCTAATCTTAGTCCATATACTGGACATTGATCTGAATGAGATTCAGATGCAATGAGAAGATTAGGTTTACGGTCTTGACTTAATCAAGCATCTATGAGAGGTCCATGGGATCTGGATTTGAGATGTGATCTCAATATCCAAGTTACTATACGTGGAACAATACAATCGCCCTGTCCTTATCTCCAAGTATCTGAGGAGAAATAACATTGTTCTTAAATGGTTTAAGAACAATTCCATAAGATCTAAGCAAAGAGAAGTTGATAATTAAATTTGATTTAATTATCATGATGTATGAGAAATTATCCAATATGATTAAATGTGATTTGATTATTATGGATAAGAATAATGTGGATAGTAATATCCAATTATTCATAATATGTTATAAATGTGATTTATAATATATTAGAGAGAGTTAAATATAATTTATATTAGTAGATTAATTATTAATGTGTATTGGATACACATTGTTTAATTAATTGAAAATGTAAATTACATTTAGTTTTGAGTTGTGAATACGATTCACAATATCCCAATGTCAAGATTGCAATATTCCCAGAATTAATTGAGAATTATTTTGGTGAATTAAAATACCAACAAATTGTTGTTGGAAAATAAGTAGAGAGAAAATCAAGGAGATATGCAATCTCATGGGAATCATGAGATTGCACTCCCCATTAGGAATAGAAGGGGCGGCACCCAATTCCCTTGGGAAATTGGTGGCCGTCCCCTCTTCCATGTGGGAGAAATATCTCCTTTACCTTCTCTCTCCTTATTTGTTTGATTTAAATTTGGTATGAATATTTATTTGATTTATCAAATATATTTTATCAAAATTAAATCACAGGTTGTTGGTTTTTTTCCCAACAACAATCTTGACCATTGGATTGACATAAATCAATCTCATCCATTGATTTTTTATGTCACATGGATTGAGATCCATGGATCCCAAAACCCTATAAATAGAGAGGCATACTTGGCTCTCTCTTTACACATGCTATTGTAGCACACAACTCTCTCTCTCTTTCTCATACTCGACAGCCCTATCTCTCCCTCTCTTCTTGGTGGCCGTCCACCTTGGTTGAGAGAATCGTCGACGCCCGCGCCATCGTGCTGCCGCTTCGACGCTCTGCGGTTCTTCGTCTACTTGGAGTGCTTCACTCACGAAGGAGACGCTTGATCTCGTGCGACGAGATCAGGAGCAACCGTGCTTGGATCATCTTGGATTGCGAGGACACCGTGACTCATCTCCGCGCTCGCAAGCCGTTACTCCGACGATCGGACTTGAGACGGGAGGTCTCTTTTCGTAGAGACTTGATCAACCACGCTTCAAGAGGTATTGCATTATACTTGCTGTGGTTATAGATGAAACGATTTGAGAATGGTTCTCGGATCATGTGGTTTCATCGGATAATTTTTTTTTAAATTCCGCTGCACCGAACAACTAGTACGACTAGTCGTTCTTCGTCGTATCCGATACGACGATCACGCTTCCGTGATGCGCTTGAGGATTTCTCCATATCCTTCAAGTGGTATTATAGCCAGGTTGACGGTTTCGAATATGATTCGAAAAATCGAGGACGACTTGGGTTCGTTTAGGTCGCAAAAGTTTTCATCGCATTTGATTTCGCAGATCTGTTTAGTAGATAAATTCGGCACTGTTTAAATTGTTTAAACACGAATTTAATACTTGGATTTTGTTCCCCATTAAATAAGGAAACCATAGGAACTGAGTTTGCGTAAATCGGATTTCGTATGCTCTAGATATAGTTGTTTTAATGAACATGTATGCACTGTTGCGGGAACAGTAGATTTTAACATGATTAAAGAGTTAATTACTGTTATGACCTGCCTCGAAATGCGTGCAACTCCACCTAGGTTCTGTCCTAAATCAAGTTAGCAATCTATGAAAATTGAGTTTGCTTAATTCGGATTTAAATTGATTGAGATATGTTAATTTTAGTGAGTAGGGGTCCTTACTGAAATTACATTCCTAATCTAGAACCAAGTGATTGTCAATTAGTGAAATTAATTGTTAATTTCGTGAAATAATCTTGAAAAATATTTGTGAAATATTGAAACTTGATTATTTGCCTAATTGACTTGGCCCCAACCAATTAATTGATTAAGATGTGATCTAAATCATAATTGGAAACCACAATCTTTCGAACTTGATGCTTGAATAGGATTTGGGAATTTGTGTAGCAAATTTCCTTATAATCAAAAATGTTTTGATTTCTACTATATGGTACAATTTCGGTTGTATAACCGATGATCATCTCAAGTACAAATTAATCAATTTGGCATTATCCTTTCCCGAGTTGGATATGGTGTCTAGTCGGGGATCGCTGGGGTAGCGGGTTGCAACGTATGCGGTCCGTCACACTCCCGTCGGTACTGGCCATGACAGCGGGTAGGGCCGGGATAATGTCCGAGGGATTAAAATATATTTTTTCTTAATTATTAAAATACGAATTAATACGTACTTTGAGAATAATACCATATATATTCAAGTAAGAAAATCAAGTTTGATTGATTGAATTGGATTGATAATTAATTTAATATGATTGAATTAATTATATCCAATCAGAATACTCTAATATGATTAGAGTTGATAATTCCCTTGGAAGAATTAATTATATGAATATGATTCATGTTAATTAATTAAATTTGAATAAGAGGTAGAGGATCACATAAGTGACATCCATGGTCTCCCGTCAAGGCGAAGGGTTACGTTGCCAAATATTATGTGTAGGAGACGCCTGTCTGAAGTGACAGCTCCTGCATATGATCCATTTGGATCGGGCTCATCGCTTCTCGAAAGAGTAAGGGCGTATGCGTAGTGACCCCAATATCGAGTCCTCATATTATTGGGGCGATATTGGATTGCGCATAGCGAGTTGTATTCCTGTTGACGGTTGGTTCAATTAATGACGGGTCAACATCACCTTAGGGGTGGTGGGCCCGAGTATTAAAGACTAAATTGGGAAAATGCAAGTTGGACTTGCAAGGCGGAATATGTTCCCGCTTCTCTTTATTGGAGTCATAAGTTCTCATATTATTGGGATATGACAAAGGTAAAGAGGAGATCCCAGTTCTTGCTTGAGATATATCGGTAAGTATATCTCCTACTTTGAAAGTGAATAAGGGAATAAACTTTCATAGTTGACATATCAAGACTAATTTGATTTAAAATGCCTTAATCAAATAAAACTAAATTGAATATATGATTATATGTTTTAATATAGTGTATTCTCAATTTCAGAAAATGAAATCCATGAACCCACTGAGCAGGCTTGTGGAGGTCAACCAATTGACCGGACCAAATTACTCGGATTGGATCCGTAATTTGGAGCTTGTACTCTCGGCGGAGCGCATCAGCTATGTGCTCTCTGAAAACAAGCTTGAAAACCCTAAATCCAAGGAAGATAAAGCATACAATGACAAGTATGATGAGGATCATGTCTTGGCTAGATGCTATATCTTGGCTTCTCTCTCCAATGTTCTTCAGAAACAACATGTGGAGATGAGTACTTGCCAGGAGATCATGCAGAACCTAAAAGATATGTTTGGTGACATTAACCACACCCAGCGGTACAATGTTATGAAAGACCTCATTCGCTGCAAGATGCAGGAAGGGACTTCGGTCCGTGAACATGTACTCAAAATGTTTGGGTACTTGTCGGAGCTGGAGACTCTTGGAGCAACGATGGATGCAGACATGCAGGTTGACTTCATTATGCTGTCGTTGCCCAAATCTTTCAATAACTTTGTAGTGTCATTCCACATGAATAAGTTGGAATTGACAAATGCTGCCCTCCTTGCTGCATTAAAGTCCGCAGAGGACGTGATGAAGAAGGATGGTTCCACTGGCACTGCAATGGTTGCACAGGTCAAAGGGAAGCGCGGTCGGAAGCATGGTTCTCGGAAGGGCCCGGTCCAGAAGAGAAAGAAGAAGGGACAAAGTGTTGGCTCTTCTTCCAATGCATCCACGTTAATGGCGTTGAAGAAAACCGACGTCTGTCACCACTGCAAGAAGCCGGGGCACTGGAGGCGTAACTGCCCGGATTACCTGAAGTCGGTCGACAAAGGTAAAGCCCCAGCAGGTAGAAAATCTACTTTTATCATTGAAACCAGCTTTCTCGTAGGACGAGAAGGAAGTTGGGTTGTTGATTCTGGTGCTTTTGTTCATGTATGAAATTTGTTGCATTTGTTTCAGGAAACTAGAAAACTTGAAGAAGGGGAGATAGTCATCCAGATGGGATCTGATGCAAGTGTTGCAGCAGTCGCCGTCGGGACTTGTCGGCTATCATTATCTAGTGGTAGAGTCCTAGTACTTAAAGAGTGTCTTTATGTACCTGAAGTCAGGAGGAACTTAATATCTGTATCTAAGCTAGTTAGAAGTGGATATTCATTCTTGTTCTGTAATAAATTAGTCATAAATCATTATGATAAATATATTGCAGATGGTATTTTGACTTCTGGAGGACTCTATGAATTGTGCATTAATGAACATGTCATGAATGTTACAACCACTAATAAAAACCCTGAAAGATCCAGGATAACGAAAATCATTCAAAAATGATTTGGCATCAAAGGCTTGGTCATTTATCTGTTGATAGGATCAATAGATTAATAAAAGATGGACCTTTAGATTTTCTACAGGTTCAATCTTTACCTACCTGTGAACATTGTATTTGTGGTAAAATAACTAGGATGCCTTTCCGTAACAAGGTTACAAGTTGCGAAGGTATTATTGACCTAATACATACCGATGTATGTGGTCCCTTCAGTACCACGACTCGAAATGGATATCGATATTATTTGACATTTATTGATGACCATTCGCGATACGGGTTTGTCTTCCTATTACGTCACAAATCTGAAACCTTTGAAAAGTTCTAAGAGTTCAAGGCTTTGGTTGAGAACCAAACCGATAGGAAGATTAAACGAACTCGATCTGATCGAGGTGGGGAGTACCTCTCTGATGAATTCAAGGAATACCTCAAAGAGAATGGAATTGTCTCCAATCTCACTACTCCTGGAACTCCTCAACTTAATGGTGTTGCTGAAAGACGCAACAGGACCATCATGGATATGGTCCGTTCAATGATGAGTAAAGCACATTTGCCACTTAGTTTCTGGGGATATGCAGTAGAGACTGCAATATATATCCTGAATAAGATTCCTAACAAATCTGTACGTAAGACTCCTCATGAGCTATGGTATGGAACCAAACCTAGTGTTAAGCACTTGAGGGTTTGGGGTTGCTTGATCCATGCAAAGAACGTGGACGCAAGTAAGCTGGAATCTCACACTCGTGAGTGTTACTTCATTGGGTATGTTAGAGATGGTATTGGATACCAGCTCTATGACCCTGAGACCCAAAAGATTTTTGTCTCCAGAGATGTGAAATTTTTGGAGGATGATTTCCTTAAAGGTCAAGATAAAAATGAAGTAGAGGAACTCATTGAATCCCCTGAGGATTCTGAGCTTCTTAGACCAGAAACTGAAGAAGTAAATAAAGATGAAACACCCATACCTGTTCGAAGGAGTTCGAGGGTGGTTGCACCACCTGAAAGGTATGGATTCCATGTGTCAAGTGAAACTGACATTGATCATACTTCATTTGATGAAGCACTCGCGGATCAAGACATAGATAGATGGATGCTAGCAATGAAGTCAGAAATTGACTCCATGCATAAGAATGGTGTATGGACCCTAGAGGATCCACCTAAAGGGGTAAAACCCATTGGGTGTAAATGGATCTTCAAGAGAAAGAGGGGACCTAATGGGAAAGTAGAGACTTTCAAAGCACGGCTCGTAGCCAAGGGCTACACACAGAGAGAAGGCATCGACTACGATGAGACATTCTCTCCTGTGGCTATGCTTAAATCCATCAGGGCCTTGCTGGCTATAGCTGCATATCTTGACTACGACATCTGGCAGATGGACGTCAAGACGGCTTTCCTCAATGGATATCTCGAAGAGGATATCTACATGGAGCAGCCCCAGGGCTTCATGATAGAGGATGGTAAAGTATGCAAGCTGAAAAAATCCATCTATGGGCTCAAGCAAGCCTCTCATAGTTGGAACATCAGATTTGACGAAACCATAAAGAGTTATGATTTTGTGCAGAATCCTGATGAACCTTGTGTATACAAGAAGCTTAGTGGGAACGCCATTGTGTTCATCGTGCTTTATGTAGATGACATCCTTATCATTGGGAATGATACAAGGATGATGACCAGTGTGAAGATTTGGCTGTCCCATACCTTTGAGATGAAAGATCTTGGAGAAGCCTCTTACATCTTAGGCCTGAAGTTGTTCAGAAACCGAGAAAAGAGGATTTTGGGATTGTCACAACATGGATACATTAAGAAGATTCTTGAACGATTCCGTATGGATAGTTCTAAGAAAGGATTCCTACCCTTAAGATATGGTATCCACCTGTCTAAAGGAATGGCTCCTCAAACTGTTGAGGAAAAGAAGGCCATGGCTGGATGTCCTTATGCATCAGCCGTAGGAAGCTTAATGTATGCCATGATGTGCACTAGGCCAGATATCTGCCATGCAGTGGGAGTGGTAAGTCGTTACCAATCCTGCTATGGAGAACAACACTGGAATGCAGTAAAGAACATATTCAAATATCTAAGACGGACGCAAGATTACATCTTGGTCTACGGAGATAGTGATCTCCAAGTCGTGGGATATACAGATTCTGATTTCCAATCGGATATTGATGATCGAAAGTCGACATCAGGGTTTGTGTTCCTGTTGAATGGTGGTGCTGTGAGCCGGAGAAGCAAGAATCAGGACACTACAGCAGATTCAACAACAGAAGCCGAATACATTGCCGCATCGGATGCTGCAAAGGAGGCGGTGTGGTTGCGCAAGTTCGTCCAGGAGCTTGGCATAGTTTCCTCTGATACTCCCATCCTGCTACTCTGTGATAACACGGGAGCCATTGCCCAGGCGAAGGAACCCAGATGGCATCAGAAAAGAAAGCACGTAGAAAGGAAATACTACATCATTCGGGAGATTCAAAAGCGTGGTGACATCATCATCACTAAGGTGGCCTCTGCCGACAACATTGCTGATCCTCTTACCAAACCTCTGACATAGAAGGTTTTCGACCAGCATGTAATGAATATGGCTTTAAGGATTGTTCCTGAATGGTTCTGAGGGCTAGTGGGAGATTGTTAGCAATGTGAGCCCGAGGCGAACCATTCCTACAATAAATGTTATTGTAATTAATGATTTATCAATAAAAGTTATTGATTATGTTTCACTCCCTTTCTGATATTGAATGAATGAATGCACTATAAGGTCCCTCTGTACAATTAGGGTTATGTACCATGGCCAACTTGATAATCATACAGTTGTTGATTCATTGATTGAATCATAGACGCTGATGCTTGGATGAATATCTAAGGAGTTAGATAGAGGACTCATCAAGCATCATCAATGATTAACAAGTAGTGATCTCCAGTCTGAGTGGGAGATGGCAATCCTATCTCATTAGACTGATATCTGATCGACCTCTTGATGCAGGTCCTCTGCATGGGAATATTGATTCGGAGGTATCAGATTAGTTGAGTCAATGAGTTGACTTAACAAGATCGAGATAACCAAAGACCTATGATGAATACTGTCACATCACAGGCAAACATCCTCTGACCAGAGACAGATGTATTGCTATATGTCTGAGTATGTACATTTGGCAGAATAATAGGTTGATGACCTAATCAAGGTCTATATACCGGCGAGCTGGTGTACATGTAAGGGCATATGAGTAATATGATCTCTCAAAGGGATCATACATGTTCACTTGTGAACCGGGAGACATGAGCTCACTCATGAGGTATTGGGATTGACCAAATTCCATGCATGGTCATCATGCTTTAGAAGCATGATATGAATTTGAAGGTAAGATATATGCTTTGTGAAAGCATATGATCTATACCATATCCCAAGGACCAAGATTGAGAAACTTGATGATCAGACTATGAAGATGACAGTGTAAAAATGATCTATATCTTCATAATGATCATAAGTCTTCCAGTATGCAGGATGTGCAGGTATTGGGAATACCTGAAGGGTGATTTGATCATAAACGATTGTATAACCATGACGCTTTCATTCCGAGGGAGTGATGAAACAGGTCTGGATTTTAGTGACTCCTTTCATTAGAGAAGTGACCTAATCTTAGTCCATATACTGGACATTGATCTGAATGAGATTCAGATGCAATGAGAAGATTAGGTTTACGGTCTTGACTTAGTCAAGCATCTATGAGAGGTCCATGGGATCTGGATTTGAGATGTGATCTCAATATCCAAGTCACTATACGTGGAACAATACAATCGCCCTGTCCTTATCTCCAAGTATCTGAGGAGAAATAACATTGTTCTTAAATGGTTTAAGAACAATTCCATAAGATCTAAGCAAAGAGAAGTTGATAATTAAATGTGCTTTAATTATCATGATGTATGAGAAATTATCCAATATGATTAAATGTGATTTGATTATTATGGATAAGAATAATGTGGATAGTAATATCCAATTATTCATAATATGTTATAAATGTGATTTATAAATATTAGAGAGAGTTAAATATAATTTATATTAGTAGATTAATTATCAATGTGTATGGATACACATTGTCTAATTAATTGAAAATGTAAAAATTACATTAAGTTTTGGGTTGTGAATATGATTCACAATATTCCAATGTCAAGATTGCAATATTCCCAAAATTAATTGAGAATTATTTTGGTGAATTAAAATACCAACAAATTGTTGTTGGAAAATAAGTAGAGAGAAAATTAAGGAGATATGCAATCTCATTGGAATCATGAGATTGCACTCCCCATTAGGAATAAGAAGGGGCGGCACTCAATTCCCTTGGGAAATTGGTGGCCGTCCCCTCTTCCATGTGGGAGAAATATCTCCTTTGCCTTCTCTCTCCTTATTTGATTGATTTAAATTTGGTATGAATATTTATTTGATTTATCAAATATATTTTATCAAAATTAAATCACAAGTTGTTGGTTTTTTTCCATCAACAATCTTGACCATTGGATTGACATAAATCAATCTCATCCATTGATTTTTTATGTCACATGGATTGAGATCCATGGATCCCAAAACCCTATAAATAGAGAGGCATACTTGTCTCTCTCTTTACACATGCTATTGTAGCACACAACTTTCTCTCTCTTTCTCATACTCGACAGCCCTATCTCTCCCTCTCTTCTTGGTGGCCGTCCACCTTGGTTGAGAGAATCGTCGATGCCCGCGCCATCGTGCTGCTGCTTCGACGCTCTGCGGTTCTTCGTCTACTTGGAGTGCTTCACTCACGAAGGAGACGTTTGATCTCGTGCGACGAGATCAGGAGCAACCGTGCTTGGATCATCTTGGATTGTGAGGATACCACGACTCATCTCCGCGCTCGCAAGCCGTTACTCCGACGATCGGACTTGAGACAGGAGGTCTCTTTTCGTAGAGACTTGATGAACCACGCTTCAAGAGGTATTGCATTATACTTGCTGTGGTTATAGATGAACCGATTTGAGAATGGTTCTTGGATCATGTGGTTTCATTGGATAAAAATTTTTTAAATTCCGCTGCACCGAACAACTAGTACGACTAGTCGTTATTCGTCGTATCCGATACGACGATCACGCTTCCGTGATGCGCTTGAGGATTTCTCCATATCCTTCAAGGCACGCGTGACGCACGTGCCTCTTTGGAGAATTTGCAAAACAACCCTTAGCTTTTGAAGAAATTGCAGATATACCCCCGCCCGTGGGTATTTCTAGAAAGGCCCCTTTGACTTCTTGATTTTGCAGATAATCCCCTTCAGGGACATCTTTGCAAAGAAATTAATTATTTTTATTACATTTTAGTCCCTGGATTTTTAGATTATCATATCTTGCTCATTTGAACTACGATTTTAGCGTATAATATGTTGATTTGAAGCTATTTCCCTTCTCTTTAATGTTACATATCTTTTGGATAGATTTGAGGTTGTTTGTTGATGATTATTGGAGGAGTGATTTTGATTTATGCAGGTTAATACTCAACATATTTGTGCTTTTATTTTTGTAGAGAAAATTAATGATATCTTTTGCAGGAATTCGATTGAGGGATTTAATTTGATTAATTCCATGTGATCAATGTTGAACATTCCTAAAGTATTAATCATTGCAGGGGTGTATTCGAGGAGATTTTAATCTAATTCTCGAGATTTTAGCTGATCAAATTCTATTTATCTTTGAATTAAGTATCTTTGAATTAAGTTTGATAGATTTACGAGATCATCAAATCTATTTGAAGATTATTTTCTTGATCTACTGAATGACTTAATAGTTATTGATTATCTCATTCTTATAGCTTGAATTTGATTGGGAATTTTTCTCCTGAATCTCTTTCAATCTATGATAATCTTTTAAGGATTTTTTTGATCATATTATTTGAGGAACTAAATGATGCTTCAATTTCTCTTCATTGCATTCCATTTCATCTCATTTTCTCTTTATTTTCTAACATAGAAATTAATCGAAAATTAACTAATTATTTAATTTAATTTAGAACCACGCAACTAAAAATCACCATTCCAGGTGTTCGACCTTGGTAGACTTACCAAGTATAAATTTTCCATTACATTCGAAGATTGTGGTTTTTGACGAACCAAATTTTCCTCCCATGCTACAACATTCCCGATTATAAAAGAGGTGGATTTCGTGCTACGACATTATTTTTTAATTATTTTTTGTGAAACTAATTTTTGAGTCATTTTTTCATTATTTTGCATTTTATTTTCTCACTTCTAATACTAACCATGGTCTAGTGCTAATACAATGTGTCTACCATTCAAAAGACCAGGGTTCAAATCCTACTCTTGCAGGGGTTGCGTTAGGTAGTCGACGACAAGCGTAAAAAATAGTCGAATCTTTCAACATGGATTTGATCAAGAATCCATGTAGCTGACCCTACTTATAATGAGAGAAAGCTTAGTACATTTTACTTCTGATACTAACCGCAATTTCTGTCTTCGTAGATTACTCGGAGCAAAATGTTTTTGGATATAAATCAAGGATCTACGAAGACAAAGATTGAATTTTAAATTTTGAGAGAGAGCGTTAGTTTAGATGTAATTTTCTGCATTTTTCTCAGGGTCTCTCTCTCTGAATCCTTGTAATAATTCGGATTGGGCTTCTTTGTGGTGTACTGGATCTGTTTTAATCCCTTCTGTGTGGTTGGGATCCGACTTGAGTGGCGTAATTTTTCTAATTTACTTTAACTTCTTTATTCTAATTTATTTTGCTTTAGTTTTAATTTTTCTTTCCAAAAAATTGAGGCTTACGCCTCGCCTCACATTTTGGGAAAATGCTTGGACTGCCTCGTGCTTTTTTAAACCTTGTCTACAACAAGATCAAGCTATCATATATTGTGGCAACCTCAATACAATATGTCTAACCAAGGATCGGGTGCATCATGAGAGGATCAGGCATATTGATGTCAAGTATCACTTCATTTTTCTTAGAAGATGATCAATACAAAAAAGTTGGCTTAACGGATAATCTAGCTAATATATTCACAAAGGCAGTTCCTACGAGCAAGTTCAATCATTGTTTGGACTTGTTCAATGTAGATAGTCGGTAGTAGTTGCAAGGAAGGGCTAGTGGCGGTAAAGCTTGTTATTCCACTCTAAGGATTCAATTGAAGGCAAAGATCATTGATTTGCCTTTATTAGAGTATGTGTCCAATTACCACATCCGCAGGTTTAGTCCTACATCATGTGTGAGTGAGACTTGATATTTTGGGTGGGGTTATAAAAGAAGTCCCATACATATTGTAATGGTTGAGAGAGAGAATTCAATATACAGATATGACCCTTGAAAGACCTTTCGTGGTTTCATCCCGCTCCTCACGGAGAAGGGTTCCACATTAATTCCTGATGTTCTTCCTTCTATATATTTCTTTATTTCTAATATGCTTCAGCACTATTGTTTTCTATATGGTATCAGAACGAGTTTTACTCCTGAGGATATATTTTATGTTCGTGATTTATTCAAGACTCGATTATCAGAGCGGGTGCAGTTTTTGGGTTTTTATTCTTGAAGATTAAGAGCAGGTTCGATTTTAGGATTTTTCATGAAGATTTATTTTGATTATATTCATGTTCGTGATTAGTTCGAAGTCCCCAAGAGTTCAAAGTTCGTCATGCTCCATATGCGCAAGTTGTGGTTCATGTTCCGAAGATCGTCGTCAACAATCTAGGGTTTTGATGAAATCCTAATTCTATGCAGTTGTCGTCGACGGCAACATCATTCCGATCGACAATCTCCAAGATCTATTGGGTTCGCAAAACCCTATATCCTCCTGGTGCACAATCTCTATGCGCAATGCTCTAGTGCGCAATCTCTAGGTCGGCATCGAATGATGATTTAATCCATCTGTAACCATAAGGATGCAACATAGTGTGCAAGGGATCATTCAAGAGAAGCGCACGATCCATTATATATGGATGGATGTATATGATTATTTTCTCCACGAAATCTCTTATAAATCAAATGTGAAGTATTTTCTGGAGAAGAGAAATTTTTGATGTAGCAGATAACCAGCCTTTAAAGGTGCTTTTAAATTGCCAATTCTGGATTGTAACAGCCCAACGGTGACTCTTGGAGAAGGCAACATGCTGCGAGGTAAAAGAAATAGCCATGAACCATATCTCATGCTACTGCCTTGGTATCATGGCCTCCCACAAAGCTCTTACCGAAAGATGGCATCCACACACCTGCGATCCTCTCACAGCGCTCATTACGACCCTAGGGCTCGCGAGATTGAAGCTTCGGACTCCGTCAATAGAAGAAGAAGAAGAAAAAGTCGACGACGGATCCTTGGTTCTTCTCGCACTTCCACCAACCAAGCACAACCGTTGTTCTCTGCTGCAAAATGCTCCGAACGACGAGGAACTCCAAGTGCAATCATCCCCTGCATCGTTCGGTGGAGAAGGATCGTCTGCTGTAGCAAGGGCTGTAGCAGAATTTGCTGCACGCGACGAATTCACACTTTTTGTGTGCTCGGATCATACGAATTCGTGGGAACCGTTCGATCAAGATCGAGCGGATCCCGGCATGCAGCAGAATCTACTGCAGCCCTTGCTGCAGCAGACGATCCTTCTCCTCGCTCGGTAACTCCAGCCCTACTCCAAGCGATCAACTCCCTAATCGGCAACGCCCCATCCTAAATAGCAGAAGTGGGCACCCCCTGTAACCATGCCCTACCTTTTTCTATTTCTGGAAAATTTTTGTATAGGCCCACTGGCCCAGTCTTGGTTTCTGCTACGAAGAAAAGAATGGCGTGAAATTCCATTTATGCCCAATTATAGATTTCTAATTGAGCTGACTTTAAAAAATTGAGAGTCCCACTTCAGAAAAAGAGGAGGCCTTGCCAAAAAAACAAAGGGAGCTGCAAAATTTTGTGTCTCACTAATTCAAAAAAAGGGGGAGGTTAAAAAAACAAATTGGGCCATGATCTTTGAAAAAAGGGTATCGTACAAAAATACAACATTTCAAAGAGAGAAGAAAGTTGGAAAAAATGAGAACGACTCATTAAAAAAGAGAAAAGAGAATGACTTTAAAAAGAAGGAAAAATCGAAAAATGAGAGATTGATTTTGTTTTTCCCATCGTGATTTTCTTCTCTCAACTTGGTTGATATCA
Source organism: Ottelia alismoides (assembly GCA_037367405.1). Taxonomy (NCBI): domain Eukaryota; kingdom Viridiplantae; phylum Streptophyta; class Magnoliopsida; order Alismatales; family Hydrocharitaceae; genus Ottelia; species Ottelia alismoides. The sequence goes on along the minus strand of JAZKJV010004305.1, from coordinate 76,056 downwards.
TTTTTCCGACAAGTATGGGAGAAAGGAAGATATTATGTACAGTTCTATAGCACAGATTTAAATTCTTCAATTTAGATTCAAATGTTCAGATCTCAGCTCTGCCAATTTGATATGCACATGTGTGCGATCATTATTTGAGAGGTCCCCGTCTTTGATTTGGTCTTAGGATTTTCATGTACTTCATAGGGACTCTCGAGTAGAGATACCATTCTCTGAGCTATTGTGGACTTCAGATTTTCATGTGGATTCATAGGTACTCCATAGTAAATATATCATTCTTCGAGCCAGTATGGGAGAAATCCAGTCCTCCAATGAGGAAATACTTTTTCGAACTCCATTTTTCAATGATCGTTGACTCCAATACGAGATCCTTGGAGGTTCCTACGAGAGAGAGCCTACTTCGAGATTCTTATGAGAAAGATCCTTTCCTCATAGATCTATGTATGGATAATTAATGATGTTCTTTGTTTGATCCTTCAGAGAGATGGAGCAGTTGCAGGTTAGAGTTCTTGTGAATACTTATTCCAGTTCAATGACTCTGACAGATGTAGTAAAAAGCACATGTTCTCTGATGAGGAGATTCAGTTCAGTTCACACTCCAACTTCAATTCATTTTCACCTGCATAGTATGAGAAGCAATACCCTCAACAAGCAACCAACAGAGGTTGTTTCGAGTTGATATTGTTTGTAGTATATTGTATTGTGAGTGAGCAACTTCTTTCTATTTCTCCAAGCTGAGCATGGCATGCTCTAGCTTGAAGGGGAGTGTTAGTGTATGCGTCATTCTCATAGATGGATAATCGGATCCCTCCAAGATCCAATTACTATATTCATAGGTTTAGTCCTACATCATCTGCGAGTCAGATTCAATCATTCTGGTGGGGCTATATAGGAAGCCCTATACCCATTATAACAATTGAGATATAGAGAAGTCAATATACATATATGACCATTAAGAGGCCTTTTCCTGTGGTTTTATCCCGCTCCTCTCGTAGTATGGTTCCATATAAAATCCTGGTGTTCTTCCTTGTCTATCTTTCTTATCTCTCATACGTTTATGTATTATCATTTTCTACAACATTGAATCTTAACCAGTTGTTTTGCCGAACCCAGTTAAAGATCTGTTTCTCTGCAACCTCTACAAGAAGGGTGATGGAAGCTTGTTGTATCATATAAAGGTCTTGTTGCCTGGTCAACGAGCCTAAGTGGGGGGGTCTAGGGGGAGCAAGTACATCCCTTGCCCCTTGCGAGGATGCGAAGACATTGCTCGTGACCTGAAATATTTTCCTATAGGTCCTGAAATAAAATTGTATATATATATTATTTTGATCTATTTAGGTAATTAGATCCATTTATACTTGGAGTACTACATAAACTTTTTAGGGTTAGGGTTTCATGTATCTTCTATATTCTTCCTTATTCACATATAATGAAAATGATTGCCACCGCTTGCGGATGTAGCCCAGTTAAGGGTTGTGGAAGATGATGAAAGAATGAAAAAGACTTATTTTATTCAAGGGGTCTAGGGTTTCTTATACAGAAGAAACCTTAGAGAGCTCAAAGGAGAAAATACATAAATGCTACTAAGAATATACTTCTAGCATATAGAATATTCCTAGCACATAGAATATTCTCCTGTAGAATATTCCCAGCACATAGAATATTCTCCTAACAAATATTCTCCTAGCATAAAATATTCTCCTAACACTCCCCCTCAAGTTGGATCATATCTGTCGATCATGCTCAACTTGGAAATCATCAATGTTCGACGCTTTTTAGGTAGTGCTTTCGTGAATATATCTGCAAGTTGAAGGTCTGTGGAGATATGAGGGGTAATAATCTTTCCTCCTCGTATCGCATCTTGAATGAAGTGACAGTCAACTTCAATGTGCTTTAGTCCGCTCATGAAATAACGAATTGGCGGCAATGTATGTAGTAGACTTGTTATCACATTATAAATGTACAAGAATAGTAACATGAAGTCCAAGCTCCTGTAAAGAGGAGACATGTCAGGTAATCTCACAAGTGGCATGGGCCATTGCCCTATATTCTGCCTCTGCACTCGATCTAGCAACCATAGTCTGCTTCTTATTTCTCCATGTCATAAGGTTGCCACCCACAAACATAACATAGCATGTAATGGATCGTCGATCTTCAGGTGAACTGGTATAATCTGCATTTGCATAAGCGGTAACATCAGTGTGACCATTGATCCTGTAGAAGAGGCCCCACCCTGGAGATTCCTTTAAATATCGAAGGATCATAATAACATCCTGCTAATAACTGTAAAGAGGTCTCTCCATATGGTGGCTGACTCTGCTCACAACATACACTATATCAGGCTGAGTAACGGTGAGGTAGATCAGTTTGCCTACGAGGTTTCTATACCGTATGGTATCCTCAAACTCAGGATCATCGGATGTAGCATGTGTTTGTACCTCTGCTGGGATGCCAGATGGTTTACATCCAAGTAAATCAACCTCTGTAAGAATATCCAAGCAGTATTTCCGTTGTGATAGATGCAATCCTTTTATAGTGCGTATTACCTCATTATCGAGGAAGTATCGGAGTTGACCAATGTCCTTGGTGATAAATACCTTCTGGAGGAAGGCCTTGGTCTCTAGAACGCCTCTGTCATCATCACCAGTAATCACTATATCATCTACAAACAACAAGTATCATCGTCTAGTAAACATAAAATAGTCAGATGTTGTCCTGTCGAAGCAAAGAGAGCTTATCTCATTAGTAAGTCTGTTAAACCAAGCTCGTGGACTCTGCTTTATACCATAAATGGCCTTACGGAGTCGGCACACATACTCCCCCTTGACGGAGTAACCATGTGGCTGCATCATATAAACCTCCTCTTCAAGGTCACCGTATAGAAATGCATTCTTTACATCGAGCTGAAAGATTGACCAATTCTTGTTAGCTGCAATAGAGAAAATAGCATGAATTGAACCCATCCTAGCTACAAAAGAAAACATCTCAAGGTAATCAACTCCATAAGTCTGAGTAAATCCTTTCACCACAAGCTTGGCCTTTAGCCTATCAATAGAACCATCAGGAGATTATTTGGTCATTAAGACCCATCGGCAGGCAACAAGCTTAACACCTGTTGGACACGGCACAAGATCACATGTGTCCCTAGAGGTAAGCACGTCCATCTCCTCATCCATAACCTTTTTCCAACCATGATCCTGCAATGCACTATAATGATCACGGGGAATAATAATACCCAAAAGAGCATCTGCAAATCGCTTGTCACAATTGGATAGACTGTCAGTGGAAGTAAAATGTGACACAAGATGTATAGTATATTGCTTTTTGTCCGGCGTGGAGCTATAGGAAGTTATTGTGGAGCATTCGGAGATACAGTAGTGGGGACATTGGAAGATGGTACGCCATCTTGCAAGTAAGGAATAGGTACGGTATAGGTTCATAATGACTAGTATGTTTTCTTTTGTAAACAATGGGTGGTGGTGGGAGCTCCAAGGGTATGTCGCTGGCAGACTGAGTAAAATAATTAGTCTGTTCAAAGAAAGTGACGTCTGCAGAAATGTAGTAACGATGATTTGCTGGGTCGTAGCACTTGTACCCCTTTTGGGTATGAGAATATCCAAGGAAAACACACTTGATAGCACGAGGACATAATTTATCTATCTATGGTTTGAAAATTGTGTACGAAGGCAATGCAACCAAAAATTCTCAATGGAAGTGCAAAAGGTTCCTTGTCAAGATACAAGAGTGAGAAAGGAGTTACCCCCTTGAGGACTGAGGACGGGATCCTATTGGTAAGGTAGGTAGCAGTAAGAACGACATCCCCCCCACTGGGTTTTGAGAACCTTCATGTGAGTAAGCAAAGTACGAGTAATGTCCAAAAGGTGACGAAACTTCCTTTCCGTTACCCCGTTCTGCTGTGAGGTATGTGGACAGGAGATATGGTGAAGGGTCTCCTGCGTAGCAAAGAAAGATACCAAATCTTGCTGAGTAAACTCAAGAACATTGTCAGTCCTGATAGTCTGAATACATTTAGAGAAAAATGTTCTAATAAGCTGAAAGAAAGACTTCACAATGTTATTAATTTCAGACCGCTCCTTGATCATATAGACCCAAGAAGACTTGTTGTAATCATTTATAAAAATAGCAAAGTATCTATGATCGACAACAATACGAACAAGACAAGGTCCCTAGATATCATAATGGATCAAAGAGAAAGGTAATGATCGACGTGGCTCAGTCCTAAGTGGAAAAGAAGCACGATGGTGTTTGTCGAACTAGCATGCTTCACACTCAAAAGGTTTCAGAGATGACAATCCGGGAAACATATGAGAAAGAGCTTTGGCACATAAGTGGCCAAGCCGTAAATGCCATAGTAATGGGTCAGTTGACATAGAGGTAGCACCTGCAAAGGTTGTATCAACAATGATATCAAGATAGTAAAGACCGTTCTTCTCATGTCCCCCACCAAAAATCTGCATCGTCCGGATGTCCTGAAAATAGCAATAGAACTCATCAAAAATCACTCAACAATTCAATTCAATACATAGTTTATGAACATATAGGGGACTCAGAGGACAATTCGGTGCAACGCCAGTGAGCCTGAGCTTGGAGAACTCCATAGTTCCAACGGTCGTAATAGGAGAATGGGCACCATTTGCTATCCGAACGGACTTCGCAGTAGAAGATGGTCGAGATGAGGTCAAAAAACTGCCTTCTCCAGTCAAGTGAGTTGACGTACCAGAGTCAATTATCCATGTTGGTGTTAATACAAAAGTAGAGTTGGCTACAATATCTGAGGTAGTAGCTAGATGTGTTGTAGCAGTAGTTGCCATGGGAGTAGAGTTTTGCAGAACCTTTAGCAGAAGTTGCGGAGTTGTTTTAGTCACGCATGATAGCTATTGTCAAGTTTCTTGGATGCGTTGCTAGATGGATGTAATGATGTCGCGATTTCATATGATATCGCGATTCAGAAGTTCATAGTGATGGCAGATTAGAGCAAATCTGGTGTAAAGCAAAACTTGAGCGATCTTCTAGTATCCAGTGGTATTATCTCATAGCAATTCCAGAATCAATTGTGCAGAGATTCTGGTCCAGAATTAGGCAACAATATGTGATCGCTCTGATCACCCTTCTCCAATTTCTTAGGACAATTCTGGACTTGGACGGAGGTTCTAGAACTAATGTCTCTTGGTTGATTCCAAAACCAATATCTCTCGTTGATTCCGACACTTGGTAGATTCCAGAACTTGGTTGATTCCTGAGATTTGTTGATTCTAGAACTCATGACGATGGTTCCAGAACTTGGTTGATTCCAACATAACGTTTGGCAGAGATTTTAGAAATTGCATAAGTATTGCAGATTGCAGTGGTGTGTTAGAAGTAGTCAGTTGTATGTTGAAGCTTCACATCCAAAAGATGTTTTCGGTGGTGCAAGTTGCGAGATGGCTGGAGATTGTGTGCTCATGGTGGTGCTTCTTATCTCCAATTGACGGAGCTTGACACGACACATCACGGAGGCATGGAGCGTAGGGGCCTAGGAATCCCCCTTGACGGTGGTACATGAGCTTGGAGAAGGCCTTGGGCCGCACGCAGCGGGCCGAATGCCTAGTTGTCGTGACGGCGTTGGTTTTGGGGTTTGAGGTGGCGGCAAGATTTAGGTCAGAATCCCGATCTAGGACCATTGCTCTAATACCATGTGGAAGATGATGAAAGAATGAAAAGGACTTATTTTATTCGAGCGGTCTAGGGTTTCTTATATAGCATGAAACCCTAGAGAGCTCAAAGGAGCAACTACATAATGCTCCTAAGAATATACTCCGAGCATATAGAATATTCCTAGCACATAGAATATACTCCTGTAGAATATTCCTAGCACCTCGAATATTCTCCTGTAGAATATTCCTAGCACATAGAATATTTTCCTAACAAATATACTCCTAGCACAAAATATTCTCCTAACGAGGGTGAACCTCCTAAATCTGGGTGCACTTCTATTTGCTTTTTTGCTTTGTGCTTGTTTGCTTCCACTACTCACAATGATTAGAAAATCGGAGAACTTCAACATTAAACATAATAAATATCAAATAAGGTTTCTTTTTAATATTTAGGTTCAATATTTCAAAGGAACCTAGAATTTAATTATAGAATCAATGTAGGGTGGATGAAGAAAGGAGTTCAAGTGTTTCTTTGTAATTAGACAATATTTTTCAACTAACCTTTCAACTATAATCTGAGATATTTACACAGATATCTCAATTTATTATAAATTAGGTAGCTTACAATTTTTAGATCAAGCACCAAAGTCACAACTTTGGATCGAGGACCAAAGTCACCACTACAACTGATCTTAGTTACGACGTTTCTTAATGTTTCACTTTGAGCTACGTGTAGAGAAAACTCCAAGAGTATCTACAATGAGGGTCATTGGAATAAGATAAACAATTATATGAACTTTGAAAATATCAACAACAATAATATCAAAGTTATTATCCGATAATAATGATGAGATTATATCAAATAGTATATTCATAATACATATTTATGCAGATATGTCACAAATTTAATTGAAAGCTAAACATAAAAAAATACCACCATGTTTTTTGGTATCCCAGACAATATAGTTGCTATACTACATCGAAACTTATTTCTTTCTTGTTAAAGAATCTATTTCTAGTTGCTCTATAACAATTAGGAGATTCTTTGGAAGAAATACATGGTTCTGCTTCTGGAGGCAACATGCTATTAGATGGTGGCACTATAAAAAAGACGCGATTGACGTGCACATGGGGGCTTATCATGTGCACGCTATGTGCATACCTTGCGCATGCCCAAATGTCGGGGGAGCACATGTGCTCACCCGACGTGTGCCCTCAGAATGGACTGTCGCAAGGGCAAGTAGACGAGCACTCATGTACGTCAGGTGCTCTCCCCGTTTCCGGACGTACACATATATGCTTGCCCAACCGCTCACTCATACAAAAAAGGGAGAGCTTTATGAGAGCCATTGGCGAGCACATATGCTTATCCAACTTGGAGAGCATAAAAAATATATACAGGTTTGACATGGTTTAGACACCCCATTAAACCTGTAAAACCAGGAAATCACTGTAAGTGATTATTAGAGTTGGGAAATGTACATGTAAAATGCGCAGTAGTCGGCATCCTCTTATACCTGTACAACTAACTTGTACCTACCAAACTCACATAATATTTATGAACTTACTTACAAACTAAACATATAAATTCATATAAATCTGCAATATATTTAAATGCATAACTGATAGATGTTCTAAAGGTTCTACGGTTGAAATAATATACAATACAACTGGATCTAATATAAAAGTTTTTAAAAATTGAAAAACTGGCTTGGAATTCAACAAATACACAAAAAAATCATTTCTTCCTCGATTTGAATATTTTTGAAATTAAATTCTATTTTGATTTCCTTTTCTCCTTCTCATTCTCCTTAAACCTGGCATATACGCATGCCTCTTCTTCCGGATCATTCTCCTCCTCATCATCTGATTTAATCTCCTCACATTGAGATGCATGCCTTTGTGACCTATATTAAGTAAATGTATAATGTGCATGTGAAGATAGAAAAATATAAAATCATTATTCGTTTTAAGGAGAATACTTACATGTACGACATGAAATCTTCTCGAAGCTTCATCACCTGCTCCACCATCATTGCCATCTGGGACTCCACTGTGGTGGTGGTTGTGATGATTGTGGTTGTGAATGCGTACAAGACAACCAATCATAAGCAGAATACGATTGGTGATGTTCCTCCACATAGTACCAGGCGCCTGCTTCTGATTCACCACAATATCCCTCTCCAACACCTATTAAAATTATCTGTGTAATATATAGATATATTTAAAATTGAATAAAATAAATTATATTTTCCTATACCTATTACAAAATAGCTTTATCAAATGGTTGTTGGTCTCCATCAAGAGTCTCACCCTATTTTTCTGTAGAGAGAGTCAAATAATGATCCTGAAATATAAGTTGAAAATATTATAAGAATTATTTGTAATATATCTTTCAAATTCCTTGAAAATATAAAGATTAATAATCAATTCTCCTGCTTCAAGAGTGGACTATTGGGACGCTCCTTTCTTACTCATGTGCGACCTCGACCACCACTCGTGAAATGAGGGTTCTCTTTCCAACCTAGTCGCTTGCAAAAATAAAGATAAATAATAATAGAATAAAATAATAAAAAATTAGAGTTTAAAATATGCTTTTTAAAAGAAATTATCATCTATGCTCTAATCTGATAATGACTTTTGAAGCCACTGATCGATCTAATATTTTGCTTTTGGTGGTTTACCCTTCTTGCCATTAATCTCCTACCAAACTCGGAATATGTAATAAATGCATCACAAAAATCCATCCACCTACAAAAATATATGATGAATATAAATTTTTATAAAAATTACATTTCAAACTATGATGATAAGACAACACTTTCGTCCTCGCACCATGACAGTGGAAGTCTCTCCATCTCTTCAAAATTCATTTTCTCGCATCTCGTTTTTTGCATGCGAGTCTCTCATTAGCTTAAAAATTATATCACTCATCCTCTTCTCCACCAAATGAATAAAGGCTCGATGGTAAGCCTCCTTCACTAGATCAGCAACCAAATGGTACCTATTCTGAAATTTTGTGAAAAATTTTAAATAAATGAGTTGCAACAATTTTTAATGATTCGAATAAATTTTCTTTGTATTCTTGTCATGAAAGTCTCAAACAATCTCTCCTACTCGATGACAGGAATGCGACACCATCGAAATTACGTGCTAGTCAAATGTATTTTAATAATGTTGGCTATCTACTTTGCAACCCTGTTGCTACTCAAAAAAATCCCTGCAGATTTTTGAAAATTTTGTAGTGAGTATATATATGCAAGTTAAAATGAGAAAATGTAAATTTTTTTTGCCTCCCATCGGTAGTAAGCTCCAACAAAGGGAATGACGACAAAGTCTGTCCACCTCCACTGGATAAAGGCACGTAAGTGCTCGGGCGTCTAAAAGGAGAATCAGAATCCATCACTGTTCGTGTAGGTATCAGGACATGACATGCTTTAAGAGTCGCCGAGGAAGATGGCTCTCCGTGAAAGGGTGGAGGAGGATAACCTCTAGATTGGTAGTAGGCTATGACCTATCAAGTCTCTTCAGGAAGTAAATCGAAATCAAAATGCAGGGTAGGCTGTCTATTGGAAGAAGGTGAGTTTGAAGAAGTCTGACGAGCGAATCGCTGAGATCTATGAGAGCCGCCACGTTCAAAATCTGCCATGACTGTAATGACAATATAATAGTTAATTATACACTTATCAGTGGATTTTTTAACTAGTACAATACTTTACCATAACTTTCAGTTAGTCTTCGTCATTTTATTCTGATGAATTATAATATGTTTCATTGGTTGTGGAGTTGTCTGAATCATTATTTGTAACTTCTACATCATCTAGTAGGTCAGCATATATGACCTCATTATCCGCCAATCAAATTTATTCGATGATTGAGACTTCATCTGCTACATTTATTCGCTCATGAGTAGGAGTGAAAGCTTCATCTACATCATCTTCTGTTGGAGTATCTTCTTTAGAAATACAAGTTCGTGAATTTATCTCGACGACACTGAAAGTTTCAATGTTCTTTCTCTTCTTTGAAACTAACATATTTTGACCACTTGAGAAGAAAGAACGGATGTTTTAAATATGCATATAAATTTTCTTTCTATAACATCTACAATGTTATTACTTTTATTACTTACTACCCCTTCATTTGGATTGTACCAATCACACAAAAAAGGAATTACTCTCTTTAAGCTGGAATACTGTACTCTATTTCCATTATCTTCTTTAAGATTTCATAATAATTCAAATGATCTTTCTCCTAACAAGATCCACGGACCATCGCTTTGTAATTCGGAGTTGTTAAGTTTCTACTAGAAGTAATGATATGAAATCGATAACCATTACTCCAACAACAATTGTATGATCGGACCTTATAAACTGGACCTTTTGAAAATATTTCAATACCTGTGTATTGTAATCATTACCGTCCAACTCTTTTGCTCGATTCTTAAACAACTTTGGAAATTCTTTCCTGTATCTTCTCACAACTTCATCGTTTCTACATGTAGGATTTTCTTGAATAATTTTCTTTCTAAATTTTCTAAAATGAATTCACAAACCATTAAAGGATAACGATAATGATATTTTCATTTTTTCAAAAAAATAAAGATACATACTTAATGTATGATGTTATTTCTGCACAATTATCTAGTATGTAAATCTCAGCAGCATTTTTCTCTTGTTTAGACAATAAACACTCTCTAGTCTTTTCAATTAGTTGCGCTGATTGACGAAAGGCATTGATATGAGGTTTTTCATTAGAGCAAACTGTCTCATTTTTCCTTAATCTACTATGGATAGTCTCACATCTTCAGGGAAATACCTCGTATAAAATATTGCTACTTCCTCATAAATATACTGAAAACTGATAGATCCTTCGACTCTACTTTTGTTTCGAACCTTTCTTTTCAGGAAGAACATGAACTTACATAAAAGGAATGCATTTTTAATCATAAAACATTAAAATAAAAGAAAACATTTATCTTAAAATAATACCTTTTAAATGGATACATCGATGTTTTACAGGCCCACTAACTTTTGCCTCATATGGAAGATGAATCATCAGATGTTCCATTGAATCAAGAAAATCTGGTGGAAATATCTTCTCCAAATTACATATAATTACAAGAATATTTTTATCAAGATATTCCATCTCCTTCTGGTAAATGTAGGATGAGTATAGAATCTGCAAAATTATGATGACATCAAATAGAAGGTTGATGATATTTCTCAATAATAGTCCTCTGAACATTAATGATAGTAGTCTTTTATGAATATATGACAGTAAGGACTCTTCATTCTTTTGAATGAAGACTTATTTAAATCGATCAAATTTGATAAATTCAATACATATCCGTTCGAAAATTTCAATTTACTCGTCCATTCGCAGATATATTTCACTAGATTTCTGTCCAATGTTTACTTTTCTTTAGTAATTTAGATCCATTATCAATCTCTAATATATAACTCAGATCGATTGCATATGATCCTTAAATCACGATGAGAATTAACTGTATCTTTTGTACGAACAACTACTTTTAAAATTGTATAAAAGATTTTATCGAAGATATTGTTCTCGATATGCATGACATCTTGGTTGTGTCATATCAATAATTTACTCCAATATGGTAATTCCTAAAATACACTCTCCTTAATCCAATAATGACTGCCACTAAATCAGGTGGAGGTTGTATTTTATCTCTACTGCTCATAGATGACTTTTCAAATTATAGTAAAGCTGAAAATATCATATCATCGGTTTTTATTGTGGGAAGATATGCAAGTTCTATGGTATTCCTCTTAAAAACTTATTTTTTCTCCGATATGGATGATAGGTTGAGAGAAAATACCTACGACGATAAAAAAAGGTTTCTGACCATGTTGAAGTTGAAAACACTTCAACTCTTCATACATATGGATAACTTTTACGTCAATGCGTACTCCATCCAGATAACATTCTATAAACCGAGAAATCATTTATAGTCTATAATAGAGCTACTTTCATATTGAATGTTTAACTTTATTTGCACCATATGTATCCACTTCATCGAATCAGAGCATCTTCAACTCATCTATTAGTAGACGTAAATGCACGTAGATATATTTTTCAGATAAGTAGGTCTAGGCACTAGTAATAACAGGAAAATAAATCATCTCTTGTTACATAATCATGGAGGTAGATTGTATGGTGTTGTCATTATTGACCAACAAGAATAGTTCTTATTTCTTCCATAATGATTAAAATCATTTGTACATAAACTTATAATGCAATTCCGTTTTTCCTCTGAAAATGAAGGAAATGTTGACATCAATTCCTTCCAATAGTCAAACTCAAATGAATGCTCCATGTACTCTTCACAGTTATGCTCAGAATGCCGTAACATATTTTTTATTGTTTTCTTGGAATAATATAGTCGTTTCAATCTCGGTGTTAATGGGAAATAACGTAAAACTTTTCTTGCTATTCTTTTTCAACTCTTGATTCTTGAAATCTTGGCTCATCACATTTAGGACAATGTATCAAATACTCATGTTCTCTGTAATATAAAATATGGTATTTATACAAGAGTCTATCTTAACCTTAGATAAACTATCTTCCACATCATTTTTTTTCGTTTTATAATAATTTTCAAGTAATTCAGCATCTCCGGGTAACATTTTCTTGATAATTGTAAGCATGGCATCGAAATTACGTTTGTCATGTTATACTCCATCGAAAGAAGTTCTGAAACTGTTGAGAGTTTTGAATGTCTTACAACCCAACCATGATGGCTCTTTTTGCCTTTCTCAACAACTCGTAGAAGTCTGTTGTCTCACCATGTGGTTCCTCTTCGTTTACACCATTAGTGTTAAAATCTGGACCTACAACGTCCATAACCATATCTATAAATGGATTGATATTGTCCGCATCATTTTCTCATTAATTGTGTCATCAAAGACCTGACCGTGTCTCCACCAAATTCGATATCCTTCCTTGAAATCATTTCTATAAAGATGCAACTAATTTTCATCCTTGGATCTCTTCTTCACTAAACGATACTTTTGAGACGGACACAATATAGTCCCATTGGAATCCACCACACGAGAATCCTGGGCATAGCAAATTCCAGAAACTCTTGAACACCTTTGCGAAAGGTCTCTGTAATATGTCCATCTAGTACGCTCTTGTACATCCACTCTCTACTAACCATCGATTTCACATGAATTTAACAATTCATAAGGTCAAGTGAGAGGAGATGTTTTAAAATCAGCTTAAGTTAAGAGAGCAGACCTTGAAAAGTTAAACCAAAACCCATTGTTGGCCTAAACCTATTTCACTAATTTTAGGAGATGAGAAGAGAAGTATTTTCATTAAGTTATCACTTGTACCCGTCCATAAGCATTCGAACTTAGTATAAGATGATGATTATCACATGGTAGGTTATTTCTGAGGAAAATTCAGCCGCAAACCCTGCACCCCTGCAGTATAGCCCATAAACCAATCACAATCAACTCTCAAGACCTTCTTTGTAGTGAAAATTTCAATAGTAGATTATGATCGGTTTGGTATTCCGAAGAGGAATGGGTTATGCATCCAAATATCCATCAGAAATAAATTACAACATGCAACAACAATCGCTTTATAATAAGTTTAAATCCTTATGGACTCCCTTAGTTCTGGACCTCTGAAGTAAGTGTTGAGATATTTTCCAGTCTTTATGTACTTTTTAGTTATATTTTATTTCCTTCTTTCGTCTTATGTAATTTACCCATAAGCCTCCTCTATATAAGAGAGCCCAGGGTTCTTCAGAATAAACAATTATCTCATTTCCTTCAATACGGTATTAGAACCTCCACCCAAACCCTAGCCGCCCCCATCTCTATCGCCGCCGCTGGCCTCCCAATCGTCGAACCATCGCCACCGGCTTCCCCTTCCTCCTCTCTCCACCGCGAGCACCGCCGCCAGCCCTGCGTCTTATTCTCTCCATCGTCGGCTCCCCATCGTCGGCACCCTTACACCGCCGACACCCCATCGCCGTTGCCACTGCCTCCTCCCTCCACCTTCTCATCGCCGTCGCTATATCCCTATGGATTTGAGTGAATAAGTACACATATGCACTCCAATCCTCGGTTGTTTATGTAGACATTCGATTTCGTCTACAAATCCTAGTTCTTCGTCTTCAGTAATCGTGTCAGAAAATAAGGTCGACATGCCCTCCATAGGCGCATTTAAAGGTCCAGCACGCATTATCAAGATGGATGGGATGGACAACGAGCTCTGGGCTATGCAGTTCATGAGTCTCATGAAGTCAAATGGGAAGAAGCACATTCTTACTGAAGATGAGACGACAACTAAAAATAGGATCTATGCCTCATGGGAGAAAGATGATCGAATGCCAAGGTTTGGCTTTTAGGTACCCTGTCGATGGAGATTGTCAATGACGTGCTCCATCAGCCCGCAGCGACATACCCGCAATCGTGAAATGAGACCAAGATTCTCCAACTCCAGCATGATATATTTTTTTTGACACTCAAAAGAGGGGGATACACTCAAAGGTGTTCGCCCCAATTTATTGAAAAAGAAGGTAAGATATACTTACAACGGGGGAGACAACAAGGTCAAGGTAGATGGTACAAGAGATACCATCCGCCACCCAAAAGAAAAACGTTACATGGATAACCAGTCCGAACAGAAGTTATTTGCAGCGATACATATATTTTCCTTATAGAATCGCTGCCCCGCAAAAATCAAGTTGTTTCTTCCTAGCCAAATGCTCCAAATACGCGCAATGGGGACAATTCTATCCGATCTGGGGCGAGTTGAGGCAGCAGCAAGGCTCTCCCAGAAGTCAAGCATGGAGGAGCGATTCACCCATCCCACGCCATCCCAGATGGCCTGCACGAAGGGACATAGCAAGAAGAGGTGGTCGGAGGTTTCAATGTCGAGACCACACAAGCCACAGGAAGATGAGATATTCTGTAAAATGGAGGCGCATCGGTCACGCGTAAGCAATCTTCCACGTCTGAGAAGCCAAAGGAAAACGCCGATCCTCTCCGGAATCTTGAGATCCCAAATGAGCTTGCAGTGGCGAAGAAGAGATGCATCCGCATTCAATACAGGGGGGAGAACGGAGAGATAAGCCTTTCGAGTGGAGAAGGTCCCGTCCAACCAGACAAAATGATCACGGCCCGAAGAAGGTGTAGAAGCGTCCGCAAGAAGAGTCATCAAATCTGTGAAGTCAGAGAGTCGCTGGTCGGAGAGCGTGCCCAATAAAATAGGGCACCAGACGCCATCGGCCCAGCAAGAGGCCACTGAGGCGAGTTTGTCCCCGACCATCGCATAAAGACGAGGAAAAAGATTCTTGAGAATGCCCTTCCCGGACCAATCCACAGTCCAGAAGCGAAAAGATCTCCCATCGCCAATAGCCGGAGCAACCAGCGAGCGGTTAGAGTTGAAAACATACAAGACATCGCGCCAGAAAGAATGGGAGGGACCCGGGGAATGGCCGCCAAAAACGGATGCAAAAGCATGTCCAGCTGCCACGCAAAGGCACTGCAGTAAGAAACTCTCGTCCCGGCCAAGAAGCCTCATCGCCCACTTTAGGAGCCAAGCATCACGAACCACCTCCAAGCGCCTAACGCCAAGACCCCCGTTACTTTTCGGTCTAGAGATGTCGTCCCACCCAACTAAGTGCAAGCCTCTTCTGTCAGAACCATTCTTGCCCCACATAAAACGCCTCATTGCTTTCTCCAGGCGGAGGCGGATTCCTTTGGGCAATCCGCGAGCCGAAAAGAAGTAGATGGGGATAGCCGAGAGAACCGATTTGATAAGCACTAATCGACCGCCTTTGGATAGCATTGACGAACGCCAACCAGCCAATCTGGCTTCCACCTTTTCAATCACCCTGTGATAGTCCCGCAAGCGCGGCCGACCAAGAGAGAGAGGCAGACCCAGGTATTCAAGCGGAAGCTCCCCGAGGGAAGCCCCCAAAAGAGAGGAACACTCCCCGGCCTCAAGAGCCGATAAGCCAAAAGGCACCACTTTAGATTTAGCGCCATTGATGTGGAGTCCCGAGATCTCGCAAAAAAGTTGAATCGTAGTAGCCATCCCCAAAGCCTGAGACCGGCCTCCCTCAATAAAGCAAAGGGTGTCATCCGCGAATTGAATTAGAGGGATATGAAGGTTATCCAAAAAACAACCGCGTGTAAGACCAGCATTTGCCACACCCTGGATCATGCGAGGCAAAACGTCAGCGGCCAGAACGAAGAGGAGAGGGGTGAGGGGGCAGCCCTGACGAACCCCTCTCCGAGGCTGAAAAAGTCCCCCGGTCGGCCGACCGTTAATAGAGAGGGAGAAAGAGACAGTAGTAACGCATCGTCTAACCCATGAGATCCACAGCGGAGGGAAGCCCCGAGCCTTTAAAACCCCCCAAAGGAAGCGCCAATCCAAAGAGTCGTAGGCCTTAGCAAAGTCTATTTTCCATAGAATCCCTTTCGTGCCATTTCTATGTCAGCCGTCAATGATTGCAGACGCCAGCGCGTAACAGTCGGAGATCTTTCTCCCGTGAATAAATGCGGCCTGAGCGGGAGATATTAGAGAGTCCAGGAGGGGAGCAAGCCGAATAGCCAAAGCCTTTGCAATGATCAAGTAGATGCCGTTTGAAATAGCAATAGGGCGAAAATCCTCGATACGAGAGGCCCCATGAGACTTAGGAATAAGAACCATGTTGGCCCGGTTAATCCTGTCGAACCCCCGATTTCCATTGCAAAAATCGAGAGCGACATCAAGAACATCATTAGAGATCACATCCCAGAAGTCCCTGTAGAACGAGATGGGGAAGCCGTCGGGGCCAGGGGAAGCGTCGACGTTAAGGTCCCAAGCCGCCCTCTTAAGCTCCTCAAGCGTGAAGGGCCGAGATAATATATTTGCATCTGCAGAGGCGAGAGAGGGGATCCCGAAGGCAGACCATCGCCACGGAGAGGAGGGTTGACGATCAAAAAAGTTCTTGAAGTAATCAACCAATGCGGAGCCGATTCCACGAGAGCCCTGGACAGAGACGCCCCCAATATCAATGGTGGATATACGATTAGCGCGCTTGCGAGCACTGGCGACCCGGTGGAAGAAAGCAGTGTTAGCGTCGCCACTCTTAAGCCAACGAATACGAGAGCGCTGCCTCCATTCGATCGCCTTCATCCTGTCGTCCTCCAAGATTACAAAATTAGCCGAGGATCGCTCCGATAATTCATGAGGAGAGAGTTCTCTATCGTTCTCCAAACGATCAAGCCGAAGAATGATTTCCTCCGCGTTGTTCCGAGCCAAAAGCCTAGCCTGCCGGGTGGAAAATTTGAAGGCGGCGAGGGCACGGCGAAGCGATGAAAGCTTAAGATCAAAGCGGCGAGCCGCATGCCCAAGGAAAGAGAGCTGAGACCAGTGATTGCGGACCAAATCCATAAAGTCTGATTCCAGAAGCCAGCTCCTCTCATATCGGAAAATACCATGAGGACGGGATGAATCGTCAGCCTCCCAAATAATTGGAGAGTGATCAGAAAAGGATCGCGGCCTAGAAGAAACGGAGCACAGTGGGAAGGCTTCCATCCAACCATTATTAGCAAAAAATCTATCAAGGCGTGAACGCGAAGATGAGTTGCGCCACGTGAAAGAAATATCATTTGCCACCAAATCTTCGAGAGCCAAGCCATGTATGAAATCCAAAAAATCACTCGAGCCGGGATCCCGACCCCCTCTACCACGAGGGCGGTCGCAAGCGAGAAGAGTGACATTAAAATCCCCCCCCCACAATCCAAGGGATGCTCCCTAGGGCCGCAGCATCAGCATTCAAATCCTCCCATAAGAGTCGTCGATCGAGGTGACATAATGGCGCATATACGCATGAAAAAGCCAAAGAAGTATTTGAGTCCACATGAGCAAGTGTAACAGTGATAGAGTGGCGTCCTAAGCGAGCACATACGAACGAGAATGTTGAAGAGCGCCAAGCAATAATAGCGCCGCCAGAGGTGCCAACCGCATCCAAGGAGCAAAAAGCATCAACAGGACCTGCCCCAAAAGATTTCCATATGGCGTCGTCGACTCCCGCAAGCTTAGTTTCCTGAATAAATACAACATCGCAATCCCACTCGCGCATGCGCGAGCCCAAAGCCTGACGACGAATCGGATCTCCCAACCCACGAACGTTCCAAGATAGTAGCTTCATTTAAAATACAAAAATTGCCCCCCAAAACAACAAAAATAAACAACCGACAACCACTACAGCTGGGGACGATGCTGGCCAGCCCGGCGAAGCCCTGCCGCTTCTGCAACAACCTCGCGAATCGGCGAGAGGGGATCGAAATGGAGCAAGTCCAGGCGTCGAGAATAAACGAGTCCAAATCTCGCCGGTGACGCACAAAAGTCATTCCAAGAGCTCTAGGAAGAGGTGACGCAGGGCGTTGACGCCGATGGAGCAGACGAAGAAGAGGCCATAGCGTCGCCATCAAACATAGAGCTTCGATTAGGGGAAGAAGGCAGAGCTCTACTGTGAGAAAACATACCAGCCATGAGAGAGGAGGCAGCCCCCGAGGATACCGAGTCCATCGAGATGAGAAGAGTCGTCGAAGCGGTTGAGTGCTGATGATCGGACGAGCGTGTTTGGCACAAGGGAATAGAAGTAACCGGGCTAGGGCACGGATAGTCCGAATAGCAGAATAGAGGATCGTCGGAAATAATCGGGTCAAACACCGCCCGAGAATTGCTTGGAATGCTTTCAAGGTCCGACCCGGATGTCGGAATAGGAACCGTCATCGAATTGGAAGGGACCACCCCGTGGTCCAGAGGATCGGGAATAACAGAACAAATACTCTGAATAGAATCGATCTCGAACAGGCTCCCATGCTCGTGCGGGGGCGACCTTCCCGCTTCCCAAGAAAAGTGAAGGCCAGCCGACATATCATAACGTGTGTCATGCATCTGCGGCGCTTGGATAATATCACTGCAGTATGACACGTGGCCAAAGGAAGATGAAACGCCTAGGGCATCAACGGACGAGACGCCGTTGCCGGAGGAAGGAGGAGGCTGAGGAGGATCGTCCGGCGACAGAAAGAAGAATTCCACCTTGAAAGACCATCTGCCGAGGGAGAGCTTCTCGAAAAGAACCTTGCCCCTCATGGAGCGGCACAAGGTAGAGGAACATTCCACCAATATCCTCGTGCAAGTCCAATCCGAACCGGGCGTCAGGCCGTCGTCCAGAACCGACACGACCTGACCCCACTTGGAGATAATCTTCGAGAGACAATGAGCGGAGCGGGAGAGAAAAGGGACGCCGCGTACCTCCACCACGCATCGTTCAGTGCCCAAGGCCGCCACATCCGCGACCCTCGGCCGCCTCCACTTGACCAAAGAAGCATCGACATGACGAAAGAGGAGCTCCCGTTGCTCCGGGGAGAGGCCTCTAGCACAGCAACGGAAATCGTCCAGGAAGAGAAGGTCCCCCGAGAAGGTCTCGCCCAGGATAGATAGAGTATCAGACCGAACCATCTCAGGATCAATACCCCGGCGTTGAAGCACTCCAACCGCCACCGCACGCTTAACGTCGACCGGCTTCGAGTGACACCTTCCCGAAACTCTCATCCCGGAGGATCCGCCTTCCTCGTGCCCCGCCACAGGAAAAGGACGGCGGCCCGAGGCCGGCAGATGTTGGCGATGAGAGTCGGAAGGACGAGAATGCCGAGAGTCGGCCTGGGCGAACGGAGGAGGAGGTTCATCGCACTTACCCTTTACATCCTTACGAGCCCCAGATACCACCTGAGCGAAGGACCGGGAGTCCAAACGAGCGGACGATGGATGATCTCGGTGTGAGGCCCCCGCGAGAGACCGACACCAGCATGATATATTTACAGTGAAGCAGAATGGTCAGCCTCTACATTCTCTGTATACATCCTTGAGAGGGATGTCTGAGAAGCTTTATAGTATCATCCCTCTTACGACAGCTCCTGAGCAGCAGAAGACGTTTCAGAATGCTACCATGGTGGGGATCTTACTAGCGACGCTTGACCCTGAATATGATGCTGCTCGCTCGCAGATTCTTGCAAATGCTACTATCCTTCAATGAAGGAAGTGTACCGTCGACTCAGCAGAGTTCCAGTCCCATCTTCTGCTACAACTCAACCTCCTTCGTCGATGGCAGCTTCCAGAGGTCGAGGAGCCTCTTCTTCATTTCGTGGTCGTGGACCTCATGGTCGAGATGGTCGCATTCGTCAGTCCTGCACATTCTGTCATCGCCCAGGACATACATAGGAGACATGCTATTCTAAGCATAGGTTTCCGGCATCGGCACACGTGGTCGAGCATAGTCCATCTCCACAGCTATCTACTTTAGACCAACGACTTGAAGATCTGGTTGCCAGATTGAGAGATATCATACCTCTTGCATCTACTGATTCTCTTAGAGGCTCCTCGGATGTAGCTGCTTCAGCATCTGCTAGTACATCTGCCACTGCTAGCACTTCAGGTAGTGCTTATGCCCTTCATGTAATCGATCTGATGTTTCAGAATGGATTATGGACTCCGACACGACACATCATCTTTGTTCAGACAAAGACAGGCTTACATCCTATAGAGAGGTTCCATCAGGGCAGTCTGTAGTCGTAGACGATGGGACTCATTCGCCCATTGTTGGACAGGGGGAGATCAATCTGACACCCTCTATGCGTCTCCAAGATATCTTGCATGCTCCCGATTTTTTGATGAATTTATTATCTATCAATCAAATTACGAAGGATTTGCATTGTCGAGCTATTTTTGACCTATCATATCTTGTTTTTCATGACATTCTCATAGGCAAGGTGATTGGCTGTGGTTGTGAGCAGGATGGCCTCTATCGTTTGGCTCGAACTCCCTATGCTGGTTTCTCCTCTCAGTCAAGTGGTCCAGTCTCCCCATTCATATGGCATCTAAGATTTTGTCATCTCCCTATTCAGAAGATGCATCATATCCTGCCCCAGATTCCGCCGGGTTCTTTACAGTGTGAAGCGTGTCGGTTGGGAAAGCATTACAAATCTACTTTCCCTAGTCGTCGGTCTCGGAGCAGTATCTCTCCTTTTGAATTGTTTTATGTTGATATTTGGGGTCCAAGTCGTGTCCTTGATCACCAGGGACACATGTTTTATCTAGTTGTGGTTGATTATTTTTCTCGTTTGTCTTGGGTGTTTTTGTTGAAAAATAAATCTGAAACGGGGGATGTTATCAAAAATCTTATAAATGAAGTGCAGAATGTTTTTTCCTTTACTGTGAAAATTGTTCGAATGGATAATGCTTTGGAATTCTGTACTCGTGCTCTTTCTCATTTTTTCTTGTCTAGAGGCATTATTCATCAAACAACCTATGCTTACACAACAACAACAACAACAAAGCCTTTTCCCACAATTAAGTAGGGTCAGCTACATGGATTCTTCGCCTCCATTCAGATCCATCTTAGGCCAAACCCGAGCTTATATCCACAAAACTAAGATCCCTTCGTATGGTCTCTTTCCAACACTTCTTGGGCCGTCCTCGCCCTCTCTTAGCCGGCTCAACATCCCAACACTCGCATCTCCTAACTGGTGCATCTGCTGATCTTCTTTGTAAATGTACAAACCATTTTAAGCGGTTTTCTCGCATCTTATCCTCGATCGGAGCTACACCAACTTTCTTTCTGATTGCATCATTCTGAATCCGATCTTTACGTGTGTGTCCACACATCCACCTTAGCATTTTCATTTCTGCTAGATTCATTCTCTGCATATGTCTATGGTTCACAGGCTAACATTCAGATCCATAAAGTATAGCAGGTCTCACAGCTGCTTTGTAAAACTTTCCTTTAATCTTTAAAGGAATTTTCTTATCACAGAGAACAGCAGAGGCTCCTCTCCACTTTAGCCAGCCTGTATTTATTCTATTAGTAACATCTCCATCAATTTCCCCATCATGTTGCAGAATAGATCCCAGATATCTAAAGGAATCTCTCTTCTGAATGTTATCGTCACCAATCTTCACCTCGACTCCTTCACCATTGCTTCCATCAAAGGTGCACTCCATATATTCCGTCTTAGCCTTACTTATACGAAATCCTTTAGTCTCCAACTCATGTCTCCAGACCTCAAGCTTCTCATTTACTCCATCTCTAGTCTCGTCAATTAACACAATATCATCAGCAAATAACATACACCACGGTAACCCATCCTGAATGTGACTGGTCAACTCGTCCATAATCAAAGTAAAAAGAAATGGACTCAAAGCAGAACCTTGATGTAAATCAATGTTGATGTCAAAATATCCAGTCTTCCCAGACGGGATCCTTACACAAGATAAAGCCCTATCATACATGTCCTTTATGAGGTTAATGTATAGGACAGGTATTTGTCTCTTCTCCAACACTCTCCTCAATATCTCTCATGGGACATAATCATAAGCCTTCTCCAAATCAATAAAGATCATGTGGAGGTTCTTCCTTTTAGCTCTATAAATCTCCATTGTTCTCCTTAGCAAATGGATGGCTTCAGTCGTTGAGCGACCTGGCATGAATCCGAGTTGGTTTTCTTTTACATTGGAAATTTGTCTCAACCTTCTTTCGATCACACGTTCCCATATTTTCATAGTGTGACACATCAGCTTGATACCTCTATAATTTGAACAATTTTGAATGTCTCCTTTATTCTTATAAAGAGGCACCACGATACTCCTCCAATCTTCATGCATTTTAATGCTTCGCCAAATAACATTGAATAGATTCGTAAGCCAAGTCGAACGATGCTCACCTAAAACTCTCCATACTTTTACAGGGATGTCATCCGGTCGTACACCTTTTTCAGGTCTCATAACCTTCAAAGCCTCCTCTACTTCCTTTCTTTGTATCCGTCTATAGCATGCACGATTCAAATAACTTTCACTACAAGCTAGGTCACCCAAAGTGATATCTCTATTTTCTTCCCCAATGAAAAGTTTATGGAAGTACTGCTCCCATCTAGTCTTTATATCTTTCTGTGTAACAAGCACATGACCTTCCTCATCCTTAATGCATCTCACTTGAGAAAGGTCTTTGGTTTTTCTTTCTCTTGCTTTGGCCAACCTGAATATATCCTTCTGCTCCTTCTTAGAGTCGAGATTTTTATACAAAACTTCATAAGCTTTTGACTTAGCTTCGCTTACGGCCTTCTTTGCTTCCTTCTTCGCTATTTTGTAGTTTGTGACAGTTTCCTTTGTTCTATCCTTAGACATAGCTTACACATCCCAACAAAATGGCATTGCAGAAAGAAAGCATCGCCATCTCCTTGATATCACTCGGACACTTCTTATTCATACTTGTGCACCCATTTCCTATCGTGGTGATGCTGTGCTTATGGCATGTTATCTGGTGAATCGTATGCCATCCTCTGTCTTAGGTGAGAAGTTCCTCTTTCAGTTGTCTTTCCTGATAAGGAATTATTCTCGCTTATTTATCGTGTCTTTAGTTCGGTTGCCTTTGTTCATCAGCTCTCTTCAGGACTTGACAAGCTCTCACCTAGGGCTATCAAGTGTATTTTTGTTGGGTGCTCTCGTATGCAGAAGGGTTACCGACGTTATGATCCTTTGAATAGGAAATATTATGTCAGTGCCAATGTCACATCTTTGAGTCTGTGATGTATTTCTTCCCTGCAGGTGACATGTTGGCTTCTTCCACTACTATGGATGAGATTTATGTGCCACCTCCTCCTATGTGTCCGTCTATTCCCATACCAGTTCCTGTTGTTCCGTCCCAACCACGACCACCACCACCTCCACGTCCACTTGTGCTACCTTTACCACGATTCTATACTCGGTGTCATGAACCTGCTCGCGGCAATCGTCAATCATCCACCACACCTCAGGATTGTCCAGGTAACATCATTAAGGATGGGTCTGACAATGTGAATGTGCAAGGATCTATGCAGGAGGATAGCATACCAGCGAGTACAATTATTGATGTTTCGGATGTGCCTATTGCCTTATGGAAGTAGAAGCGTACATGTGCATCCTACCCACTTGCGTCACATGTTTCTTTCCATCGTCTCACTGGAGATTTTTAGCATTTTGATATGGCCCTATCTACCGTGGAAATACCACGGAATTATCAGGACACATTGAAGGAGAGCTGCTGGCGTTCTGCCATGGAAGAAGAAATAACTGCCTTGAAGTCACGGGGTACATGGAGCTTGGTTCCTGCTCCTCCAGGAGCCTCTGTTGTCAGTTGCAAATGGGTCTTTACTGTCAAATATCATGCAGATGGCAACCTTGATCGTTATAAAGCAAGGCTAGTGGCCCGTGGGTTTATCAAATCTACGACATGGATTATACGGACATATTTTCTTCAGTTGCGCATCACTGCACTTTACGGGTCCTTTCAGTTGCGGTGGTATGTGATTGGCCCTTGTTTCAGCTTGACGTGAAAAATACATTTTTGTCTGGAAATCTGCAGGAAGAAGTCTACATGCAGCAACCTCCGGAGTTTGCTGCTGAGGGGGAGAGTCAGATGGTGTATAGACTTCCCAAGGCTATATATGGTCTTAAACAAAGCCCGCGGACATGGTTTCATAAGCTATTTGACCTCATTCAGAAGCAAGATTTCAAAAGATCAAATGCAGATCATTCTTTGTTTGTTCAGAAGACTCCCAGAGTTACTGTTGTTATCATGGTTTATGCGGATGATATTCTTGTTACGGGAGATGATATGCATGGAATAAAGATGATAAAGGCATTTCTAGGCCATTAGTTCGTTACCAAGGATCTTGGTACCCTACGATACTTTCTAGGGTTGGAATTTGCTAGGAATGAGCAGGATCTTGTGATGACCCAAAGGAAGTATATTACAGACATGCTTGTTGAGACATGCATGATTGACTATCGATCCTCCACTATTCATATGGATCCTAGTATGAAGTTATATGATGATGATACATGAGGTTGATAGTAGGAGATATATAGAGAGAGTGGGAAAACTTCTCTATATTACTATAACCAGACCTAATATCACTTTTGCTGTAAGCCGGTGATGAATCCCCATTTATCACTCTTTATTCCTTTATTTTAGCTAGAAACCTGAGCAAAATGCCATGTAAATATGTGTAAATATCATAAGTTGTCAAAACACATGCATCATGTAAATATGCATAATTAGCATGTTTTTGTGTGAAAATAAAGGAATAAAGAAACACAAGAAAAAGAGGGAAATATTTAGAATAAATATTAAGTGACCTAATCCCAAGGGAGGGCTCAACATGGGCCTGATCGCAAAAGAATCCAAGTAGAGAAAGATAAGGTCAATCATACTTGTACATAACTCTATGTATATAAATAAATTTATTTTCCTCAAATTAAAAATAAAAAGTGTTTCTCATATCTTGTACATATTTGTAAAAATAAAATAAAAATCAGAAAAATAAAAATAAAAATAAAAATAATAAAATCATTTTCAACTTTGTATATATACCATGTAGATATGTATATAAACCTATTTATATAACTCATGTAAATAAATCCTAAAAATAAAATAAAAATACCTTTTTATTCCAAATTTTATGTTGAAAATAAATAAAATATAAAACTGGAATAATTGTACAAAAATAATTAAAAAAATCGAAAATACATATGTATACATACCTCCATATGATATTAATATAATGTAAATACGTTATTTATTTTTCAAAAAAATAAATAAAAATCACTAAAAAATAAATTGAAAAATAATAAACATTTTTCATGTTTAAACTTTTTCAAAATAAAATCATTTTCTAATTTTAAATGATTTTACAAATAATTAACAAGCAGCTCCTGAGGAGGTCCAGCGCGCACGGATTGGGTCGGCGAACCTCGCCGGCGTCGAGTTCTTGAAGGATCCTCTTCCACCGTTCGATCAACCCATTCGCTCCAATTTTGATCCGGATCGTCATTCAGTGAGATATATCCACCGTCCGATCCATCAGGGCTTTGATCAGGACCGTTCATTTACGAGGGTGTGGCCGATACTCTCAGCCATCAGATCTGCACGTGGCACCCCCTCGCCCGTCAGATCTTAATAATAGGGGTAATTTCCCTTAGGCCCCTCTTTTTATCGCATTTATAGTTTAGTCTTGTAAATATTTAGTGTAGTTGTTTTTATTTTGGATAAATTGCACCGTGGTCCCTATGTTTATTTTATTTGCATTTTAGTCCCTGCCTGTGTGGAAAACGTGCTTCAACACGTGAGATTTTGGACATTTTGCATGTATGGGCTTGGGGTTTGTTTATGTTATGGAATGAAACTTAGTTTATGATATTTGCAGTTATACCCCTGTGCGTAGTTTTAATTGAACATGTGCTGAATATTTGGAACTTTTGCGCTTTTTACCTTAAGGTTTTCGTACGTGTTATCATTTAGCCCATGGAATTATGTTTTCTTACATTTAGGTCCCAATGTGCTGTAGCTCTTTTATTTGTTAGATAAAATAGCAAATAAACTCCAAATTAGGTGAAATTTGGACACGTGGCTCCTACTACTGTGTAAAAATTTCTCTAAATTTTTGGGATATTTTCGAGGTTTTTTATTATTTTTAAAAATTCAGAAACATGTATTTTTACTACTGTTTGAATTTAAAAATCAAAGAAAAATATAAAAACTTCTCTAAAAATTCTAATAAAATTAGGGATAGTTAGTTTAGTGGTTTTCTACCTTCTTTTCAATTTTTGGCTTATTTGGATTTATAAAAAACATAAAAATTAAAAACCCTAAAAATCTTCTAAAAATCATTAAAAATTCTATAAAATCTAAAAAATGCAAACTCTTTTTCTGTAGCTTAGTTTTTGTATATATTTTTTATAAAAATTGTCTCCAGATTTTTATAGACCAATTATACATTTTTAATTGGTCTTTCAATTCTGGCGTCCTCTTTCTTGATTTTTAGAAAATCAAATAAAAATTGAAAAATTCTGAAAATTCACCAAAAACACATAAAGGCATAAAAACACAAAAAAATTTATTTCAATTTTTGGAGCATTTTTTTGAGTGTTTAAATAAATTGTTGAACTTGCTTTTTCTTATATTTTCTTATATAATTAAAAACACAAAAAAATTTAAAAACCTTTAAAATCAACTAAAAAAATATGTTATTCTTTATTTTCGATTTTGACTACTTCGTAGGCCGTCTCGGCCATCCCGTGCTCCTTGAGTCCGACCCTGGTCGCTATAACAGGTTAATAATATTAGCGAGGACCGTTATCGATTTGATTGTTTGATCTTCTTATTTGGTGGTTCTTATTTTTTCTTGATTGACCGATTCTTCTCGATCCGGGCCGCAACGACCCGAGAGTGATTTTTACCTCACCCGGATCTTGATTCCACGGATTTTTCGATCGTCAGCCGGGTGAGTCAATTCATGGAACATCCAAAACAGGTACACATTGATGCCATATACATGATACCGAGATACCTAAAGTTGTCTCCAGGTGTAGGACTACTGTTCAGAAAAGAAACAAAGATCTCAGTTTCTACATGTGCTGATGCGGATTATGCAGGATGCCCTAAGGATCAGAAGTCTACTTCAGGATTTGCAGTCTTTGTTGGCAGTTCTTTGGTTTCTTGGAAAAGCAAGAAACAAACAGTGGTGGCAAGAGCTAGTGCTGAATCTGAATACAGAGCCATGGTACAAGCACGTACATAGATGATGTGGGTTCGAGCTGTGTTAGAATATCTACATATAGATGTACCTTTACCCATGCAGTTATAGTGTGACAATCAAGCAACACTATTCATTGCTAATAATCTTGCATTTCATGAAAGGACAAAGCATATCGAGGTAGATTGCCACTACACTAGAGATATGATTCAAAAGGGCTTGATTTTTACGTCCCACATCAGTTCAAGAGAACAGACTGCAGACTTCTTTACCAAACCATTGTTGAGAGGGCCGTTCCAGAAGTGTTCTTCCATGCTGAGCATGATTGACATCTATGCTCGCTCTTGAGGGAGAGTGTAGAGATATTTTCCAGTCTTTATGTACTTTTCAGTTATATTTTATTTCTTTCTTATGTCTTAAGTAATTTACCCATAGTTCTCCTCTATATAAGAGAGCCTAGGGATCTTCAGAATAAACAATTATCTCATTTCCTCCAACACTAAGGAAAGCCAACATAAATATAATACTTTAAGATAACTTTATATCATACATTTGTACGTGTTACAAATGAGACTATAAAATGATTTTAAAATATTTAGCAATTTACGTTTATTTGGTTGGTTAACGATGGGGATATGGACAGATGTGATCCTAAATTAGTGTCTAATTAAGTATTTAAATGATATTTATATAGAAGTGTACTTACAAAATGTCTTCTACTTGCACACATCAAAATCCACGACTATTGGATCGGGATATCTCATCTCGAAGAGAGTCCAATAATACTTGCAAAATTTAAAAAAATATAACACAACTTAAGGTGATGAAATCCTCTAATGTGTTGCACACGCCTCCCGATGTGCAGTGCCACACATCACTCCTGTGGAGGGACACTCTGTGTGTGAATATTTGGTGCGATTTAATAATCAGTTAGTGTTTTAGGCTTATTATCTACCTAACAATAAGTTAATGTGACACACTTGACACATTAACTCGAAATAAATGTGATAAAAAGTATTATAACATAAGTATTAGTGTTTGTCGAACAACGCTCTTGGTCCTGTCATTCTTTTGATTTTCCATCACAATATATCATATTTACTATTCTCTCCTTTTTGTTATTTAATTTTCCATCACAATCTATCACCTTTTGCCACTCACAATTGTCGAAACTTAGGTCTAGCTTCCTCCCTCTCCTAATAAACCTTTATGTTAATTGTTTTCTTCTAACATAGGGCTGAGGTTCATCCCCTTGTGTTCGTACTCCCAATAATTTTGTATCTGTCATCCCCTCTTTCAATTGAGCCATTTCTATGTGCCACCAATACATTATCTAACTCATTCCCTTGTATTTCTTCTTTCCTTTTCTCATATCAACATTCATCTAATTCTCTCTTTTTTGCCACTTTCGATTGCAATCCTAAAATCTCAATTGAGACGTGAATCATTGTAATGAAACTAGTGTTACTAGATAATTCAATATTCTAATTTATTATACAAATTTATTCATGTTACTAGTTGTGGTATATCATCATACACTTGACATGTCTATGAACATAATCAAACCTAACAACAACTATATATTAATCATTTCCTATGAAGCATAAACAACAAGTTTAAGCACTAGGAATATAGGTAGTTCCTTGAGTACCCGGCTACTGTGCTTACGTGTAGAAATTGCTTCGTTTAGGCCCGGATTCTCATGCATCATATAGGTAGTTTATATTCTGTCTTTATTTTATGCGCGGATCACTCTGCATGTAGACTGCTGGAGTCAGGTACGCATTTCTTACTCTGCATGCATCATTGATTTCTCGCGCATCGGCTTTTTCGTCTTCTCCCCCCGGTTTTTGGACTTAAAACAATAAGGAGAATCGAAAAATTCGTTAGGCATTGTTTGATCTGAATACCTAAAAACAAAAACTATAAAATTGAAACTGCTAAACACACTCGACCTTAAAAGACACCTCACCTAAAAATTTGTCTTGAGGAGAGCAACCCCTCATTGTCTGGTTTGGATGCGCGAGAGAGTGACCTGCACACTAGGCTAGAGCCACATCCGAGCCCTGATCAGACTACCGGCCTTTTATACGGGACAGTCTGGTTGGCGGATTGGATTCCTATCAGGTCACGTAACCGCTCTGATATCCTGACATGATCACCTAAATAAAATTGACAAGATAATTGACCGAGCTCTTACGATCTTCAGCTCAACGTGAAGTAGGTGAACCCGGGGTTTGTTTTCTCATCTTGTGTATTTACAAATCTCATCCGTCCTACTCGCCAGTTCATGATGATGGGCAGGAGGTCCCTTAGGCAGCCTCTGGCTGCACCGCTTTTTAACACTCCAGCCCGTTCATCTAGGTTGGTTCGTGAGAGCCCAGACCCGCTCTCCGAACCCGAGTTCGATTCCGCCTGTTCCCCCTTGACCACCCTTCTTCTATTCCTGAGTTACTAGTGCCAGATGCGAGACGACAGACAACCGATATTTCGGCATCTGAGTTTGGGTCTTTTGCCTTTGCAGAGATCATGGCCAGCAGCGAGGAGCGCACCGATGTTCAGAGGCCTGAGACGACCACATACGTTCTGGACCAGGGTGCGATCAACACCACCATGTTAGCTTCCCTCGAGACCATGCAGAGACAGATACGAGATCATGGGACTTTCATGGTGGAGATGAGTAGAGAGATGGAGATACTGAGAGCAGCAGCAAACCAGCCGCGAACCGAGGGACGGAGAGGTCCAGATCAGCCAGATCAGCCAGACCAGTCGGCAGCAGCAGCAGAGCCAAGACCGATGCGGGAGTTGCACAACCCCGGATCGACACTGACACACCGGTGGGTGGTTCTTCCCGCTATTGTGGGGGACTTCAAGTTCCCCCCGAATACACTTCAGCTACTAGCCCGCTTCCACGGGCTCGCCACTAAGGAGCCCCATCTTCATCTCAAGGAGTTTGAGATGATCTGCAGTACCGTACACGATCGGTAGGTGGATGAGGACACTATCAGGATGATTGCTTTTCCTTTCTCCCTCGCCGACAGAACTGGCTGAAGCACTTGGGGAGATTTGTCTATACCTGGGAGCAGCTCCGCACCGAGTACTTGAACAAGTACTATCCACTCGGGCGGACCAATGCAACGAGGGTCATGATCATCAACTTCTCCATTCTCCCCAACGAGCAATTCCATGAGGCATGAGAGAGGTTTCGTGAGCTTAACGACAGATGCCCACACCACGACATTATGAAGCCGAACCTAGTTCAGAGCTTCTTCTGCGGGTTGACATCAGAGCTGCAGGGCCTGGTGAACGCTTCTTGTGGCGGTTCCTACTTCGCCAAGTATGAGGATCAGGTCTGGGCCATCTACGAGGAGATGGTCGAGAACGATACAGTGATGTCCCAGACGCGACTTTACATTCAGGGGCGCCCATAGCTACAGACCGTGCAGTTTTAGAGGATAACACGGGTCGATGCCGGTCCTTTTACTTCGTCCGCGGCAGCCGCACAGGCTGAGTCTACAGCCGCAGACATGGGGATTATCAGCGAGAAGCTGGACCGGATCGAGTTGATAGAGAAGAAGCAGTGCCAAGGCATATCTCAGATGGATCAGATGATACAGATGCTGAGTGATCTGAAGACACAGGTCATGTGTCTCCAGGAGGCACCGACAACTTCTCAGCCCCGTCTTCAGTCACGAGGAGATCCGAGCAGCAGCGACAGCTAGTCCCAACGCTCCAGTCAGCCTAGACAGGTTCACCTTGTACAGGCGGAGCCGTACCAGCAGCCGCAACCATACTACTAGTCGCCACCATCCCCAGACACTCAGATGGTGTCTACCAGCCGGATCAGCCCCTGGCAGTACTCCCCCCTCCCCCTTACGAGCCGGAGCCGTTGATGGATGTCAACGGGATTTGGTACGACCGACCCCAGCCCGGTATCCGACGAGGCCATCCCGGATACCATTGGTTAAGCGGAGGTGCCACTTCCCAACAGCTGCCTCCAGTTCAGGGTGGCCAGTACGGCCATCAGCGAGAGCACCAGCAACCCCAACCCCCAGTACAACAGCAGCATTCATCCCAGTATGGCCCTCATTTCTATCAGCAAGGACAACCGTGGAGGCGAGATCAGCCTCCACAGCAACAATATCATCCACAACAGTACCCCTCTCACCCGCACCAGCAGCAATAGTCTCACTACCAGCGAGGTCACCCGTCAGGTTCTCATGGGCCAACCTATGATAACCCGCCTTAGACGACTTAGGCCGCCTCATGACAGAGCAGCAAGCTACCTTTAGACGGGAGATGGATGAGTTCCGCCAGGAGATGCGGGAGATCGTGAGAGGGAAGGCCGCCATCCCTGCCCAGATTGAGCCAAATCTGAACAACCTGAAGAGGAAGTTTGAGCAGGTAGAGTTTACAGAGATTACCACTCATAGTGGTTCATTTGGTGATTTGTCTGCATACATGTTTGATGCTGATTTTGTTATACTTAGGAGCGGTAGGATGCCAACAGGCGGAGCCACGTCTGAGCGACGATCCCATGCCACTTCCAGGGCGTCAGGCGAGGAGGAGCGCGATACTGACGCCGCGAGAGATGATGACGGTGGTACTGACACCACTACAGTTGCTGAGCCAGAGCGCGATACTGATGCCGCGAGACGACATGCCGAGGGTGGTACTGAGGCCACCATTTCTACTTCTGTTAGTCCTGTTATCTTTCCGTCTGTACATGTATCTCAGGACATTTCTGGAAATAAAGGAAAGGTCTTGTTATTTTCGGATCCACATGTGTTCCTTGATGATGTTTGTGTGGATTCTGCTGTTCATGAGCATGCCAGGCCATCTCCTAGTCCTTCATCTGAGAAGGACCCTGTGATCCCCTTTCCACGAGCACTTCACATGGCAAAGGGGAAGAAAACAGAAAATAAAAAAACCATCAGATATAGTTCAACCAGCAGATGATAGATAGATTCCATATTCAGCTGACTCTTCAGGAGGCCTTGGAGCACATCCCTCTACTCCAGAGATCACTCAGAGACAGGACCACAGTTAGGAGAAGAGGACGAACCATCAGTCTGAGATCCATGTGCTCACTCGTGCCACTTGTTTCGTGATACAGAACCGTCTGCCAGCCAAGAGGCCAGATGCAGGAGTCCCGTATGTCAGATGCCACATTCATGAGCAGAGGTTCGACTACACTCTATTAGACATCGGTTCTTCGATCAACCTACTTCCGGCAGCCCTTCTCGACCGTTTCGAATTGGGCACTCTCCGACAGAGCAGGATGGTCCTTCAGTTTGCTGATCGATCTGTCAAGAGGCCGAAGGGGTTGCTGAAGGACGTTGTCGTCACGATTCAGGGCCTGAAATTCCCCGTGGACTTCGTTGTGTTGGACATGGAGATCACTGAGTCTGTGACCGATACCCCCATCATTTTAGGACGCCCGGTCTTGGCCACATCCAATACAATGTCCGACCATGATAGCGGGAAGGTGTACATTCACGTCGAGGGTGAGAGTATACAAATAGAGACGGTCGAGGAGATTAGAGCCAAAGATTCAGCTTGCTCAGAGCCGACCACGGATTCAGAGCAGATGACAGAGGCATGGCGAGACATCCTCCAGGATTGTGATTTTGTGATTACAGATGATGAGGCAGTTTGGGCAGATCCAGTCACACAGGCCATCCTCTCACCTTCAGAGTTCGCTGATGCAGAGACGCAAGCAGGGGAGAGCTTGGAGAGTGCATTCCTGGTCCAGGATACGTTTCAGGTCGCAGATCCGGTTTCCGACCACGAAACATATTTTTGTGAGTATGATACAGATCCCTCGGAGTCGGATATCGATTGGGCAGAGTTTGATGATTTGATACCGTGTCTGACGTCCACTGACTCTACAGCTAGGGAGGAGATTGATTCCATGCAGAGCAGAGACAGACCAGTAGAGAAGCCTTCTCCAGATCTAGTTTGTGAGCGAGAGTTCTCATTCTCCCAGGCAGATTTGGCAGCATTCACTCAGACCTTTCAGAGGCCAGATCCGCCAGCACCTACTTGTCCAGAGCTGAAGCTGCTACCGTCGTCGCTGAAATATAGGCTCCTTGCGGGTGAGCATAAGATGTATTCAATCATTATCTCTGCTGATCTGACTGGAGAGCAAGAATCCCGTCTGATGAGGGTTCTTGAAAAGAACCGCAAGGCGATAGGATGGAGTGAAGCCGATCTCCAGGGGATAAGTCTGGCTCTGTGCTCCCACCATATCTATCTCGAGGAGGAGGCAAAGCCGTCGCGTGAGTTCTAGCGGCTGCTGAACCCGACTCTTTGAGAGGTTGTCATGAAGGAGATCTCGAAATGGTGGAACACCGATTTTATCTACCCCATCTCCGACTCCAAGTGGGTCAGTCCATTGTATGTGGTGCCCAAGAAGACGGGCATCACTACAGTTGTCAGTGAGTCTGGAGAGGAGATCACTAACAGGGTACCCACTTCTTGGCGAGCATATGTGGACTACAGACGATTGAACCAGGCCACCAAGAAGGATCGTTTCTCCCTGCCCTTTATTGAATAGATTATTGAGAGACTGCAGGGAAGAGCCATTACTGTTTCTTGGACGGGTACTCCGGCTATAATCAGGTGGCCATCGCGTCCGAGGACCTGGACAAGACCACCATAACCTGTTCCCTTCGGGACATATGCTTTCAGATGCATGCCATTTGGATTGTGCAACGCTCCGGCGACATTTCAGAGATGCATGCTGTCCATCTTTTCGGACATGGTGGGGGAGTGTTTGGAGGTCTTCATGGATGATTTCTCGGTCTACGGCGACGGATTCGATTCTTGTCTTGACTGCCTAGACCGAGGCCTTTAGCGATGCATAGAGGTTCACCTTGTGTTGTCTTGGGTGAAGAGTCACTTTATGGTGACTCAGGGGACAGTGCTTTGTCATATCATCTCCAGCGGGGGCATGGAGGTTGATCCGGCCAAGGTGGATGTCATTAGAAAAATCAATCCACCGTCCAACTTGCGGCAGTTACGGTCTTTTCTGGGGCACGTCGGTTTCTACCGACGCTTCATTCAAGATTTCAGCAGGATTGCCCGACCGTTGACTGATCTACTGACGAAAAACACCTAGTTTCTTGTACATGATAAGTGTCTATCGTCATTTGAGACTCTTAAGAGCTGTGTTGTAAAGGCTCCTGTTCTCCAGCCACCTGATTGGTCTCTCCCATTTGAGATCATGATGGAAGCCTCCGATTTTGCCGTAGGGGCCGTGCTGGGACAAAGGAGGGATGGAGTCCCATTTGCTATTCACTACGCTAGCCGTACATTGGATGCCGCGCAGCGGAACTATACTGTCACTGAGAAGGAGATGTTAACCGTAGTTTTCACCCTAGATAAGTTCAGATCTTACATCATTTGATTTAGAGTGACCATCTATACTGATCATACCGCCATCAGGTACCTCATGGCAAAGGAGAATGCCAAAGCCAGATTGACCAGATGGATCCTTCTACTCCAGGAGTTTGATATAGAGATTAAGGATAAGCCTGGAGTCAAGAATGTGGTGGCGGATCATCTGTCCCGATTGGAGTATCTTGAGGATTATGAGCAGACTGAGCCTATATGTGAGACCTTCCCAGATGAGGCGATCCTTGCTATCGCCTCGCTTCCATGGTATGCCGATATTGTGAACTATCTTGTCGCCAAGAAAGTTCCACAAGATTGGCCCAGGCAGAAACTTGAGACCTTCCTCGCGAAGGTCAAGTTTTACCATTGGGAGGATCCCGTCCTTTACCATGAGGGAGGAGATAGTATCTGGCGTCGGTGCATTCCTCAGGAGGAGCATCACCGCATCTTACTTACTGCCACAAGCTTGAGGCAGGAGGACATCACTCTGGGAGGAGAACGGCACAGAAAGTGCTCCAATCCGGCCTATGGTGGCCTACTCTCTTCAAGGACTCTGATGAGTTCGTGAATAGGTGTACTGACTGTCAGAGGATGGACACTTGTGGATAGCGTGATATGATGTCGATGCAGCCCATACACTTCTGTGAGATTTTTGACGCATGGGGAATCGATTTCATGGGTCCATTCCGTAGGAGTTAGGGATTCGAGTACATTCTGTTAGCCGTGGACTATGTGAGTCATTGGGTTGAGGCCATCCCCGCCCGAACCGCAGATGCTAAGATTGTATGCAGATTTTTGAGGAAGAATATCATTTCACGGTTCGGGGTCCCTCGAGTGTTGATATGTGACGGGGGGTCTCATTTCATCAACGACAAGGTAAAGTCCCTTGCTAGCGAGTTCAGCATATACCATCGAGTTGCCACTCCATACCACCCTCAGACGATTGGTCTTGTTGAAGTGCCAAACAGGGAGATCAAGACTATATTGCAGAAAGTCGTCCGCCCTGACAGAAATGATTGGTCACAGCTTTTGGACTCGGTCTTGTGGGCATATCGGACGTCTTTTAAGACGCCTCTGGGTACATCTCCCTTAAGCCTCGTTTATGGCAAGCCCTGCCATTTACCTGTTGAGCTGATACATAGGTCACTTTGGGTTGTCACTGATATACTTTTGGATCCAGAGCATGTAGGAGATCAGAGGAGGGCAGAGTTAGCAGCCCTAGAGGAGCTTCGTGATACCACCTTTTCAAACAGCTTACATTATAAGGAGAGAGTTAAGGAGTGGCATGATTCTCATATCCACTACAAGCAGTTTGAGCCAGGACAGAGAGTATGACTGTTTGATGGTAGGCTTCGTCTATTTCCAGGGAAGCTACAGAGCAAATGGAAGGGACCGTATTTGGTTAGAAAGGTACATGGCAATGGGAGTATTGATATATCTGAGTTGTCTTCTGATGTTACCTTTCGTGTGAACGGCCATCGGCTCAAGCCATATCTAGATCATGAGCTGCGGGTCGTTGATGTTGCCCCTATTCACTTTGCGTGAGATGTGGCCTCTTGACTCACATCTATTGCATCTCACGCCTGATTATCACTGTTTTTCCGACTTGTATAGATCCAGTTGTCCA
The DNA here is from genome assembly GCA_037367405.1 of Ottelia alismoides. Classification (NCBI taxonomy): domain Eukaryota; kingdom Viridiplantae; phylum Streptophyta; class Magnoliopsida; order Alismatales; family Hydrocharitaceae; genus Ottelia; species Ottelia alismoides. The sequence goes on along the minus strand of JAZKJV010004305.1, from coordinate 39,769 downwards.
TATCACTCTATTCTTTAGTCCCACACCCCATTCCTCATCTTATGATTTTTCTTTACTTAGGGTGTACTTTACCCTAAGTATAGGGGGGGTGGACGACTCTCAGGTATTCTATTGATTCTTTCTACCCCTGTTTTGCTGCCTATACTTAGGGATATTTCACCCTAAGTATAGGGGGGTAGACCCTGTACATCCTTCCACTCGAATTTCCCTTCATGTACATCTTACTATACTTAGGATTACTTGATCCTAAGTATAGGGGGAAACACCGAGTCCTCTTCGTTCTATTCTTTGATTCGTCTTTGTATATACCATTCCTTTTCACTTCCCTATACTAAGCACGAGTTATGTCTTCTTCATCGCTCTTGATCACTCTAAGGGCATCGTTCGAGCTAAGTATAGGGGGGTGTCGTATATATTTCATATATACTTTAGCCATAACTCGTACTTTGTGTGAGTGTGTTAATAATAAAAAATGGCTAAAAATCCATAAAAATTTAAAAATTTCCCTTGTACATAAAATTCTTCTTGCACATACCTATTTATTTATAAAAATTATCTTTGTACAAATGATTGTAAAATCTTGTTGTGTAAATAGCTTGTAAATATTTTTGTAGAGATAGTTTCTAGTATTAATAATTGTTTCCGTATCTTGTTGCTATTTCTCTCGTTTATTTAGACGTCCATGTAATTTACCCCTCAGGCCTCTCCCTATATAAGAGAGCCTAGGGTTTCTCTATAAAGTATAACGAAGACTCCCTTTCGTCTAACATGGTATCAGAGCCACCCTAGGGCTCTTCTCCCTACCCCACCCGCCGCCCCCTCCTCTCTCCTCTCTTCCATCTGCCGCACCTGCCTTCTCTCCTCCTTCCCAGCGGCAACCAGCCGCTATCGGCTCCGCCTGCCGCCTTAGCGACCCCACCAACCGCCCTATCGGCCCCGCCAGCCGCTGCCAGCCGCCCCAGCGGCACCGCCTGCTGCCCTAGCAGCCCCGCCAGCCGCTGCCTGCCGCCCCAGCGGTAGCCAGCACCCCTCGCGGCAACCGCCTGCCGCCCCCACAGCCCCAGCGGCACCCCCTGCCGCCCCCACAGCCCCAGCGGGACCCCCATCTGCCGCAGTAGGGGTTCCGGTGGCCTCCAGCAGTACTTAGGCGTCACTCTCGAGACCTTTCAAGGGCTGTTTGCTTCTTTGGAGGCGTACCCTAGACCCCTCTTCCTCAGCGTTATGGATTTGAGTGCGTAAAAGTCTACACATGCACTCAAATCCGATGCAGTTGGTGTAGACATTCAGCACAGTGTCTATTTTCCCTTCGTCTTCTTCGAGCAGCAGTATGTCAGAATCGAAAGTCGATTTGCCCTCCACCGGCGCGTTCAAAGTTCCTGCGCCAATAGTGAAGATGGACGGGTCTAACTATGAGCTATGGGCTATGTAGTTCATGAGCCTCATGAAATCAAATGGTAAGAAACATATTCTTACCGAAGATGAGCCTGCGGAGAAGACAGGGATCTATGCCTCATGGGAGGCTGATGACGCGTACGCGAACGTCTGGCTGTCTGGTACGTTGACGATGGAGATTGCTAACGATGTTCTCCATCAGCCCATTGCAAAGGCGATGTGGGACATTCTTGCTGCTACGTATTCACAGGTGCGAAACGAGACAAAAACGTTGCCGCTTCAACATGACATTTTTACGATGAAGCAGGCCGACAGACCTCTCCATTCTCTATACACATCCTTGAGAGGGATGTTCGAGAAGCTATAGAGTACCATTCCTCTGACTGCTACTCCGGAGCAGCAGAAGACGTTTCGGAACGCCACCATGATGGGCATTCTACTTGCTGCTCTCGATCCCGAGTATGATGCTGCGAGGTCACAGATTCTAGCAGATGCAGTTATTCCTCCAGTGGAGGACGTCTACAGAAGGCTCAGTCGCATTCCAGTTTCCTCCAGCTCCTCTACTCCACCCCCATCTGCGATGGCAGCCTCGCGTGGGAGAGGTGGACCGCCGTCTGGACGTGGTCGTGGACGTGGCCGTGGACCTCAAGGAAGAGGTCGCGTCAGTCAGATATGCTCGTATTGTCACAGAACTGGACACTTGGAGGAGACATGCTATTCAAAGCACGGGTTCCCCGCATCGGCACGGGTTGCAGAGCATTCACAGTCTCCATTACCGTCTACTGCTGATCATAGATTTGACGAACTTGTGGCCCGTCTCCGCGATATTATGCCACATTCTTCTGGTGATTCTTCTGGTGGCTCTTCAGACATTGCTGCCACAACCTCTGCCAGTTCATCCGCTGCAGCCAGTAGCTCAGGTAGTTCATCAGCACACATACATTCTCATGATATATCTGACTGGGTTATAGATTCCGGAGCTACACATCATCTTTGTCGAGATAGGGGACGATTATAGGCCTACAGGGATATCCCACCCGGCCGCTCAGTACAGATAGCAGATGGTACCCACTCACCCCTTGTTGGACAGGGGGAGGTTTTCTTATCCCCCACTATGCAGCTACAGAATGTTTTACATGCCCCTGAGTTCTCACTGAATTTGCTGTCTATTAGTCAGATTACAAAGGACTTGAATTGTCGTGCTATTTTTAGCCCGTCTTCTCTCATTTTTCAGGACATACTCACGGGCAAGGTGATTGGCTGTGGCTCTGAGCAGAATGGTTTATATCGGCTGGTTCGGGAATCCTATGCTGGCGTCTCTTCTCACTCCGCTGGACCAGTCTCTCCTTACATTTGGCATCTTTGATTTGGTCACCTTCCGATCCAGAAAATGCGCCATCTTCTGCCCCAGATCTCTCCAAGTTCGTCGTTTCGCTGCGAAACGTGTCAGTTGGGAAAGCATTATAGGTCGAGCTTCCCAGGTCGTCAGAGTCGGAGCAGTAGCTCCCCTTTTGAGTTGTTACATATAGATATATGGGGTCCAAGTCGTGTTCCCGATCACCAGGGACACAGGTTTTATCTAGTGGTAGTCGATGATTTTTCTCGTGTCTCTTGGGTATTTCTTTTGAAGAATAAATCTGAAGCAGGAGATGTTATCAAAAATTTGATTAATGAAGTGCAGAATGTTTTCTCTTCCTCAGTCAAATATGTTCGAACTGACAATGCCTTGGAATTCTGTACACGCTCTCTTTCTCTATTCCTTTCATCGAAAGGTATTATCCACCAGACCACCTGCGCATATACATCTCAACAAAATGGTGTGGCGGAAAGAAAGCATCACCACCTCTTGGACATTACTCGTACCCTGTTGATCCAAAGTTGTGCTCCTATTTCTTTCTGGGGGGATGCTGTCCTTACTGCATGCTATCTAGTCAACAGAATGCCGTCCTCTGTCCTTGGAGAAAAGATACCTATCTCTCTTGTTTTTCCTGACAAGGAGCTCTTCTCTCTGCCGCCACGTGTCTTTGGCGCTGTAGCGTTTGTCCATCGTCTATCTCCTGGCCTTGACAAACTCTCTCCAAGAGCAGTCAAGTGCGTCTTTGTTGGTTATTCCAGAACCCAGAAGGGATACCGGTGTTATGATCCTACAACCAACAGGTACTTTGTTAGTGCGGATGTCACCTTCTTCGAGTCAGTTATGTATTTCTCGCCAGCTGGGGACAGAATGGTACCATCCACCACCACTGATGATATTTATGTTCCACCACCACCTACTTCGAGTTCACCTGAGTCGCCTCCTGTGTCAGTTCCTATGCCAGCACCACCGCCACCACCACCCCCACCTCCACCCATTCCACAGCAAATCATATCACCGTTTCCTAATCATTATACGCGTCACCCAGGTCCTGCTCAGACGACAGACCAGCCAATCACTACGCCTCAGGTATGTTCAGATGATGTTACTACTGACGGGTCAGGTTCGGTACATATGCAGGATGACTCATTACAGGTGGACCCAGATGATGATCTTGATGTTTCGATTGCTATTCGGAAACAGAGACGACAATGTGCTTCCTATCCAATTGCTTCACAGGTTTCATTCCACCGACTCACAGGTGATTTCCAGAAGTTTGCCACAGCATTGTCTTCCGTGGCCATACCACGGACATACCAGGAAGCCTTGAAGAGTGAGTGCTGGAGATTAGCTATGGAAGACGATTTGGGGGCCTTGCAGTCCCGTGGCACATGGTCGTTGGTCCCTGCACCTCCTGATGCATCCGTTGTGAGCTGCAAATGGGTCTTCACAGTCAAATATCACGGAGATGGCACGTTGGATAGGTACAAAGCTCGCTTGGTCGCCCGTGGATTTACACAAACATATGGCGTGGACTACATGGATACATTCTCTCCAGTGGCGAGACACTCGACTCTCCGTATTCTTCTATCTGTTGCAGTGGTTCGTGATTGGAGCATTTCTCAGCTAGATGTCAAGAAGGCTTTTCTATACGGGGACTTGCAGGAGGAAGTCTACATGCAGCAACCACCCGGGTTTACTGCTGAGGGGGAGATGCATATGGTCTGTAGACTTCACAAGGCGATATATGGCCTCAAATAGAGTCCACGAGCATGGTTCCAGAAGCTGTCCAATCTAATTGAGCAACAAGGATTCAGAAGGTCCAATGCAGATCACTCGTTGTTTGTCCAGAAGTCCTCGGCAGGTACGGTTGTCATAATGGTCTATGTGGATGATATTCTTGTTACAGGAGATGATGCTCAGGGCATAGCAAGGGCGAAGGCATTCCTAGGTCGTCAGTTTGTTACAAAGGATCTTGGAACCCTAAGATATTTTCTGGGGTTGGAATTTGCTAGGAATGCACATGGTTTGGTGATGACACAACGGAAGTACATTACAGACTTCCTGGTGGAGACTGGTATGGATGGGCGCAAACCATCAAGCATCCCCATGGAGCCCAGCATGAAGTTATATGATGATGATACTGATGAAGTGGATAAGAGGAGATATAGAGAGATGGTGGGAAAACTCCTCTACATTACTATAACCCGTCCAGATATTGCATTCGCAGTTAACCGGGTGAGTCAGTTTATGGAGCAGCCGAGACAGGTTCACATGGATGTTATACACATGATACTGAGGTATCTGAAGTCTTCTACAGGCTAGGACTACTATTCAGAAAAAGGTGCAGACTTATCCATCTCAGCGTGTGCAGACGCAGATTATGCAGGATGCCCTAAGGATAGAAAATCAACCTCAGGGTTTGCAGTTTTTGTTGGAGGTTCTCTAGTGTCTTGGAAAAGTAAGAAACAAACGGTGGTGGCAAGATCCAGTGCGGAATCCGAATATAGGGCAATGGCCCAAGCCAGCACGGAAATGATGTGGGTTCGCTCCGTATTAGAAGATTTACATGTAGCTGTACCTCTACCTATGAAGCTTCAGTGTGACAATCAGGCAGCATTGTTCATTGCCAACAATCCAGCTTTTCATGAGAGGACCAAGCATATTGAAGTTGACTGCCATTACATCAGGGACCTGATCCAGAGAGGATTGATATCCACGACCCATGTTAGCTCAGGAGACCAAACGACTGATGTATTCACCAAGCCATTGCTCAGAGGACCTTTTCAGAGATGTTCATCCAAGCTGAGCATGATCGACATCTATGCTCCACCTTGAGGGGGAGTGTAGAGATAGTTTCTAGTATTAATAATTGTTTCCGTATCTTGTTGCTATTTCTCTCGTTTATTTAGACGTCCATGTAATTTACCCCTCAGGCCTCTCCCTATATAAGAGAGCCTAGAGTTTCTCTATGAAGTATAACGAAGACTCCCTTTCGTCTAACAATTTTCGTATCAAAATTATGTATATAGCACAAAATTTTTGTAAAATGTTTTGAAACACAAAAAGTTTGCAAAACCTTGTGCAAATTTTTGGAAATATTTTGCAAAACTTCGCATTCATGCATACATCCATGTTTTCAAACATTTTTCAAAAATTTTGCACATGTGTAAATGTTTGTAAAATTGCATCTTTGTAAATACTTGTACAGTTTTTCCAAATCATAGTTGACATTTAAACTGGCCTGGAATTAAATTGGAAAATGGAGCTTGGTTAAGACCTTAATCCACCTAATTATAAGAGGAACCTTAGAGGGCTTAGGATTGAGACTTTTCAGGTCCATTGTGACTTAATTCTTTGAGTTCACTAGGCTATGAGCATATGTCATCTTGATGAGCCTAAGTAGAGCATTTAACAACATGCGCATGACTCTCAGAGACAATGGCTTTACTTGCACCAGCACTCTACACATAGCTCTCCACGGATGAGGTGGTGAGAAGGTAGTTTCCTTTGGCTTGGGGTAGCATATGAGGGTAGTACTTATAGGCGGAACCTCTCTTCTTCTTATAGTGAACGAAGTGCGTCTCAACTTGGTCTGGTGGTTATGAAGTCTAAAGACAGAAGATGTGGGTTGCAATAAAGCTTCAAAAGAGGGATAGTCTACTGGCTCAAGAGGAAAAACTCCTTGTATATATGCTGCACCATGTAGATATGTTGTACAGATGCACATGAAAAAAATTGTGCAAGAAGAAAAGAACTCCAAAAAAAGTGGTGGGTCGGATTGAAAATTTAATAATCCCACCGGAGTGTACATAGTCAAATAAAGCAAAGCTTATGTTATACATGACCATCTCATGAAGCTTGCAGCGGGAGACTCAGCTACACTGGTTAGAGCTCCCAAGGATACATGGCTACACTAGTCATGGTTCATTCTCTTCTTCCCCATCTTCTTGAGCCGGTTGCACTTGAACTTAGAAGAGAATACCCCGCTTCTCGAGGAAAGAGTTGCTAGACCGAGGCATTAGAGTTACCGGGTTGAGGGAAGTTGTTTCTATATTACTTCTGAGGTGGGGAGCTACATATCACTTACACCGTACAAGGAAAGATTCATAGTCATTAGAGTTTGTGTATGTAGACTTGTTCTGATCTGGTTTATTGAGGAGTCTTGACCATAGATTGGTGGAACTTAGAGGCTGTTAAGTTTTAAGCTTAAGTCCAAATATGATTCCGACAAATTAATAATCCAAAGGTCTGACCGAGCTCCATATTTCAATTTAATGAAGGAAAGTTTAATAATCAACCTTGATTTCTCCTCTTTTTCTTTTTCTTTCTCTTTTGCACTTCTTTTTCAAATAAGTGTTTGCTAAGGGACTAGGAAAAGTAAAGTATAGGGGAGTCATGAATCCCCGTTCATCACTTTTTATTCCTTTATTTTAGCTAGAAACCTCAGTAAAATGCCATGTAAATATGTGTAAATATCATAAGTTATCAAAACACATGCATCTTGTAAATATGCATAATTAGCATGTTTTTGTGTGAAAATAAAGGAATAAAGAAACACAATAAAAAGAGGGAAATATTTAGAATAAGTATTAAGTGACCTAATCCGAAGGGAGGGCTCAGCATGGGCCTGACCGCAAAAGAATCCAAGTAGAGAGAGATAAGGTCAATCATACTTGTACATACCTCTATGTATATAAATAAATTTATTTTCCTCAAAATAAAAATAAAAAGTGTTATATTTTGAACATATTTATAAAAATAAAATAAAAATCAGAAAAATAAAAATAAAAATAATAAATATCATTTTCAACCTTGTATATATAACATGTACATATGTATATAAACCTATTTATATAACTCATGTAAATAAATCCTAAAAATAAAATAAAAATACCTTTTTATTTCGAATTTTACGTTGAAAATAAATAAAATATAAAATTGGAATAATTATATAAAAATAAACAATTAAAAATAAAAATCAAAAATACATATTTATACATACCTACATATAATAATAATATAATGTAAATACGTTATTTATTTTTCAAAAAAATAAATAAAAATCACTAAAAAATAAATTGAAAAATAATAAACATATTTCATGTTTAAACTTTTTCGAAATAAAATCATTTTCTAATTTTAAATGATTTTACAAATAATTAACAATCATAATTATCTGATTTGTCCACGGGGGATGTTGACCCTCGGTCAACTCTCCCCCCAGGACCACCCAGTGACGGATCTTTGCTCCCGACCCGACTTGGCCTATTTTTCGCGCATTGATCCGACCACCATCGATCGAAACCCGGGGCCCTGATTATCCTTGAATCATCCCTAATCTACGCCCGATCATCCTTCTAGGGATCCGTGCACCATAGCGCCATGCCCGACTCCTTCTTGCCGGACCCTCGCTTGTATAAAGTCCCAGCTCCGGCTGCAATTTCACTCTATCTTTGGCCTCCATCTTCCATCCCTGGACCTCTATTCCCCTCCCTAGAGTGACAACTATCCGAGGAGAGTGTTGCAGCGAGGAGAAGGCAGCCCCAGCCCCTGATCCGGCGACTTGCGCCGCCGTGCTTCGCCACCGAGCGAGCTCGAGCCTCTGGCCCCGACGAGCCATCGAGGCGACGACCCCAGGAGCTTCCTTAGCCCCATCACAGTCGATTGCAACCATCAGGCACCTTCGATTTCCCCTAGGTTAGGTTAATTTCCGTTTTCGTCCAAATTGCACCGCCGGCCTTCGCCGGCTGATTCGCCTCGATCCGACCATCCATTTGCTCATCTGACCATCGATTCACATCCACGAGACCTCTACCCACGTTCCGCACCCATCCGATTAACCTGACTCGTCCCGGAGCAAGAACTCAGGTCCCCATCGCCGTCGCCTCGCCGAAGACCTCCGCCCCACCTCATTCGATCATCGATTCCACCGCTCACCGGGTCGAGGCACTTTGCCCTCGATCCAGGAATCTTTCTGTGCAGCTTGCAGGTTGAAAGGGGCCCATCTGGAGGTCCTAACATCCAAGCACAGGCACCTCCTTTGTCGCCGGAGCTCTCCGAAGCTTCCCGGCCTCATCGGAGGTACCCACCAGCTGCGGAATACTTCGAGCGTCCTCCACATCTCAGCAGCTCCTGAGGAGGTCCAACGCGTACGGATTGGGCCGGCGAACCTCGCCGGCGTTGAGTTCGTGGAGGATCCTCTTCCACCGTTCGATCAACCCATTCGCTCCAGTTTTGATCCGGACCGTCATTCAGTGAGAGATATCCACCGTCCGATCCATCAGGGCTTTGATCATGACCGTTCATCTACGAGGGTGTGGCCGATACTCTCAGCCATCAGATCTATACGTGGCACCCCCTCGCCCGTCAGATCTTAATAATAGCGGTAATTTCCCTTAGGCCCCTCTTTTTATCGCATTTATTAGTCCTGTAAATATTTAGTGTAGTTGTTTTTATTTTGGATAAATTGCACCGTGGTGTTTATTTTATTTGCATTTTAGTCCCTGCCTGTGTGGAACACGTGCTTCGACATGTGAGATTTTGGACATTTTGCATGTATGGACTTGGGGTTTGTTTATGTTATGGAATGAAACTTAGTTTTTGATATTTGCAGTTATACCCCTGTGCATAGTTTTAATTGAACATGTGCTGAATATTTGGGACTTTTGCGCTTTTTACCTTAAGATATTCGTACGTGTTATCATTTAGCCCATGGAATTATGTTTTCTTACATTTAGGTTCCTGTGTGCTGTAGTTCTTTTGTTTGTTGGATAAAATAGCAAATAAACTCCAAATTAGGTGAAATTTAGACACGTAGCTCCTGCCATTGTGTAAAAATTTCCCTAAATTTTTGGGACATTTTCGAGGCTTTGTTTGAATTGAAAAATCAAATAAAAATATAAAAACTTCTCTAAAAATTCTAAAAAAATAGGGATAGTTATTTTAGTGATTTTCTACCTTCTTTTCAATTTTTGGCTTATTTGGATTTATAAACCCATAAAAATTGAAAAACCCTAAAAATCTTCTAAAAATCATTAAAAATTCTATAAAATCCAAAAAATGCAAACTCTTTTTCTGTAGCTTAGTTTTTGTATATATTTTTCATAAAAATTGTCTCCAGATTTTTATAGACCAATTATACATTTTTAATTGGTCATTCAAGTCTGGCTGCACAGTAACCCATATTTTTCCTCTTTCTTGATTTTTAGAAAATCAAATGAAAATTGAAAAATTCTGAAAAATTCACCAAAAACACATAAAAACATAAAAAACACAAAAACAATTTTATTTCAATTTTTGAAGCATTTTTTGAGTGTTTAAATAAATGGTTGAACTTGCTTTTTCTTATATTTTCTTATATAATTAAAAACACAAAAAAATTTAAAAACGTTTAAAATCCACCAAAATTTTTTTTATTCTTTATTTTCGATTTTGACTACTTCGTAGGCCGTCTCGACCATCCCGTGCTCCTTGAGTCCGACCCTGGTCGCTATACCAGGTTAATAAAGCTAGCGAGGTCCGCTATCGATTTTATTGTTTGATCTTCTTATTTGGTGGTTGTTATTTTTTCTTGATTGACCGATTCTTCTCGTTCCGGGTCACAACGACCCGAGAGTGATTTTTACCTCACCCGGATCTTGATTCCACGAATTTTCCGGTCGTCAGCCGGGTGAGTCAATTCATGGAACATCCCAAACAAGTACACATGGATGCCATATACATGATACCGAGATACCTAAAGTTGTCTCCAGGTGTAGGTCTTTTGTTCAGAAAAGAAAAAAAGATCTCAGTTTCTACATGTGCTGATGCGTATTATGCAGGATGCCCTAAGGATCAGAAGTCTACTTCAGGCTTTGCAGTCTTTGTTGGCAGTTCTTTGGTTTCTTGGAAAAGCAAGAAATAAACAGTGGTGGCAAGAGCTAGTGCTGAATCTGAATACAGAGCCATGGTACAAGCAAGTACATAGATGATGTGGGTTCGAGCTATGTTAGAATATCTACATATAGATGTACCTCTACCCATGCAGTTATAGTGTGACAATCAAGCAGCACTATTCATTGCTAATAATCTTGCATTTCATGAAAGGACAAAGCATATCGAGGTAGATTGCCACTGCACTAGAGATATGATTCAAAAGGGCTTGTTTTTTACGTCCCACATCAGTTCAAGAGAACAGACTGCAGACATCTTTACCAAACCATTGTTGAGAGGGCCATTCTAGAAATGTTCTTCCATGCTGAGCATGATTGACATCTATGCTCTATCTTGAGGGGGAGTGTAGAGATATTTTCCAGTCTTTATGTACTTTTCAGTTATATATTATTTCCTTCTTCTGTCTTAAGTAATTTACCCATAGTTCTCCTCTATATAAGAGAGCCTAGGGCTCTTCAGAATAAACAATTATCTCATTTCCACCAACACTAAGGAAAGCCAGATTGAGACGTGAATCATTGTAATGAAACTAGTGTTACTATATAATTCAATATTCTAATTTATTATAAAAATTTACTCATGTTATTGGTTGTGGTATATCATCATACACTTGACATGTCTATGAATATAATCAAACCTAACAACAACTATATATTAATCATGTCCTATGAAGCTTAAACAACAAGTTTAAGCACTAGGAATATACAAAATAACAAGCAAACTATCAATAATATGGAAATCCTAAACCATCAAAACAATAATGACATGTAAAGAAATAATAAAAAATGAGTGAAAGGATGAAAGAATATACCTAAACAAAGATATTGTGATTGAATGACCTAAATGGGGGTCACTGGAGGCGAGGACGACAGAGCACAGATTGTCGAGGGAAGGTTTTGGGGAGAAAATCGGGTAGAATGATGAATAGAGGCTAGCCGGTGATCTGTTTACAGATGCAGGCGTTCACACTTATGTGCTCGCCTAAGGTTCTCCATGTGCTCGCTGGCATATTGACACGCGTCCGCCCGAGCCATGCCTTGAATTTCAAATGGGCGAGCACATTGTAAGCGAGCACTTGTGTAACCCAAGTGCTCACCCAGATATTAACAAATGACGCACCTCAAAATCCAAATGGGCGATCAACTCAGGCGAGCACATGTGTAACCCAAGTGCTCGCTTAGATATTGGCGAGCACACGTGCTTGCCAAGTGCAAGCCATACTGTGTATGTCAATCACGCCTTTTTTGTAGTGTGGTTTCGCGTACGGGGTCAAATCAATACATTATAAGAAGAAATATTTGAATATTACTATCATCGATATCATAAGTATCATACCAAATCCTATCAATCAAACCACTTTTTCAAGAAATATGAGATATCTAAGTCGTACAAGTAAAGAGATCTATTCATTGATAAGAAAAAGCAAAAGCGTAAACACTGATTGGATTGATGATAAAATAGAATCCTATTCACGAACAATGATTCGATTGATGACGAAGAAAGATAATTCTTAGTTCAGTTCTTCACCCTAAATGTTGAGAAAAGAATAGACCAAATTCTATCGAGTCTGGCTCATAATGGTCATTTATCAAAGAAAGACTCTAGTTAACATATCGAAATAGTAGTATGAAACAAGGATTATTTTCAGATTTGGTCTTATTATTTTGATATTGTGTGTCAGAGAATACTTTTAGCGTCAAAAATCATTTTTATTACACATTAACGATACGTTTGGATAGAGGTTACATTGGGGTAATCTGGGAGAGGGTAATCTGTTTTTGTGATTTGGTGTTTGGATAGAGGGTTTGGGGTTGAGAGGGTTTGTTGTGATGTGATTACATTGAAGTTTGTAAAAATGAGTAGTTGTTGTGATGTGACTGTATTGAAATTTGAAAAAATGAATAGAAGTTGAGTATTCTATAATTTTTAGATGATATGATGATATAGTATATTTTTTATGGAATGGATGAAAGAGAAATGATTTATTTAATGTATTAAAAAAGAGAGAATGTGTGGACCCCACATGAGAGAGAAGATGTGGGTAATCCTTTGCCGAACGAGCCCTTCTTTCTGCTATTTATGAAAGAAAGAGTAAGAAAATGAAACAAGATCTTTTTTTCTTATTTTGATTGGATCAAAAAACACATTGGGATTGCTAAATCACATATAAAACCCTTTGAAAATTTTGAAGTACAATGCTTTGATAAAGGAAAGAATTCGGAATGGAATTATTTTGAATACATATTCATCAATAAAAAACCTTCACCGAATTTTGAATTATCAAAATAAGAATTTTATGTTAGAGTAGAAGCCTCAAAGGGAGAATTTGGAATTTTTCTAATGAAGGATCAAAGTGTTTTTCCTTGGAGATGGAAAATCTATCGGCCTGATTTCATCAATTTGCAAATACTTCCTCGTCTCTAACTTAACAAGGATAGCTTGAGGACCTGATCGTGAATCGAGAATAGCTATCTTGCAAACTTTTTGGGTCATTTTTCTCAGAAGAATTAATAACACTCAAGAACATTAAAGAGAGAGACTCATATAGCTATAAAGGACTTGAGCTAAGTTGTGTGTCGAAATAAGAGAGTAGATGTCTCTTTTTATAAGTGTGGAGAAGAGAGATGAATGGGATAGCTATTCCATAGGGATAGGGTTTCTTATATAGAGAGAAAACCCTAGAGAGTACAAGAGGAAAAATACATAAATACCCCCGAGGGATTACGGAATCTGAAGTGTTACAGGCTAAGGAACTCGAAGGGTTAAGGGTTACGGAACCCAAAGGATTACAAGCATAATTTTAATATAATAATAATAACATCGCTCCTCAAGTTGGAGCATATCTGTAGATCATGCCCAACTTGGATACTAAGTACATGAGGCATTTCCTTGGAAGAACCTTTGTGAGGATGTATGAAAGTTGAAGTTCAGTGGAGATGTGTGGAGTGCTGATTCGTCCTCCTCGTACTCATCACGAATAAAATGGCAATCAACATCAATGTGTTTTGTTCGCTCATGGAAAACTGGATTGGTGGCGATGTACGTGGCTGACTTATTGTCGCAGTATAAGAGTACATGAGTGGCGACTAACATGCCAAGTTCTATTAGGAAAGAAACAAACCATGTGATCTCACATGTGGCCTGAGCCATTTCCCTGTATTCTGCTTCCGCACTGGATCAGGATACCACTGTATACTTCTTGCTTCGACAAGTGACAAGGTTATCCCCAACAAACATGGCATATCCTGTAGTGGATCGGCGGTCCTCTGGAGAACCAACATAGTCAGAATCTGTATAGGCGGAGATATTAGTGTGTCTATTCACCCCATAAAAGAGTCCATGTCCGGGAGATTCCATCAAATATTGAAGGATAAGAAGGACATCTTGTCAATGAATATAAAGAGACTTCTCGATATGTGGACTGGATTTTCTCACATCATATGATTTATCTGGCCTAATAACAGTGAGGTAGAGTAATTTTCCCACTAAGCTTCTGTATCGTGTTGCATCCTCAAAAGCTAGATCAGTAAATGCTGAATTTTTCTCACTTCTGCAGGGATGCTAGATGGCTTGCATCCAAAAAGTCCTGCCTCAGCCAGAATATCGAGGCAATACTTTCTTTGTGAAAGATGGAGCCCTTATGTAGTGTGTATTACTTCGATGCCAAGAAAATAACAAAGTTGACCGAGATCTTTCATGACAAAGACCTTCTGGAGGAAGGTTTTGGTCTCATGAATACCATCTACATCATCTCCTGTGATAACCATATCATCAATATAGATAGCAAGGATGATCGTGTAAGTAGACCATCATCCAACAAAGACAGAGTAGTCAGATGTTGTCCTCTGAAAACCAAGTGTGTTGATCTACGTAATGAGCCTCTCAAACCATACCCTTGGGCTCTGCTTCAGGCCATAAATGGCCTTACGTAGTCAACATACATGCTCTCCCTCGACTACATACCCCGGTGGTTGCATCATGTAGACCTCCTCCTCAAGATCACCATAAAGAAAGACGTTCTCCACATCAAGTTGATAAATGGGCCAAGCCTTGTTGGCAGCAACCGAAAGAATGGTACGTATCGTTCCATTTTGGCAACAGACGAGAAGATCTCAAAATAATCAACTCCAAAGGTTTGTGTGAAACCTTTGGCAACAAGTCTGGCTTTCAACATGTTAATAAAACCATCAGGCGACTGTTTGGTTGTGAAGAACCATCAACAAACCACAGGGCGAACACCTGAGGGGCATGGCAGAAGATCCCACATGCCCCAGAAGGTAAGTGCATCCATCTCCTCATCCATGGCTTGTTGCCAACCATAATCCTGCATTGCACTGAAATGATCTCTTGGAACGATAATAACATTCAGAGCATCTGCAAATCTCTTGTCACCACTAGATAAACAATCTGTCGAAGTAAAATGTGACATGGGGTGATACATACATTACCTTTATTGCTTGCGTAGAGCTATAGGAAGCTCCCCAGGTACATCCAAGAGAACAACAGTGAGAGCACTCGAAGTGGTCATATCATCCTGCATAAAAGGGACCGGCAAAGGTACATACACTGGTGTAGAAGGTATAGGGGTATGCCGGTGAGTATAGACGATTGGTGGAGGATGGAGGTCCAGGGGAATGTCACTCACAGTCTGTGTAAAATAACTTGTTTGCTCAAAGAAGGTGACATCAACATACACATAGTATCGACGTCCAACAGGATCATAGCAGCGATAGCCTTTCTGGGTACGAGAGTACCCAAGAAAGTCACATTTGATGGCACGAGAGGATAATTTGTCAGCTTCTTGAAAGTTATGAACAATGGAAATACAACAAAAAATTCGCAGGGGTATGGGAAAAGGAGACTCAGTAGGGTAAAGTAAGGAAAATGGAGTTGCCCCTTTGAGAACAGATGAAGGAGCACGGTTGATGAGATACACTGCAGTAAGGATAGCATCTCCCTAATATTGTTTAGGAACACTCACTTGACTAAGAAGGGATCTGACAACATTTAGCAAGTGTCGGAGTTTCCTCTTAGCTATAACATTATGTTGTGAGGTATATGGATATGATGTTTGGTGAACAGTTCCTTAGGATGCAAATAAAGAGGAAAGTCATGTTGGGTTAACTCAAGAGCATTGTCGGTACGAATGATCTTAAAAATGCTAGAAAAGTAAGTTTTAACATATTGAAAGAAATTATGACAATTTGCTTAATCTCCGAACGTTCCTTTATTAGATATACCCAAGAAGATCGACTACAATCATCAACGAAAACTATAAAATAGCGATGATCACGTAATGTGTGGATTGGACAATGTCCCCAAACATCACAATGAACAAGATGAAAAGCAGCAGTACTACAAGACTCAGTACGAACAGGAAACGAAGCTCGATGGTGTTTCCCGAACTCACATGCCTCGCACTGAAAGGCCTTCAGAATAGAGGGTTCAGGAAACATCATGTAGATGGCCTTGGCAGAGGGATACCCAAGGCGCAGATGCCATAGGAGCGAATCTTCGGAGATGGACGCAACACCAACAAAATTGGAGTATGAGGGTATGTCAAGGTAATATAGACCGTTCTACTCATGTCCCCCACCAAAAATCTGCCTCATCTGAATGTCCTGAAAATAACAACAAGACTCATCAAATATCACATGACAATGAAGCTCAACACAAAGCTTGTGAACTGATAGCAAGCTAAGGGGAAAATCAAGAGCATAGTGAACCCTCGAAAGTCAAAGCTTGGAAGAGAATTCCATAGTTCCGAAAGTAGTAATCTGTGATTGAGTCCCATTAGCAACTCGAACGGAATTTACAGAGGCAGATAGTATGAAAGAGGTGAGCATACTACCTTCTCCAGTGAGATGAGTAGAGGCGCTGGAACCAATAATCCACGCTGGAGTAGGAGTGATAACAGAGTTGGCTATTGTACCTGAAGAAGTAGCCAGATCAACCGTTGTAGTGTTACTAGTGGTCGTAGGACCTGGAGTCTGAAGGATTTGTATTAGGCAGGAGTAATATGCATCATTAAGATGAACAATCTTGCCACTGGAGGTAAGGCGATGCCTCTTTCACATCATACACATCCTCATAAGCATTATTGGCGTGATAAGAAGGTACGCCAAACTTCTGCCAGCATCGTTCTGTCGGGTAGTTCCACTTACCACAGTGAGTGCTGGGGCAGTAGAGTCTCACCCATGACCATGACAAAAGTCACGAACTCTTCCAGATTCTCGTCCACGACCACGACTTGTATCACGACTGCGTCCTCCTCGCAAGCCTATCTACCTCCTTGCCCAGATGAGGTGTAAAGTTCTCTCTTGAAGGTAAAACGAGAGGTCGGGCAACAGATGTCTCGAGCTCCTCAAGTCGGTCAAAGATGGCCTTAATTGTTGGCAGTGTGTCTGATATAAGAAATTGCTCCTTCGCTCTAACAATAAGGTTTGAAGGGTGTAACCATCAAGAGCTAAAAATAGTAAGTTCTAAATTCAAAGACTGATCGATCAGATGGGAAGATGTGATTGATTAGTCCACCATTGATCGATTATTCAAGAGTTTTTGGTTGATCTATTCAGTCTATATTACAAATAAAATTCAAATATTAAAAGTTTGATCAATCACAAAAATGAGTCCTACCGATCAATCAAGTGTAATGTTAAAATAAAGGAAATGTTTAAAAGATGTCCGATCAACAAAAACATCTCATCGATCCGAGTTTGAAGTATGGTCGATCAAAATGAGGAATCATCTAGAGCTGAAGACGATCGATCAGATCAGAGGCTTGATTGATTAGGCTTTGGTCAATAAACGAGAAATGTATAATCAATCAACTCAATGTCAGGAAGGCGGTATGCAGTATTCAGTCGGAGGGGTCACTGCAAAGAGAGTATGCAGTATGCGGGGAGTATGCAGTTTTATGCGGTTTGTTATTTTTTATTATTAAAAATATAAATAATGTTTTAATATCATGTTAATATCATCTAAATATTATATCTCTTGATTATAATAACAAAGAATTGAAGGTACAAGGAACAAAACTATTGGGATAAAAAGTAATATAGAGTCAAATGAGCAAAAATATCAATTGAAAGAGCGTTAAGTCATGTGTCCGAGTTTAGGCTAGTGTTTTAGAAAATGTTTATTTGAAAATCGGCTGCATACTCGGCCACATATACGGTATACTCGGCCAAGTATGCAGTCTGACCCACTTAATTGTCGATTTGGTCATACTCGGAGCGCCAAGGCTTCCGAGTATGCGTATGCGGCTGAGTATAGGGTATACTCGGTCGATTTTCTGAACACTGGATGAACTTCAGACTTTGAAGGCTGACTTGGTCTTTGACTTTATCCTTGAAGTTGACTCAAAGGAAACACAAGCAACTCTAATGTGATCATACATTGATACAAATCTTTGGCATACTGCATAGTACATTGGTGATTATATAATTGCAAAAACACTTTATGATTGACCACATAGAAAAGTAAAGTAAAGAAACTTCTGAGGAGCTTCATTGTGAGTCCTTCACTTGATATTTCTGCAAAACAATATGTTAGTTGCAAGTAGATCCAATATGAGTGTAAGTTAGCTTTAAAACAAACTTGAGCGGAAGAACAAGATTCTAACAACCTCCTCCTTTTTAAAGATGACTAAACTTTTGAACTTTTCCAGAGAAAATCTTTTAAACACAAGATAGACAAACTTAAGTTAATAACTCTCCCCCTTTAGTAAACGAACTCATAATACATTAAAAACCAGTAATTTTAACATTTTTCTCTTCAGGTTGGCAAATCGGAAATCCTAAGTTGAGAAGTCTTGGGTTGTAGTTTTTAATCACGTATCTATGTAAACATCATGTGTACTGTGATTGCTTTCTAGTGGCTTGTGATATTCGGTACTATTGTTTGGTTTATATTCAACGGAAATTTTAAATTTACCATACTTCATTCACCTCCTGAGTAGAATCAATCTGCATTAACTATCATAAGCATTCCTAAAAATTCACGTAACCTCAAAAAATCAAAAATAAATTTGCAATTTTATTCCTTTTATTTTTATCTACCGAAAAAATCAATGGTAATTTTAGGAGTTAATTTTGAGTCTCGATTGTACAAATTTGTGACGTGACTTGCAATATTTTTATGAGAATACCTATTTTGCACTGTTTGAGATTAAGATGTTTCTGTGACGTATGGACATATAAAGGACTGAATGACAGAAGATTCGTGTGACACCAAGATAAAAGATAAAACTAGGGAAACTCGGCTAAGGTAGTTTAGACAAGTAAGGAAGGTCATTTAGTACTCCTATTTAGGTATGAAACTTGAAAAAAAAGCCCCATGTAAGAGTGTTCATGTAAGGCAAGAAGTGATGGGAGGAGATTATTAAGAAGGTTTCTTAAATTTAAGTCAGGGTATGTCACAGTTTTAAGTCAGAGTGCCAAAAGAGACCACTTAAATTGAGAAAAACTTGTTGTATAGAACAAAGAAGGGGTGTTTTCACAGTCTATAGGAGCAAGGGCTAAAGAGATCCACATCCAATTTCTCTTTTTGCCATGTAGAATTTTTAATAAAAGTAAAGGGGGAATATGGGGTGTATTTCCATGTCCAAAAAGAAAGTGAGGTTACATTGAGGTCTCTTCAGTAATAATAACCAAATGTAATTTTCTGCCTTTTGTTATTTTATTTAGTTTGTGCATCTCCCATAGGCTTAAAATAGGTTGATAGGTGGACATGGAGGATCTCTTGTTTTGCCGTGCTTGCCTTAGAGAGAGGGAGGGAGCTACAAAGTACAGACACACAAATATTTCGCAAGTTTCATGCCTCTAACTTTGAACCTTTCTGAGGCATTTATACCATCTTGAATATTTCATCATTACCTACCATCTCATATCTCTCTCCGGTATGCTAGCTTAAATAGCAACTGCAATTTATCTAGGGAAAAAGGAGCAATGAACATCATGTAACTTAACCACTCTTTTTTTCCCCTTCCCATTTTTTATTTTTTCAAATGAAACATAGTAGAATTACAATTTACATGGTATCAATCAAAATTCAACTTAATTCGAGACTTCTATCCCATCCATCAATTTGACGGTCTCAGAATTGCTGAAATGATCTCTTACAGATGGACATGTTAGGAATATATGCTTTGCACGAAATTTGAAATACATATTCAACATAATATTCTAATTAAATCCTCCCAGTATTTCATTCAAAAAACAAAACAATGGAAAAAAGGTAGAAGTTATCTCATGAAGCATTTCCTTATTTAACCCATCTATTTATAATTTATGCATATATTATTAAGCCCTCGAGTGTCTTTGTTGTTTCCTCTTTTGGCATTTTCATATTTTGGTTCTTGGGTTGTGTTGTCCGATCGTTGACTATAATAAAAAAGCTTTTTATCATGTAATAGGGAAAAATCTTTGAGGCAGATTCCTTAATAATGTCCTAGTACTACATAATTTCCTGAGTAATCTAGAATATTTCTGTTTTACCTAAGTAATGTACCTAAATCACATTCAGAAAATGTGACATAAATGACGCATGTTGGCAATGCGACATACCTTCATTTATGTTTTGAAGTTGCAAAATATATAGTTGATGTCACATTCACAAGATGCAACATCAATACAAGAAGCTATGGATGTCGCATCTTGTATATGCGATATCCATTTTCTAATGACTTCGCATGCATAAGATGGTGGCCTTATGAGTATGGTTGATGTGATACCGAGATTGTGCTCCTGTCAGTCTGAAAGATATTTTTATTGTTGCTTCCCTAATGAAACCATGACCACTAATTAAGTTTGGCAATGCAATTCATCTCCTTGGCCTTGCCTCAGTTTGGTAATTGGGTATTTTCTATTCGTATATTAAAGATAAAAAGGAGAAATTTTAGTTACAAGGGGGCTTGCAACCAAACAATGGAATTATACAAAAAAAGAAGATGTAGTGCAACGACCATGCATTTAGTTTTGAAGTATAGCACCCTTTGTGGTATTCACTAAACCAATGATTCTTCTAGCAATTTCTATGGCGAGGGTGATCCTCTGGAAGGTCCACCTTGTATTTCTTTCAGCCCAGATACCCAGGTGGCAGGTGGTCACAGCGAGGGCCACTGATGACACGAAAATCGAGATCGGCTAAGATGGAAAAATAATCACAGGTCCTTGTTCTCAACCAATCACTTCGGCCAATCAAGAAAAATCGAAACCACTTAAACAACGAATATCACAATCAAATCAATGTAAGCGGTCTCCTTTATTTTATTTTAACCTGGTATAACGACCAAGGTCGAACTCACGGAGTACGGAAATGTACGAAGTAGATGGTAATTAGACTAGAACATGCATATTTTTATTAATTTTTTAATTTTTTAATTTTTTATATTTTTAAAATAAGAGAAAGCAAGCAAGAAAAATAAGGCAATGTAGCAACCAAGCAAGCCTCTATAGTTTTTATTATGGTAAAAAAATGATCGAAAATCATAAACAAAAATATTTTTATGTTTTTGAAATATTCAGATGTTTTTGGTAATTTTCTAGAGTTTTTCTAATTTTTATATGATTTTATAAAAATCCAATAAGAAATTAAAATACAACAGTGCACAACAAGGAAAAAATTACAATTTAAAATACTTAATGTCCTAATGTCCTGGATATGATTTTTATGAAAAACATTATGAAGACAACACTACAAACATGAGCTGAAACTATATTTTTTAATTTTTTAAAATTTGTAATAATTTTTACAACTTTTTAAGGGTTATGTAATTTTTAGGGGTTTTATAATGAATTTTCAAGCTAAAATGCTACAGAAGATAGAGCATACCAAAACACGTAAGCACTAATTTTTTTTTGGAATTTTTAAGACAAGTTTTACATTTTTATGTATTTTCTAAAATAGATAGTCCTATATTTAGTGTTTTTTTTATTTTTTGAAAATAAAATACGTAAAAAATTAATTTCAAAAATCACAATAAGTACTACAATTTAGCATGAGTTTGTATAATTTTCGGAATTAATTTGATATTTATTTTTTTAAAAACAAGACACACAACTTGCAGGGACCTACTTGCAATTATAATAAAACTTCAGGCCAAACGATAACATGCGAGAAAAACCTAGGGCAAAAGTTGCAAAATGTCCAGTTAATTCATGCACTTGCTCAATAAATCACGCACAAGGGTATAAATGCAAATATCATAAACATTCCATTCAAAGCATAACATAGCAGAAGTTCAAGGCACGAAATGCAAATAGCCCAGATGGCACGTAAGACTACACGGGAGTTCACTCAAAATGAACTAAAATGCAAATACTGAAAGTTCGAGGTCCAAGCTGTAAATTATCTGAACTACAACTTTATTTTACTAGACTCAATACCAACACATAAAAGTGCTAGGGTAAAAGAGAAAAATACCTCTGATGGTTCTAATCGTCCCTTGTGAAAGGATCTGACGATGGCAGGAATGTCGGGGATGCGCGGCTGTGATGCTCTGCTAGAGTATGGATCTGGCGGCTCTGAGAAGGGCGAGGACGTGCGGTGCAGATCTGTCACCAGCTCTGATCGACCATTAGGGATAAAGCTCGGCGTACGACTGAGATCAAATCTGGATGGTGGTGCTCCTCATGGATGGAGGAAAAGAGGTCTGGAAGAACTCTTCGGGGATGAACTTCAACGGAGTAGGAATCGAGATCCACCACTCTGATGAAGGATCGGAAGAGTCCTACACAGTCGTGGACATGGTCCACGTATGGTGAGAGGGACCGATGAAGATGCCAACGGTTGGATAACGGGACGGAGTGGCTCTGACTATAGTTGCTTCGCCTGAGCAGTTGGGGTCCATATGATGCTCCCCTCACGCGTGTGCACCTGCAAAGGATAGAAGGACTCGGGGCAAAGCTCCGGTCCTGAGTTATTGCATAAAAGGATAAGCGAGCGATGGGGATGAGGTTTTTGTGTCTCCAACGGAGGTGGAGGATAGAGGCTCTACCTAATCTCAGCCTGAGGGTCGAGTATTAGGGTGATCAAACTATGAGGGAAGATGGAGGGCAAGATGTGGAGTCGATCTGAACGGATGTGAGTGAGTAACGGGGCTCCGACCAAAGGTCGGAGCAAGTGGGTTTGTGGCGGAGCAAAATGGGATACATGGAATCGAAAGGAAAATGCGGAGGATAGGATAGATACCTAAAGGTTGGAACACGTTCCTGGACTTCAGGCGAAGAAGGTCGTCAGAGTAGTGGCCTTGACCTTGCTGCGAAAGGTAGGGAGGCTAAACGTGGCGGAGCTCTCCGACCACGTAGCTGAGCTACTGCTTTAGGCCACCAAACTCCACTCCAGAGGCGTCTCCCAGCTACTATCACTCGGCTAGGGATATCTGAGGGTGAAGGAGGAGGCAAGGAACGAGTTGCCGAGTTGCGGAGGCGGAGGCGATGCTTTATAGACTTCCCAGGAGGGTTGGAATGGTCGGGCGATAGCACGCAACTCTAGGACGATCCACGCTTTCCTAGGGATCCGCAAAGGTCATGGATCCTAGGAGGAAGCTCGGGCAAACAGTCGGTGCGTGAGAAGGCCTGGCCGATCAGGAAAAAAGGGAGAAAAGGCTCCGGCGGAGAGAATCGGGTCGGATCAACCTTCGAAGAAGGTGTTGACTGGCGGTCAACAAAGTGACATGGCCCAATCAGAAGGGGCATAAAATAGGACAAAATACGTTACATGACAAAATAGAAGAGAAAAATAAAGATAATTACATTAAAAATAATAAATGAATTTAAATTAATAAAATGAATTTTTTTTATTATTTTTCAAGGATTTTTCTATGATTTTAAATATTTTATAAAAAATAAATTAGTGTATATACGATATATAGTATTATATATAGTTATAATATACCTATGTATTATGTACAAATATTTTTATTTTGTTATTTTTACACAAATACCCCTAATTTCATTTTTTATTTATTTTCAACATAATTTTGGGAGTACAAAATAATTTTTTAGTTATTTCTATGCTTTATTCATAGGTATATAATAATTAGAGAATGTTGTATATATACATGTATTTTGTTCAATGAAGGGGATTTTATTTTATTTTTGTTTAATTTTTCTTTTTTTATTTTCTTTTATTATGATTATTATTAGAAATATATATAAGGAGGTAAAATAATAATTAATTTTATTTTATTAAAAATATTTATTTATATACATAGATAGTATTCCCGACACAGAGTAGGCCCTATCTCTCTCTTCTTATTTTATTTGACGATCAGATTAAGGCTTAACCTTCTTTTAGGGTTCGGGTCACTATGTATTTATTCTAAATACCTCCTTACTTTTTCTTTTCCTTTATTATTTTATTTTTGCACAAATGCATGCTATTTATGCAATATTAACACATGCATGCTGATTGCTATGTTATTGGATTTACTCCTATTTACATGCTGATTTGTCAAGACAAATAGCTAAAATAAAAGAATAAAGAGTGAGAATCAGGGTTCATCATCACCTATACTTTACCTTTTCTAGTCCCTTAGTAAACACTTCTTTGAAAAAGAAATGCAAACGGAAAGAAAAAAGGAGAATCAAGGTTGATTATTAAACTTATCTTCATTAAATTGAAGTATGGAGCTCAGTCAGACCTTTGGATTATTAGTTTGTCGGAACCTTATTGAGATCTAGATTTAAGACTTAACAACCTCTAAGTTCCACTCCACTGTTTTATGGTCAAGACTCCTTAATATTCCAGATTAGAACAAGTCTACATACACAAACTCTAATGACCATGAATCATTTGTTGTACTGTGTAAGTGATATGTAGCTCCCCACCTCAGAAATGATAAAGAAACACCCCCCTCAAGAAGGTAACTCTAATTCCTCAGTTTGGCAGCTATTTCCTCGAGGAGCGGGGTATTTCCTTATAAGTTCAAGTTCAACCGACTCAAGAAGAGGGGGAAAGAAGAGAACGAACCATGGTCACTATAGCCACGTATCCCTAGAAACCCACCCATTGTAGATAAGTCTCCCGCTGCAAACTTCATGAGATGAGAAGGTGTAACATAAGCTTTGCTTTATTTTGCTATATACACTCCGACAAGCATTTTATTTTCAATCAGGCCCGCCCACTTTTTTTGAAGTTTTTCTTTTGCACATTTTTTTGATGTGCATATGTACAACATATCTACATGGTGCAACATATACATAAGGACTTTTTTTTCTCGAGCCAGTAGACTATCCCTCTTTTAAAGCATTATTGCAACCCACAACTCCTGTCTTTAGACCTCGACACTGCCAGACCAAGTTGAGGCGCACTTCCCTCCCTAAATGAAGACAAGAGGTTCCGTCTAGAAGTACTACCCTCGTATGCTACCCCAAGACAAAGGAAACTGCCACTTCACCACCTCATCCGTAGAGAGCTATGTGTAAGGTGCTAGTGCAAGTAAAGCTATTGTCTATGAGAGTCATGCGCACGTTGTTAAGTGTTCTACTTAGGCTCATTAAGATGAGATGTGAACATAGCCTAGTTTCCTCAAAGTATTAAGTCATCAATGGACCTGAAAAGTCTTAACCAAGCTCCATTTTTCAATTTAATTCCAGACTAGTTTAAATGTCAACTATGATTAAGAAGAATATATAGATATATACAAAAAATACTTTTTATGCAAACTTTTTGAAATCATGCAAAAGTTTTGAAATTGAGTGTATGTATGCAGAAGTTTTGCAAACTATCTACAAACATTTACAAGGGTTTTTGCAAACTTTTTCTTTTTCAAACATTTTTTTTTAAATTTTGTATTATATACATAATTTTGATACAAAAATATTTACAAACATTTACAATCAAAACATTTTTACAATCATTTATACAAAAATAATTTTTATAAATAGCTATGTATGTGCAAGAAAGAATTTTCTGTACAAGAAAAAATTTAATTTTTTGTGATTTTTTGGTTATTGTTTTTAGCCATTTTATTTATTAACACACTCATTCAAAGTATGAGTTATGGCTAAAGTATATATACAATATATACGATACCCCCTATACTTAGCTCGAACGATGTCCTCAGAGTGATCAAAGAGCGATGAAGAAGACACAACTCATGCTTAGTATTGGGAAGTGAAAATAAGGACTATACTACAATGACGAATAAAAGAATAGAATGAATAGAGATCGGTCATCCCCCTATACTTAGGATCAAATAATCCTAACTATAGAAGACTGTACACAAGGGAAAATTGAGGGTCAAAATGTACAGGGTCTACCTCCCCTATACTTAGGGTGAAATGCCCCTAAGTATAGACTGTAAAACAAAGGTAAAAAGAATCAAAAGAATAATAGAAATATATGACACCTCCCATGTACTTAGGGTAAAGCACACCCTAAGTATAGCATAATCATAAGATGCAAATGGGGTATGGGGTGTTAGACAAAATAATACTATGATATGGACATCTGGATCTTTACAATGTGGAAGACAGTGATAATCAGGCATGAGGTGCAACTAATGTGAGTCAAAGACCACATCTCATTCAAAATGAATCGGGGCAACGTCAACGATCAATGGATTATGATGTAGATAAGGCTTCAGGCGTTGTCCATTAACACGAAAGGTGGACTCAGATGGCATCTCAGATTTGTCGATAAAACCATTGTCATGCACCTTTCGGACCAAGTATGGTCCCTTTCACTTACTCTGCATTTTCCTGGAAATAATCTAAGCATGACATCGAACAATCATCCTCTCTGATCTGGCTTAAACTACTTATGGCTGATATGAGAATCATGACATATCTTTACTCGTTCCTTATATTGTAGGTTGCTTGAAACAGTTATATCTCTAAGCTCCTCCAGGGGTACCAATTCTTCCTTCCTTTGATCTCCTATACTCTCTAGATCCAATAATATATTTGTGACAACTCATAGTGACTTATGCTTGATCTCAATAGGTGAATGGCATGGCTTGCCATAACGAGGCGAAAGGGAGATGTATCTAAAGGAGTCTTGAAGGAAGTCCGATATGCCCACAAGACCGAGTCCAAAAGGTATGACCAACCCTTTCGGTCTGGGTGGACTACCTTTTGCAATATCGTCTTGATCTCCCTATTCGATACTTCAACAAGACCATTGGTCTGAGGATGATGTGGAATGGCTACTCGATGGTCTATGCTGAACTCGTTAGCAAGGACCTTTACTTTGTCGTTGATAAAGTGAGACCCCTCGTCAGTTATCAGAATTCTAGGCATCCCAAACCAAGAAATGATATTCTTACTCAAAAATATGCAAACAGTCTTAGCATCTATAGTTCAGGGGGGTATGGCCTCTGTTGGAGTATAAGTGTAAGCATCATATTGAGTTGTAGCAGGGTAAATGGATCCTGGAGAAGATCCATTTACCCCATCCAGTGTTTAGTCCCACACCGCCTAGTGGTGGGACTTGGAGGCTCTGGTGAGGCTATATAAGGAGCCCCAGACCTCATGTACTCATTGAGAAAAAGGATTAGAATATCCGCCCCTTTGAGGGCTTCTCCCGTGGTTTCATCCCGCTCCTCACGGTGTAGGGTTCCACGTTAAATCTTTTGTGTTCTTCATGTTTATCTCTATTTCTATGCTCTGCTTATCATTTCGCTTCCGCAATGTTATTTTATAACATGGTATCAGAGCGGGTCGATCTTCGAGGAGTTTTAGTTTATTTTTATTCGAGATTTGGTCGGAGTTCATGTTCGACAATATTTTGGGGTCTTTAAAACCCTAGTTTCTGAAGTATGTTCCCTGTCCTGCAACGAGTTCATGGTTCAAGTTCGAGTTTTTTTGGGGTTTCCTCTTTGAAACCCTAATCCCGCATTAAGGACTCCATTGAAAGGCCCTAATCCAGGGCATCCAGTTCCAGGCAATGGCGGCATGATCTCATGATCTCTCAGGCGCAACGCAGGCGACACAGAAAACCTCCAGGCGCAGCATCGCAACAAAAGATGTGCATCCTCCAGGCAACAAAAGATGGGTTCCTGTCAATGAACCCATCTCCAAAGATCCCTGCACATGCGCAAGATCAAACAGCCAGAAGTAGACCTCCTCTGGCGTCACCCATGCGATGCATCTCGTCGTCATTCCAGTGGCAAGACCAGGCCCAGGTGACGCGCGCAAGAAGATACGCAGGCCTTCAGATCCGCCCAGCAGTTGTTGCCGACCTGCTCGTGCGCGCAACCTCCGAAAAAAGGATCGACGAAGACCCATTTTGCAGGCGACTTCTCCCCTCCAGTCCCTCCGCTGGGAAACCCTCATGCGCGCAACTCATCCCCAGGCAACCCTCGCAACCCTTGCGCCCCCAGACAAATATGGGAGAAATGGGGAGTATATGTAGAGTCACAGGTCTTCTTCCAGCCATATTCAGATTTTCCAGATTCACATGCAGAGACCATTCAGATTTCAGATTCTACAATTCGGTTTCAGACTCGACGATTGATTCCGAGTCCAGTTTCTGACACGCACGAGTTTGCGGTCATTTTTTGATGAGCATATGTTGCCATCATTTGTTCGAGGTCCCCATCATTATTCTTGTTTTGTCGGCCGGAGTTTTCATGTGATCCATAGGGACTCCAGAGCAGAGGACCATTCCCTATGCCATTGAGGACAAGGGTTTTCATGTGGTATCATAGGTGCTCCAGAGTAGAGCACCATTCTTGAGCCAGATGGGAGAGACCCAGTTCTCCGACGAGGAGACTTCAGGTGCAGGTTCAGACTCGATGGTCAGATTCTGAGTCTTCAGTTGACTCACACTCAACGTCCTCGACTGCAGCAATGTGCGCGTTGGGTTGATATTGTCCGTAGTGTCCTGTAATGTTGAGTTGAGTTTCTTTCTGTTTGTCCAAGCTGAGCATTGCATGCTCCAGCTTGAGGGGGAGTGTTGGAGTATTCGTGTATGCGCCATATTGAGTTGTAGCAGGGTAAATGGATCCTGGAGAAGATCCATTTACCCCATTCAGTGTTTAGTCCCACACCGCCTAGTGGTGAGACTTGGAGGTTCTGGAGAGGCTATATAAGGAGCCCCAGACCTCCTGTACTCATTGAGAAAAAGGAATAGAATATCCGCCCCTTTGAGGGCTTCTCCCGTGGTTTCATCCCGCTCCTCACGGAGTAGGGTTCCACGTTAAATCTTTTGTGTTCTTCATGTTTATCTCTATTTCTATGCTCTGTTTATCATTTCGCTTCCGCAATGTTATTTTATAACAGCCTCAACCCAACAACTCATATAGTCAACAACCAACAGAATGTACTCGAATCCCTGACTCTTAGGGAATGGACCCATAAAATCAATGCCCCATGCATCAAAGACCTCACAGAAGTGAATGAGCTGCATCAACATCATATCACGCTGTCCACAAGTACCCATCCTCTGACAGTCAGTACACCTCTTCACAAATTCACTAGCATCCTTGAAGAGAGTAGGCCACCATAGGTCGGATTGGAGCACCTTCTATGATGTTCTCCTCCCAGAATGATGTCCTCCTGCCTCAAGCTTGTGATAGTAAGTGAGGACGCTATGGTGCTCCTCCTGAGGAATACACCGACGCCAAACTCTAAACCCTCCTTCATGATAAAGGATGGGATCCTCTTAATGGTATGGTTTGACCTTCGTGAGGAAGGTGTCAAGTAGTTGTCTGGGCCAACCTTGTAGAATTTTCTTGTCAACAAGATAGTTCACAATGTCATCGTACAATGGGAGAGAGGCGATAACAAGGACCACCTCATCTGGGAAGGTCTTTGTAAGGGAGTCCATGGCGATGATGAATAGTAATGGACTTAGCTGGTCCCCCTGGCGCAGTCCTCTTGTCAAAGCGAAATACCTGTTTGGGGAGCCATCCACTAGAACCGAGAAAATTGACGTGGTGATACAATTATGAATCCAGTTGGTCCATTTCTCATCAAAGCCTATAAGTTTCATGCTTTCCAAAACGTAGGCATGGTCAATCGAATCAAACGCCTTAGATAGGTTGATCTTGATACTAGATTTTGAACGATTTGCCTTATAGTCGAAAACGTGCACGACCTCCTAGGCGAGTCTGATGCAATCTCCCATAGCCCTCCCTTTGATGAAAGTCATTTGATTCGAGGCAACCAAGCTAGGGGTGACAACTGCCAACCCAACTGTGAATAGCTTCGAAAAGATTTTGTATAGCACATTGCAACATGAGATCGGCCTAAAATTCCCAAAGCCCGAAGGCATCTTGACTTTGGGGACTAGCATGAGGAATGCATGATTAACGTCCCTAAGCATTTTCCCTCCATCCAAAAGGGGAAGCTCATGGCAGTAAGTCGATCACATTTTATTAGTTCCCAATGTTTTTTGAAGAAGCCAGCATTGTACCCATCCGACCTCGGTGCTTTCATGGATTGGATGCTCTTGAGAGCCTCCCAAGTTTCTTTTTCGAAAATGGCCTAGAGAGCCATTGGGAGGCCGTAGGCGAGAGGATGAATTTAGGCTCAGGGGGTGACTTCCGCTCAAGCAGAGTGGAGGTAGCTGCAAGAAGTGCATTAAAGAATCTAACCACCTCTTTGGTGATTTCCGCATGGTTATTCAGAGGATTTCATGCATCATCCAGGAGGAAGGGTATGGAGTTCCTCATACGGCGCGAGCAAGCTTCAAGGAAGAAGAATTTTATGTTTGTATCCCCCAACCTTAGCCAATCCACCCGAATTTTATTCCTTCACAAAGATTCCATATCAGTTTCAAGTATTTCAGAGAAGGGTGCATTTGGTTGGCGGGTTAAACTGGTAGAGGGTAACCCGTTTTTGTGTTTTGGTGTTTGG
This sequence comes from Ottelia alismoides, assembly GCA_037367405.1. NCBI lineage: Eukaryota > Viridiplantae > Streptophyta > Magnoliopsida > Alismatales > Hydrocharitaceae > Ottelia > Ottelia alismoides. The sequence continues at coordinate 9,280 of JAZKJV010004305.1, read as the reverse complement.
ATAGAGGGTTAAACTGGGGGTGGGTTAGAAGTGGGTTTGGGGTGATATGATTGTATTGGAGTTTGAAACAGTGAGTAGTTATTGTGATGTGATTGTATTGAAGTTTGGAAAAAGGAGCAGAAGTGGAGTAGTTTATAATTTTTATATGATATGATGGTATAATATATTATTTTTTGATAGGATTGATGATGTAAAATTGATTTATTTAATTTTTTAAAAAAGGAATAAAGTGGGGTTCTCGAGGAGAGAGGGGGATGTGGGTTAAGGGGGGTAAACTCCCCTAACCCGTAGGTAACCCGCGAACCAAACGCTACCTTAGCGTCCCGCTCCAATTGAGAGAGGATTGGATCAAGGGGATCCAATGCGAGGGCATCGTTGATGTGTCCTAATACCTCTTTAACTCCAACTGGTCACGCCTGACGTCCCCAATCCTCTTGGCCCAATCTTTTAGCGTAGCTTTGACGCCCCTTAGCTTGCACTAGAACGGTGCGACCGGGTTCCCTTGGGACGTCCCAGACCAGGCGTAGGAGACGACATCCTCAGAGCCATCTCACGACGTCCAGTAGTCGAAGTAAGGAAATGGCTTGTTTCGCGAAGGAGGCAAACAAAGTGCTACGATCACGTTGAGATGGTTTGTGGAGTGGATAGGGATGTACCAGATCTTGACATGGGGTAGGCTGGTCCTCCAAGCGCCATTCACTAGTGCCTGATCAAGCCGGGCCGCAATTCTTTCTGGCCCAATAGCAGGATTGGTACAAGACCAGTGGTTCCCTGAAGCTTCAAGGTCCTCTAATCCAGCTCCGTTGATGCAGTCATTAAACTCATCCATGACAACTTTGTTAGGAGGGTGTCCTCCAATCTTCTCATTATGAGCTCGCACCACATTGAAATCCCCCAGTACAATCCAGTGGGAGTTAGCTCTGTCATTGAAGCAGACGAGCTTCCTCCAGAGGTCTCTCCTCGTAGCGGAGGAGTTTGACCCATACACTGCTGATAGTAGAAAGGAGAGGCCTCCAGCATTCATGCAATTGAGACGTATAACCTGATGAGAAATGGCAACAGGGGTGCAAGACCAACTATCAACTTTCTGCACCACATAGATTCTGCCAAGTTCTGTATTGTTATGAAGAACTTCCCACCCAAGGGGAGCTCGTTCAGCAAAGCTGCTTCTACTCCCAGGTCGAATCTTGGTCCCAACAAGACCATAATTTCTACATTCAACCTGAGTAGTTCTTGGAATGGATTTTTCACCATACTCGACCTGTTCAGATCCCTTGTGTTGCATACCGAAATCATTAACATATTGGGGAGGGTAGGATAGGTACAATCATCGTACCATTTTGGGGGGCATCTGAGTCGTGTGGGGTTTTAGGAGGCCTCTTCTTCTTCTTCTTATGGAATATTACTTCCCAATTGGGATTTTGGTGTACATAGTGCTCGGGGGGGTGGATCTGTCCTGCCCCAGGATTCCGTTGCTCCGCAACCTGTTGGGGGTTCAATGAAGCACAACTCATCTCCAGTGAAGGTCAGTTCAAATCCATTGAGCTATCGACTGGTTGGGAAACCCCCAATTTCTTAGGTGGGAGGGTGAGGCGATGGAGAAGGGTTCGAGGCCCAATGGGGATGGCAGTAAATGGCGTGCGTGCATGGGTCCTGGTGGCTTTCATCTGCGCAAGGAGTGAATTGGGGACGTCTTGGCATCTGGGAGGGAGTTGTATCTGAGGCGATACGAGAGATCCGCCCGAAGTCGTGCAACGGGGGTCTTCGAGAGTTGCGTGGGTGAAGGTTGCACCGACAGTGTGAAAGTCTTGACTCTGCGGTCCAGGGTCCCCCAGGGGAGCATCCTCGAGCCTGGCCAATTGTAGTAGACTGGCAACGGTAGCAGACACCCCCGATGGAGCAGAGGAGAAGGGACATCACAGAAGATCTTGGCCAAAACATACGCAAGGCTCGCATCTTGGTGGCTTCCATTCGAGTTCAACACCTATTTGCATGCATCTCCCCGAGCAGAAAACAAGGGGGAGGGAAGCAAGATGATGGATGATGCTTTTATTGAGACGCAACAGCGAGCTAGGCCTTCCTCCCAGCCTGAAGCCATAACAGCATCCATGAATAGCGGCGTGCCAAGAAGGGTCACAAGCTTGTTGATAACAATTGCCGAGGAATGTCCGAGAGGGAGGACATAAACCTGACCTAGAGAGGGATTTCAGATAGAAGATCACGCTCTAGGCAGGAGCCGTTTGCTTCCCAGCGCCTAAGGACCACAAGACGACCCTGGAAGAGCAAGGGGCCTCCATCAAGTAGGCAGGCATTGGCATTCCTCGTCAGATGATAGCTGTAGATAAAAGAAACTGCTGGGCCTGGAGAAGAGTTTGTGCCCTCCAACAGGTTTCCACACTTTCTCAATAAACGCCGTTAGATGCATTAGTTAAGGCATTTTCCCCAAGACATAGAAAAGGAGCATGTTTGCCCACATCTCCTTCAAACTGCTGATGTCATCTTGGGAGAGGAGGGCTACCTGCTGACCATCAATAATGACCGGCTCCACGTAATGCAGTTTCCTGTTTTCGGGAGGCGAGTGCGACCTCGCACAGATGTCTTTCCAGGAAGGCCGGGAGGTTGAGGGGCTGGACGGGGGGACCTGCGAAAGTGCAGACGGGGGGTGACTTTGATGGGTGTGGGGGGTGGTGTAGAATGAGGGAGTGGGGCAGGGGTACTGGTGGGGAAGGAAGGAGGGTGCCCGGAGGAAGGGGAGGGGGGCAGGGGTCTACGGGAGGGGATATATTGTTCATGTCCCGTCTTATATTGGGAATGGGAGAGATGAATGATTGGGTTGAACTCAAACCGTCATTGGCTTCGTGGAACTGAGGAAATATTTGTGAGATTGTGATCAAGACAGGCTTCGGATTCCTCATTATATCGAAGAATGGTGCACATGGAACTGATTGTTGACCCTTATTTACCTGATAGAGCCAAGGACGTGAAATGGTATTGGTATTTTAGCCTTGGCTTCTACTGATCTGATCTTGAATTGTGAGCATATATCAGCTGAAATGTGATTATTTTGGTGATGCTTTTAGATCATTAACCTGTTGGAACTTTGGCCTTCAGTACTACTTCAAACAATCAGGTTTTTAATCTAGCTCATCCTCTGTGACCAGCTTAGATGTTTGAGGGTAATGCTCTTCATGCCAAGAAACTTTTCTCACTGATATGTTTATCTTTTAAAACGTGAAGCTGCGTCATTTCCTTTATGCCATCCGTTTTTTTACTTAATTAGAAATTCTGTTGTGTTAGATGGTTTTCACTGTTTATGAAGCAAATATTCTTTTTTATTTTGTCCAGGGAAGCCATCTGTTGGGGAAGGAGATTGAGCTTGTTCTTCACTGGTTTATCACGCCCAAGACTGGTCGGATTTTTGAAGATAAGATGTCTTTGTCCCATTTCTGGTTGCCTGATGTGTATATATAGGGGACTGCAACTCCTACATGCAAACGTCGTGGGCTAATCGAGGTTGTTTTTCTTATAAAAATATAAATTTGTTTGATAAATATGCTCATTACAAATAAATATAATTATTTGTAATGCAGAATATCGAAAATAAAACATTGGCCAATCACCCAAAAAAGACAGGCATCGTAGAGACCCAGATTGGATGCTAATTCTTAATGTTGTAGCTCTTCTATTCTATTACCTTCTAATAAACTAGTGTATAGCCCGTGCGAAGCCCGGGTATGATTTTATGACCATGTTTCTTTTCCAGCCATACAATTTATTAAATGTTAGTGGATAATTCCATGTGCCAAATGTAAGCTTTCAATATTTGACTACGGGATACATTCCGTGGAGTAACATGAAGAATCCAAACATATATTACATACCAAAACTTTAAAAAAACTCTATATAAAGGACATTCAATATGTATACCAATATATATTATTTGAATGTTTGTTGATGATCTTTCAATGTTAAATATTAAAAAATATTCTTCGTTCAAAAATTATTATTATAATTCCTAACGGTTGTCATGTTGAAGATTCATATATATATATATATATATATATATATATATATATATATATATAGGGTAAAATGGGGCTGCCCTCAGGTGTAGCTAACATAGCTACCCCCGCTCCATTTTCTCCATGTTTTTAATTTTTTTTTGAAAATTTCTTCCATGAATATTCATCACTATATCCATATATTGTGTAAATAAAATTTCGTGTGAAACAGAGACTCCTACGGCCTCCATCCAGACAGTCATTTTTTTAACGGTAACAGGATTTTTTAAGTTGACCCCGTTTGGATGGAGGTCGTAGGAGTCTCTGTTTCGCATGAAATTTGAATGACATAATGTAGGGATTTAATAATGAATTTACACGGTTTTAGATTTCAAAAAAAATAAAAAAATTGTGAAAAAGGGGCGGGGGAGGTAAGTTAGCTCCCCCTAGGGGGGCATACACATTTTACCCATATATGGGAAAAATGGGCTGCCCCCAAGGGGTAGCCAACATGGCTACCCCCACCCAATTTTTCGCAAAATTTTGTTACTTTTTTGGAAAAATATCACCATGTATATTCATCCCTATATCCCTTTTATATGTCATTCGAATTTCGTCAAAAACAGTGACTCCTACGGCCTCCATCCATACGTCATTTTTTAACAGTCGCAGGATTTTTTAAATCGACTCTGTCTGGATGGAGGCCGTAGGAGTCTCTGTTTCTGACGAAATTCGAATGACATATAGGAAGGATATAGGGATGAATATACATGACGATATTTTTCAAAAAAACAAAAAATTTGCCCCAAAATGTGGCGGGGCAGCCATGTTGGGGGCGGCCCCATCAACCCCTATATATATATATATAGGGAAAAATGGGACTGCCCCCTAGGGGTAGCTAACATGGCTGCCTCACCCCCTTTTTCGCAATTTTTTTTTATTTTTTTGGGAAAAATATCACCATGTATATTCATCCTATATCCCTCCTATATGTCATTCGAATTCTGTCAGAAACGGAGACTCCTACGGCCTCCATCCAAGCGTCCTTTTTTTTAAAGATCGCAGGATTTTTTAAATCGACTCTGTCTGGATGGAGGCCGTAGGAGTTTCTGTTTCTGACGAATTTCGAATGGCATATAGGAGGGATATAGGGATGAATATACATTACGATATTTTTCAAAAAAAAATGACAAAATTTGCCTCAAAATGGGACGGGGCAGCCATGTTCGCTGCCCCCAGGGGGCAGCCCCATCAACCCCATATATATATATATATATATATGTCGGGAAAATGGGGTTGCCCCCTAGGGGTAGCCAACATGGCTGCCCCACCCCATTTTTTGCGAACTTTTTTTTTGAAAAATATCACCATGTATATTCATCCCTATATCCCTCCTATATGTCATTCGAATTTCGTCAGAAACAGAGACTCCTACGGCCTCCATCCAGACATCATTTTTTTGACGGTCGCAGAATTTTTTAAATCGACCCTGTATGGATGGAGGCCGTAGGAGTCTTTGTTTCTGACGAAATTCGAATGCATATAGGAGGGATATAGGGATGAATATACATGACGATATTTTTCAAAAAAAATAAAAAATTTCATCCAAAAATGGGGCGGGGCAACCCCATCAACCCCCCCCCCCCCACACACACACACACATATATATATATATATATATAGGATTTTTATCCAGAGGGCACTGTGCCCATTTGGATAAAATGAGCCCGTATTATCCACCGTTAGATTAAATCTCTTAATCCCATGATTTTAGGAACGGCAATGGTAGCGACAATGCTTTTAATTTTGAATATTAATGAATTTCCCAAAATAGCAGTAGACTTTTTTGGTATCGTCTGATATTGTATTGAGAAAAAATCCATTTTGTCACATTTTGAGAGGGGATCGAGCGATCGTTCTCACGAATCATTGTGTTTTATTATCGATTGGAGACGATTTTCGCTCGCCAAAGGTATTGTTTTTCAATTGTTGATTTTATATTTTCATTGATCCTGCGTTTTATTTGTTGTTTTTTCTTTGATAATATTTTTTCATTAGGTTTCGTTCATGGTTAATTCGCGAATGGATTGTGATCGGCATATTTCAAAAGCAATTACGAATAATACATATTTTTGATCGTAAGCAATATTTATTCGAGAAGTATGATTGAAATATGAGAAATGGTATTCACAATATCATTTTTATTCATTTTGATACACGATTTGTAGTCCTAGTTGATTTTGTATCGAAGGTATTTTGATTTCATATAATAAAAAGTTACAGCAAATACAATTGTTATTTTTTATGCGTTAATTTGAAAATATATTGAGTTACTGATATATTTAAGTAATTTACTAATGACATATTTTATGTTACTAATGTTAACACAATTGTTACTTGTCGTATAACAAACGTTACTAACAATTCATTACATGTTACTTGTCATTGAATGATTCTTACTGAAGCGAGTATATTGCTGAGTTACTAACAATTCATTACAAGTTACTTATCATATAACAAATCTTACTAACAATTCATTACAAGTTACTTAGCATTGAATGATTCTTACTGAAGCGAGTATATTGCTGAGTTACTAACAATTCATTACAAGTTACTTGTCATATAACAAACGTTACTAACAATTCATTATAAGTTACTTGTCATTGAATGATTCTTACTGAAGCGAGTATATTGTTGAGTTTCTAACAATTCATTACAAGTTACTTGTCATATAACAAACTTTACTAACAATTCATTACATGTTACTTGTCATTGAATGATTCTTACTGAAGCGAGTATATTGTTGAGTTTCTAACAATTCATTACAAGTTACTTGTCATATAACAAACTTTACTAACAATTCATTACATGTTACTTGTCATTGAATGATTCTTACTGAAATGAGTATATTGCTGAGTTGCTTTTCTTTATACAATTATTACTATTCACGGATATAAATTAACTTATTGTTTCTTGCAGAATAATGCAACAATTTGGTGTCTTGATGAAGCTGCTGTTATTCGGAGGAGCGAGAGCAAAAAAACATCATCTAAATGGTCTACAAGACAGTTGAAATTTAGATGTTCACCAGATAACTATAATTAAGTAATTTATGTGCGACTTTCAGTAACAATTGACGTATTACAAGTAATTAAATAGGCTACATAAGTAAAGAAGGTGTGATTCGATAGTAATTCAAAATAAAGAATAAAACAAGTAAGATATATAGAAGCATCAGTAACATGTAATAAATTGTAGGTAAAAGAAGGTAATGGAATAAATAAGTTGGAATAAGTATAAAAAATAATGTGACAGTAACTTATGTATTGCCATCAGTAACACTCGATACATTATAAGTAATTAAAAATGTTATATAAGTAAATAAAAAGTGCTTCAGTAAGACTCAAAGTATTAGGTAACTATAACATTAGTAACAATCAAAATAACTTCAGTAAAATGGACATTTGTAATCAGTACTTATTGTATGGGCATTAGTAATTCGCATACTTAATTACTGATCTCACAACAATAGTTACTTGAGTTCTGAATATGTATTACTTGAGTAACATGAATGAATTACTGATCTCTGTATAATGTAATATTACATATGTAAAATACTGACAAGTGTTTCAGTATTACTGATCTCGCAACACATAATTACTTGAGTACATTATTTACATTACTGATCAAATGTACAATGATTATTTCTTCGATACGAAATTGATGATTTAAATGTATCTTTCCAAAACCGTCTTCCGTTTTTTAAGGACTCGATACAATTGGAAATATAAGATGCTCAAAAAAAGGAATTAAATTGCGAGTAATGTGCGTTGGGTGGTTATGGCAACTCATTCTTAGCGCTAATTTTAGAAATTAATCAATTTTACTCAGAACTGCTTGATCATCATCACACGGATGATAACGCGTGCTTAAAAATCCTAAATGGGCACAGTGCCCTCTGGATAAGCCCTCTATATATATATATATATGGAAAAAATGGGGCTGCCCCCTGGGGGCAGCCAACATGGCTGCCTCCACCCCATTTTTCGGCGTTTTTTTTGTTTTTTTTTTGAAAAATAAAACCATGTATATTCATCCATATATCCCTCCTATATGCCATTCGAATTTCGTCTGAAACAGAGACTCCTACGGCCTCCATCTCGATGGTATCGATTTAAAAAAATCCTGTTACCGTTAAAAAATTACTGTCCGGATCGAGGCCGTAGGAGTCTCTGTTTCTGACGAAATTCGAATGGTATATAAGAGAGATATAGGGATGAATGTACATGGTGTTATTTTTCAAAAAAAATAAAAAAATTTGCCCAAATAAGGCGGGGGCAGCCACATATGACCCTATATATATATATATATATATATATATATAGGGTAAAATGTGTATGCTCCCTAGGGGGATCTAACTTAGCTCCCCCGCCCCTTTTTCATAATTTTTTTATTTTTTTTGAAATCTAAAATCGTGTAAATTCATTATTAAATCCCTATATTATGTCATTCAAATTTCATGCAAAACAGAGACTCAAAGCTCTAGTGCCATCAGTAGAAATAGTATTTTCATGACATACCTGAGGCGTGATGGATGATGTGGATGGCGCATGAGCAGAGGTGCGAGTAGAAGACCTGCGAGTATAAACGTGTGGTAGAAACATGGACTTGATTGCAGGAGGCGGAGGTAGTGGTGGTGGAGGTGAAGATACAACCTCCATCCAAACGGGGTCGATTTAAAAAATCCGATTACCGTTAAAAAATGACTGTCTGGATGGAGGCTGTAGGAGTCTTTGTTTCACATGAAAATTTAATGACAAAATATAGGGATATAGTGATAAATATTCATGGAAGAAATTTTCAAAAAAAAAATTAAAAACATGGAGAAAATGGGCGGGGGTAGCTAAGTTAGCTTCCCCATGGGGGCAGCCTCATTTTAACCATATATATATATATACATATATATATATATACACACATACATATATATATATATATATATATATATACATATACATACATATATGGGTAAAATGTGTATGCCCCCTAGGGGGGCTAACTTAGCTCCCCCCGCCCCTTTTTCACATTTTTTAATTTTTTTGAAATCTAAAACCGTGTAACTTCATTATTAAATCCATATATTATGTCGTTCAAATTTCATGCGAAACAGAGACTCCTACGGCCTCCATCCAGAGGGGGTGGATTTAAAAAATCCTGTTACCGTTAAAAAATGACTGTTTGGATGAAGGCCATAGAAGTCTCTGTTTCACACGAAATTA